>JAOXJK010000011.1:4572811-4600782 GCA_025774025.1 Xenus cinereus
GAGTACAAGATGCTCCTGGGCATCAAGACCCGCCTGGAGCAGGAGATCGCTCAGTACCGGGCACTGCTGCAGGAGGGGCAGCAAGACATTGTGTACGTATTCTGTTTGCAGATAAGTGGCTAAAATCTATCACAATCATTTCTCTATCTCAGACTCTCAGAAGACAGAGTAGAATATTTTATCAGTCTGTAGTTGAAATCTAAATACAATAGATCTTTTCACAGCACTCACATTGAAATATGTATATCATAAACTTATTAAGGACATCAAACTCAGATGGAAACACAGGGCATACAGTTAGTGATATGTTTTCATTTAAACAGCGCCTCTTGGCCTGTTTGTGCGGAGGGAATTCCATGAGAGGAATCACTTTGCAAAACCAACCTGTAATATATCGCCCTCTGCCAGCAGAGGAGCCAGCACAGCCGAACTGTGAGAGGAGAATCATACTTCTACAGTCTTTTGTCATTTCTGCTGCTACAGCTTTCTAAGAAAATATAGCTGAAATGAATGAAAAGAAAAATATAAAGAAATATTTGCAAGGTCCAGGAAAAGCCAGGCTGTTACATGCACTGCACGTTATGTTACAGTATGTCTCTCTATGAATGTAGTAATCATTCCCCTCATTAAAACTCCTTTTCTTGCACAGAACGGCTCAAGGAGCTCTCCAAGGAGGGGGAATGTCCTCCCACTCTTATTCCTCCACTTCCTACTCTCACGGGCAATCTGGTGACAAGGCAGGTAAGAAACATCTTTCAAAGCAGTTCCTAATGTATCCTGTGCCCATGGATTTCAGATTTTGTGTTTTGTCTCTTTTCCTGTTAATGCTGTCCCTTTTGTTATGACTTCCACACTTGCAATTGCAATGGGGATTAAACCATTCACAGTCAAATCCCTTCATTCCAAGGTGTCTCAGCTTCGGTTACAGACCCAGGCTGAGCTCCTCTCCCACGCTTTTGCTGACATGGATGGACATTTAAATAATGGCTACATGGAAATGTCAGTGCTGCAGGAGACTCCTGATTTCCCCCTCAGAGTAATGCTTTCTCCTCGTTCCACAGGGCAGTCGAGAGTATGTTAAGAAACCCAGCGTGAGCACTGTCCCCCGGCCCAACGCACACGTTGCTCTACAAACGAAGCCGAGATGACTAATTTCTACGACTCTCCTAAAATTATCTGCTTCTTCCTTTTTATATTGTTCTTCATCTGCAGCTACTGTATCTAAAGACACCTCTCTGCAGTGCAATTTGTGATCTTTCTGCTGATAACGCCTCTAATAAAACTTTACTTTTCTGCAATGCAAAGAAAACTGTGTGTCCAACAATCTCCTTGGTCTGTGAATGTTGTATTGAAAGCTAGGTGGAAAAGATGAGATACACCTTCACCGAGAAATTAAGGTTGGGTGTATTATGTAATATGGCCCCAAAGAAAATTGTGTGTCCTAACTTAATCAGATAATGTCTGGATAAAATATTGGAGATTAATTAATACTTTCACATTAAACTCAAGAGTGACACCTATAGGGAAGAAAAAAGGCTGTGTGAATAGCGTACATTGCAAGGGATGGGCAAGTAGTTGATTTGCCAGCTCAGCAGCTAAACTGAAACAATTAACCTCAAAATTTCATGATAATTTTTCCGTGTCAAAGCCATTTTCCTTGAAGTCACTGATGAGAAATCAGTCTCCCTCAGGAGCCCTCTCTCCCAGCTTTCAGATGAGGGCTCTGTCTGATCTCGTTCTATGGAAGCAAAGGATTAGATCAGCAGATGAGGGATGCACTTACAAAGCAGTTCCCCTTGTAACACGAAGTTCAATCATCAGGATTATTCCTCCTGACACGCTGGAAGACGGGGCTCGGGTCTTTTACCGGGTGGTTCAGAATAAGGCAGCATGTTCTGGCTTCCCAGGGCAGTGCCGGGGCTCTGGAGGGCTGGGAGGAGGGCAGCGGGGGGAGGCAAGGTCCAATCTCTCTACTGAACCCGCCCCACTTCACGTACCACACTTATATTATCTGGGCTCGACAGAGGAAGAGAAACTGGTGATATGTCTCACTCTTTTTAAAGCTTACAAGCTTGTGTTTAGGTGTTTGATTTGCAGAGGGCTGCGAAAGCAGCTGAACAGGGTCTGCCACATACCGGGGGAGTGACTGGAGGCCGCCCCACGGGTGGCTCTCACAAGCCCTCATTGTTCCCTGAACACACAGGCACCACCAACAGCCTTTATTCTGTCCAATAACTTTACACTTGCCCTTTGGTTCACAAACAGATTCAGGTCAGGTAAGACACTGTCTTTTTGGATAACCATGTATTATTTAAAAAGGCATCACATTGTCTACATGTTACAATCCAAAGCCAAATTCTCGGTGCAGCAGAAAAAAGAGATGAGTCAGAGAAACTCTCCCTAAAACCAAAGGAGGTTTGTAAAGTCAAAGCAAAAATACCTCTCCCTCGAGTCACAACAGGACCCAAGCTCCTGCACAAGAGACTCACGTTCGCCTTATGCTCCGTTTTACTTCTCACAGCAGCCAGTGCTGACTACCTCAAAAAATAAAGGTCTCGATCTCAGTATTAGTCACCTCTAATGGACTTTGAGATGAAATACCTTATTTGACCAGAGGTTAAATAGAAAGAATGTTTCTGATCCCAGAAAGGAGCCAGTTGTGGGCTTTGCTGGATGGAGGTATTAGGTGGGACTTATCAGAGGGTAATTTGCCCATTGTGATATCAAAGCCCATTGTGATATCAAAGCCCATCAAAACCAGATGGAATGAGGCGGAATCGGTCTGCATTTGCAGTCTCAGTGCGGGGGAGCCCTGTGCCGTGCTCTCTTCTGGTCGGACACGGGTCTGTTCTCTGGGCACGGGTCTGTTCCCCTGGCACGGGTCTGTTCCCTGGGCATGGGTCTGTTCCCTGGGCAAGGGTCTGTTCCCCGGGCAAGGGTCTGGTCCCTGGGCACGGGTCTGTTCCCCGGGCACGGGTCTGTTCCCTGGGCACGGGTCTGTTCCCCAGGCACGGGTCTGTTCCCTGGGCACGGGTCTGTTCTCTGGGCACAAGTCTGTTCCCCGGGCACGGGTCTGTTCCCCGGGCACGGGTCTGTTCCCGGGACACGGGTCTGTTCCCCTGGCACGGGTCTGTTCCCGGGACACGGGTCTGTTCCCCGGGCTCAGCACCCAGCACAGCCCTGTCCCTCTCTGCCTCACGGCCAGGCTGTCCCTGGAGCTGCGGATGCAGCCCGTGGGCTCGCACAGCATCCTCTAGTGGCAAATTCGGAAAAGATACAGTAGGATTTGTGACAGAAATTGGTCAAAGTAGTCTCAAAATTCAATGCAAGCCTCAGACTCAGGAAGCAGTTAGGCCAAGGAAAGAACAGCTTAAATGATAATAAAATAGAGACGTTTTTCACCAGAGTAACACTGTGATACCAGATGGGGTAATAAACCAAATCAACAGACAGGCACTGAAAAGATTAGAAATTAATTTATTACAAAGGACAGGGAAGAGAAAGAGAGGAAGTATTTCTTTTACATAATTCCTGAAGGTTTTGAGGTAATTCCATACGAAATCAGCAAATTCAGACTCAGTCCAAACCTCCTGGCCTGTCCTTCATGTATTTCATTAGCGTCGAAGTTGTTTTGTCTCTGTTTTGGCAGCAGCAATAGCGGCTGCCGCGCACCAGGGAGCCTGGTATTGCCAAGGGAAGAGGAGAAGGATTTTCCTAAGAATGAGGTTGAGTGAAATGGTGCCGTGTTTAAGAACCAGGCCTGCAGGGGGGACTGTGGAGACACCGACACCGCAGCCAGCGACTTCCCAGCGGCAGCCAAAGGGACCGTGCCTTGTCATCTTTGGGTGTGTTTGAATTTCTTAATTCTGGAAGTTAATCATCTCCACCTGCATCACCTAACGATTTCAGGAGCTCAGACAAAGATGAGGGTGTGGGGGGGAAGTAGCTGGAGAGAGAAGAATCCAGAACAAGAAGCGGAAATTAGTCGCCTGAATTCTCAGTGGGGCTTGGTGCTGGCTGAGGACTGCCATGTGTCTGCGGGGACCAGGACAGGGACAGGGACAGGGACAGGGACAGCTGCCCGATGCTGCCACGACTTGTGGCTTTGGGCTCGCTCCCCGAAGTCTCCTGCTCCTTTGTCCCCTCCCTGCGGCCAGCCTCGTGCCAGGGGGACATCCCTCCGGCCCCTCCGCCGCTGTGGGTACTGCAGAAAGAGAACCTGGGCTTCACTGGGCTCCAGTAACAAATCAGACAAAAGGAAGCTACTTCTGTGATACTTCTCACATTTCCCAGCCTACCATAACCCTGAAAAATAACAGCAGTGAAGTTAAGCGAGTACAAAAATCCCTGTAGGAAAATCCTTTCTTTCTGCACTCCAGGCAACATATTTCTGTTAAGTTCCCTGTAGCACACAACATTTTGGAGGGGTAATCCCAACAAACTTTGGAATTTCTTCAAATACTTTCACACAAGGACAGGCATTAGGGGCAAACGCTTTCTGATGGTTGATACAGTGAAGATGCAATTTCAGGAGCACCAGAGTTTCCTTTCGTAACTCTTTTAGTACTGCCTCGAGAGAAGGTTATGCGCACTGCAATTACTCCTAATAACCCACTACTTAGGAGCCCACGCTCGCGATGCCGTGCAAAGGCTGGCTGGAGGGAGCGCTTTCCCTGGGCACACGCTCCTGCACGAACCCGCCCCGGCAGCCGGAGCGCTGTGCCATCAGAGGCACCCACAGCCTCCTCAACCAACAGCTTCTTACAACACCTCTAATCTGAGCTCACTGCTCTCCCGCAACCCGATGTCAGTCTGTCAAAAATTATGGTGGCACCAAAAAGTTCAGAGCGATTTCACACACACACACAAAGATTTTAAACAAATGCCGACTACTCCTTTCTGTTGAAAATGCTGTTAGAAATCTTGTCACCAGAATCTTACAGTTTTTATCAGTTATTAAGGGCGGATCCATTAGAAAAGAGTGAAAAGGCACCCGGCAGCTTTTCAGTCAGCTTGATGTGGTGGTGGTGGGCTGCCCAAAATAGCTAAATGGTTGGCGCAGACCTTAGTGCTTAATTGAAAGAAGATTTAAAGCTGAATACAAGCATCAGAGGCTGGTGGAAAACCATGGTTCTCAGCTACAGCTAACAGCCAGGGCTGCCCAGGAAGGTAACCTACCTGATGCACACAAACACTGTGAAATTTGCCTATAAACTACTATTTTCAAAATGGAGCAAACTGTTAGAGAAATTAGAAATACCCTTTTCCTTTCCTAAAGGTACGCAGGGATCCTGGGCAGACAAAGCCAGGGCTGCAGAAGGTGTTTCCCAGAGCTGATAGTTGCCATGAGAACACGCTGTTCTCAAAACACCTCACGCCAGTGGCTTCAGGGCTGTTCCTCTGAGAGCAAGTTTGATTTTCTCACTGAGCCTGACAGAGATCTGGAGACTCTCAGAATTTATCTCAAGCAAAAACCAGTATGAAACCCAACTGTCGGACCAGGAAAGCCCAAACCCAGTTGACAGGATCCATCAGCAGGGTACGAAGAGAGCTCCTTGTTTTCTAATTTGATGAAAAACACGAGTTTAATGCTTGCACAGTAAAACCTCTACCCTTACGGGAAGCCATGGCTTGTCACTACGATCAGAATATATTCTTGTAAAACTAGCAAAAGAAATAATAATATGTAAGTATGTAAATACAAATATATAAACATATGCATGTAAATATATGAGTGCATAAATAGCACAAATGCAAATAAGGTCTCCAAATGTTTTACAGACGTGAACAGAATAAAGTAGCCCATCTCTCTGTGCTTTGAAACCCACCTCCTCTGTTCCTACCGGGTCCGGGGGGGAGCTGAGTAGGAATTTTCCATGTGGCCTATGGGAAAATGCCCTCTGAAGGGCCCCGGGGCCTCCTCCTGCAGATGAATCACTGCAGCCCACAGTGACCTGGCAAACCTTCCCCACGCACCCGCTCCTCTGGAGCCTGGCACAGGATTAGGCTCTTGGCTTTTGGCAGTGCCTCAAAGTTGCTTATTGCTGCTGCCTGCAGCAACCTGACTTTTGGAAGGCATCCTGTCGGCAGTTAGACGTTCGACTCTTAATAATAGTTTCCAGCCCCATCATACCTTGCTGAGATTTACCAGCCAGATAACAGGTTAAAGGAAGTGTAAAAATATCTCCAGTGACTTGTCTTTCACTCATCAGGGCTTGGTGTCTGAACTGATCCTTTCTTCCCACACAATTCTTAACCATGCTACAAGAAAATCTATTTTATTTTCTGATCTCGGGTACTTTACTCCCTGACGAGCATTATCATGAACTATATGAACGAGCATTATCATGATAGTTCTGGACTGACAGAGAAGTCAAGAGTTCTAGGGAAACAGAGACAATAACGAGGTACTTCCAAAAGTACCTTCCACATCCAGTTTCAAGTATTTGCCGAGTGTTTACACTGCTGCCAGTTATTTAAGTGCTTGAGTTTATGATCTTTCATGTATTTTCCTCATACTAACCTATTCAAATATCACACAATGACAAACTTTGAGAAATTAAATTCTATGTCCCGACATCACTAAAGAAGCCTGTAGCTGGACAGGAATCTGTGTCTTTCAAGTTCCACTCAAATCATTGAATCATCGTTTCTTTTCTACCATGAAAGAACTAGACCCCTGGATAAAAATGAGTTGTTCTGCATCTACTCCAGTAATTTCTTTTAAAACTGAACCCTTACATGACCTTATTTCTCATCTCCTTCAATGCAGAAATCGGGGCAGCCACGTCCATTTGTTGCCACCAAATCCCATTCCTTCTACTTTGCAAAAGCAGTAATTTTGTGAAAGTGAGGAGTGAGCAGCGCTGTGCTGTGATCTCCCCCTCGCAGTGTGACCAGCTGGGAGTGCATGTGCTGGGACCTGCCTCTCCTGCACGGAAACATTCTTGTCTCTCAATCTGTTGGCACATTCAGTAAGTATGTGTCAATGCAAGGTTTGTGAGGATAAAAAAAGAAAGATTAATGATGGGATATAGAAGCAAGAAAGCTAAGAATTGTCTCTTGGGCAGCTATTCAATGGGCATTTCAGAACCAGCTGCACATCGGCTCCTGTTGTCATTGGTTCCTCCCACAAGGAAGTTTAAAGAAAAAATAGAAAATTTTGTGCTTGACTTAAAGAGCTTCTAATATTTCATGCCTGTGACCTTCAATCGGAGAGGAAAACACACCAAGTTGTGATTTCAAACACCATATGTGATTTTCAAAGGACATTTGTCATGATCAATGGGGGGGGTGGCCAAGGTTTTAATGAGCAAGAGAAGAGATGAAGACTGAAAATGTGGTGCAAAAGAGTCAAGAAGCACATTTTCACTGCTGGAAGTAGAGGTAGGAAGGAAGACTTATCAGAAGGGACAAACCCTCAAAGGTTTGCAAGGTAAATTCAGAAAAATAACCTGACATTCCTCATTTGTCCATAGAAGCATCCGTGAAATTGCAGACACCAATGATGTAAGTTAAAATGTTCACAGAGTTCACTTAATTGCAACTGCATTAACAATCCCAAACAAATACAGCAGGGTGTGAAAAGAGTGAGGTACGTGTTGGCGTCACTCAAGGGCAGAAAACAACAGTTTACAGGACAGTTAATAAAAATACTGTGAAACAATCTGAACAATTTTACAAAGCACTAGTGACCAGTAAGGCAGAGCACGTACAGGTGAAGCAGAACAAGGTCTCAGGCAGGAGCTCGGGCGCTTTTCCACGTCTCCTGGATGACTTCACTTTAACAAACATGTCTCCCTCACTCTCAGATAAGCTGCAGATAAAGGAAATTCCCTTTGCTGACCATTCCTTGCATTTGCTTTAGGGAAAAGCTGACCCTACAATAAATTAAGTTTATTGTGGTGGGAGTAGAAAAGAGCTATGCAGAGTGATAAAAGCACATTCTTTCTTGAGCAAATACTTGGGCACACTAAAGGCTTTTCCGAGCATTTAAGTCCATGTTATCACCTTAGGGGAGTCCCAACAAAACCAAACTCATGCAGCCATTGAGGTAAAAGAGAGATGCAAAGGTAAAAGCAAATCCAAACCTCTCTGGAAACTCAGAATGCAGTTTTAATAAAAATGCTGCAGGAGGGACTGATTTGCTACTAGAAGCTTATGGTATATTTGGTGGTATAAATAAGAGTAAATAGTTACTTCATTTGCCAGTGTCTCCCAAGCTTTTCCTCTCCTGACACTTTCAGACATCGTCCCAAGCTGCCACGAGGAACTGCAGCTCATTCTTTGGGCAAACCCAACCCGCTGGCAGTGCATTATCAATATTCTTACGGTGTAACAGATGTTGTTTGCTGTTTTTACTCCAGGGGGTTCAGAGGGAATGCAGAGGCCTTCCAGACCCCAATTTTCATGAACTGGATCATAAAATATTATGCAGCATCATAAATGTGTGCTTTATTTTGCAAAAGTCCAAAATACACTGCTTTTGAGGACCTGACATGGGAGTCCAGGGGATGACGAAGGGGTACCCAGAGGGAAGGATGTTCCTTGCAGCAGGAGACAAATCAGAATACGCTGGTATTTGCTCTCCTTTAAGCTTCTTGCATTTCTGATCAGTGAAGTAAAGCACATTGATTTGTTCTTTATGCTCAAACTATGGACTTTAAGAACTGATCTTCTGTAGCTTTCTTTTTCTCTGCAGGCAGCCTGTCACTCCCTGTGCTCCGTTCCCCTATTCACAGGGCCCGGAGCAGTAACCGGCCAAGCAGGTTTCTCCTGCCCAGACCTGAATGGGACATTGAGGTCTGGGGAAGGAATGACCAGCGTCTCTGGCAGCCAGCAGTGTCCTCCCTGTCTCTGAAGGGCTGCGCAGTTTTACTGGGCCAGCTGGGGAGCTGTGTGTGTGCGGCATCTCTACAGACAGCAAAGAACTCAGCGGTGCTGCCCCTGGGCTACAGCATCCCGGGCAGGGAGGGCACGTACCCACACGGTGTGTATGAAGTGACACCTCCTGTGCCTGACTCACTGCGGAGTCCCTCTTTCTGATCCAGCCCCATCGCCAGGCACAGCCCAACGGGGCTGTAATGTGGGTGTCCTGGCCAGCTCCCAGCTTGTGTGTTTGTTCTTTCACCCTCCCTGTATTTGCCCTGCAGTTTGACATTTCCTTCTGCTCAAAGCGAGTACAGCGCTAATCCATGGTCTAAATTACCCGACGCATTTTTATGGGTATAGAAAGACTAGACGGGCCCTCACACAGAGCACACGTTTCATTTGGCTTATCTTAAATTCTTTACATTGGTTTTAAATGAATTTCTGATTGAAACATCACAGAGTGCATCTTGTGGTCCGGAGATTCTGCTCAGTGGAAGCCCTTACGGGTGGCAGAACTTCTGCCCAGGCCTGGTTGCCCCCAAAGGCTGCCAAGGTTGGGAGGGCAGCTTCATGCCCCCATCTTTGAAACAGCTCTGCTGGGGAGTCCTGGGGTTTGGAGGGAGAGAGGGGCAAGGGGAAGGAAGAGAATGGAGAAATAAGATGTGAGCACCCACTGGTAAGTGAGGGATGCTCACGGAGGAGCTCGAGGCAACATTGCTTTCGAAAATGCATCTTGGATAACAGAGGACTTAACAGAAATAACATTTCCATGAATCTCAGAGACCAGAAGAGTGAGTGACTGTTTCTGGTGTTTACTTCCCTCCTTCAGAAGCACCGAAAGGACTAAATGTACAACCAGGCACTTGTTTCTGTTGTTGCTTCACTCCCCAGGTACTCAGCAGTTTAATGCTTATCTCTGCTACAAATGCAGCTACTGCTCCTTGAAAAGGTTTCTTGTTTCTTTAGAAAACCAGACTCTTTCAGACAGGGCACGTTCTCGGTCAGATCCTCTCTTCTGCTGTCAGTCCCAAAGGAACTGGGAGCAAAGAAAGAAGCGGTGAAAGTGATACTTCTGAAAGAAGAATTTTTCTCGTGGGAAATAAGGAAAACAGAGGGGTGGGAACCTGTTTTGTCCAGGTCCACACACACTGTTCACCATTTGGGCTCCTTTCAAGCTCTGCTATCAGTCCACCAGTTACTACCTTAGTTACTATTACGAAAATTCTCTCCTGAGATGACATGAAGAAAGTCATCGTGTGACTTGGCTCTGGACGCAGCGTTGGCTGCAGCAGGGCCGTGTGCTCCCAGCCCTTTGTTTCCACACAGGGGAACTGTAACTGGGTTTGTGAGGGCTCCCCTCGGCAGGGTGACGCCTCCTCTGAATCCCACCTTTTGCTTCAAGAGACAGCGGTTGGGGGGAGGAAGGAAGAATACTTTCTCCTGTGCGTGAAGCTGTTTGGGGCAGAAACACAGCCCCTTTCACAGCAACTGACCAATAAGAGGAATCGCCGTGTTGGCAGAAGGCTTAGGCTGATAAATTCCATGGGTCTCAGATAACACATTCTGGAGACAACTCCCATTGTCACAGGCATAAAAGAGCTGGGCTGGGGGAATGGAACACACTCTCACACGGGGAGCACACACCGTGGGAGCTGGGCTTAGGTCCTTGGTGTTCTTACCATGGCCACTTACAGCTTCAGGCAAACGGCCTCCTCAGTGGCAGGGGGACCTGGGGGTTCCTCCCTCCGTTTCGGTGGGGGCTACCTGAGGGCTCCGAGCATCCACGGGGGCTCTGGTGGCAGGGGGGTGTCAGTCTCTTCTGCCAGATTCGTCTCTTCTGGCCTGGGATGCGGCCTGGGGGGAGGATATGGAAGCAGCTTTAGCAGCAGCTTCAGTGGTGGTTATGGAGGTGGTTTGGGGAGCGGCGACGGCCTCCTCTCGGGAAATGAGAAGGCAACTATGCAAAGCCTGAACGAACGCCTCGCCTCTTACCTGGAGAAAGTGCGTGCGCTGGAAGAGGCAAACTCCGACCTTGAAAGCAAAATCCGAGACTGGTATCAAAAACAAGGGCCAGGCCCAGCTCGGGACTACAGTCCTTACTACAAGACTATTGAAGACCTTCGAGACAAGGTAGGCGTTAATATTTATTAAAAATCATCTCAGATGGGCACTTAAGAAGGAAGTATGAACACCCAGAGAGAGACGCTTCCCTAGGAAAGCACCCAGAAGGCATCGCGGTTTGTGGAAAGGAGGGGAGGATGAGATGAATATCTAACGATCGGGCAGGCTAGATACATACATTATCAGTATGGAATTATCTACTTTTTAAAATGTTAGCTAAGATACTGTACAAAACAGTCCGTCTGAGATGCCTTAGAACTTAATTCTCTGATAATGTTTGCTTTAATTGGTTAAGTACAACTTTGTAAATGGGAAGATAGCAGCTCGAGATTTTATCACCAGACAGTTATTCCTCTTTCACATTTCTCTTGCTTAAGCTTGGAACTGATAGAGTGCTGAGGCATTTGGCTTATGGAAAAAGGAAGTAGCAGACATGAAGTAATCAATCCCATCTATAAATGCAGGATTTGCCCCAATAGCCCATGGGTACCTGAGAACAGATTACTCTGGGATGATACGCACCCCGGATAACAGAGGTAGCAGCTGATTAAGCTATGTAAATAAATGAAAGAAAACTGGAGGTTTCATTTTCACGGTTCACCTTGGAGTTCATGACCGCTCCCACAGAGTTTACTTTCCCCTTGCTTCAACGCATTCATATTCTCTATTCATTTCAAACACTGAGCTCCAGTAAAGGCCATTTGATTTTCTCCTTTTAGTATTCTTTGCCCTCCTGTCTTTTACTCCCCTTAGGGGAGAGAGAATGTTGCTCCAACTGTTTTTTTTTTTGGATGACCTTTTGAGTTTTAAAAGTGGCAGGCAAGAGACATGCTCTCTAGGTAAAAATAAACAGGCATTACTTCTAAATAAACAAAATTTCCTTTAGGGGTTTTCATGGCGCATAAAAAGAATCAATAAACACTATCCTGGATATTCTAGGAAATATGAATGTGTTCAAGGACTGTACAAATGCAGTAAGTTATGTTTACAAAACACAAACACATCATCTATTTTAAAATCATCCAGCCCTTGTACTCACTTCCCCCTGAGAACAGATTCTGGCACAAGGGCTCTGCAGACTTTGCTTCCTTTGCATCTCCAGGAAACAGGATTCTTGCCTCAGTCCTAAAACACCACCTCCCTCCAGCTCACCAAAGTCCTCCCCTCTGAGACAGCACCGAGTTTCCTCTCACTGTGGGTCTCCTCCCTAAAAGCCCCTTCATGTGCCAGGCAAGAGGAGAAGGACCTGTCCATAACTGGCAGTCCTGGCAAAAGCACGGTGACGTATTTGCTATAGATCACTGGTACCTCCCTACTGAGACCAAATAAAATGCACTTTTATTTGGTGTAGCTACAGATGAAATAGAATCTTAACTCTTTTAATCTTCAGATCAGGAAAGAAGATAACATTTGTTTCAGCCTCAGCTATGAACTCTCATTGTTTGTAGATCCTCGAGGCCACTATCAACAACTCGAAGATCGTCTTGCAGATCGACAATGCCAGGCTGGCTGCTGATGACTTCAAAACCAAGTGAGTAATTCCTGAAAGGAGAAAGGTCTCTGGAGCAGGCAAAACCCCTTGTTGAGCCAAAGGGCAGTGGCTGTGAAAGAAGAAGTTTGATCCTGTCACTGCAGTTGAGCCCCTTATGTATTTGCCGAAAGCCCCTTTTGCTCCACTGAAAATTTTATAGCATGTAAATAGGTGGAGAAAAGTTTAATGCTGGACATTTGCTCCATCATAATTCCTATAAAACCATATACTTTCATAGCACATGATGTGTTTCACGGTGGGCTGGCTTGATCACCTACACTGAATAGTTTTGGTTTGGGTTTTTAAGGTTTGAGACGGAGCAGGCTCTTCGCATGAGCGTGGAGGCCGACATCAACGGCCTGCGCAGGGTCCTGGACGAGCTGACCCTGGCCAGGACCGACCTGGAGCTGCAGATCGAAGGCTTGAAGGAGGAGCTGGCTTATCTGAAGAAAAACCATGAGGAGGTAAAAAAACCACAAGAAACACGTTCGAAAGTGACATTGGAAAAACAGTGTGTGGGAACGTGGAGTCTCTCAGCATTGCCCTGAGCTCTCCAACAGGGAAGAAAGATTTCTGTAGACTGGGAAACTAAAGACACCCCCTGCAAGTATTTAAGGGGCGTTGGTCAGACCTTAGCCCTGGAAGAAAGAACAGAAGGTTCATAATGTTTTCAGTTTATGACTGTACCCTCTTTTGTCTTCCTCTGCCACAGGAAATGAGTGCCTTGGGAGGGCAAGTAGCCGGCCAAGTCAGTGTTGAGCTGGACTCTGCTCCAGGCATTGACCTGACCAAGATCCTGGCTGATATGAGAGACCAATACGAACACATGGCTGAGAAGAACAGGAAGGATGCTGAGGCCTGGTTCCACAGCAAGGTGGGAAAAACTCCACACTATACAAATACTAACCAAAAAAAAAAAAATCCATGAAAGAAACAAAATAATTATTAAACCACAGAGAAAAGTGCTGTGAAAGCCTTATGACCTCTACTTAGAGGTCCCACGTTTCTCACGTAGTTTTCCCTGTTTCAGACTGAAGAGCTGAACCGTGAAGTAGCCGTCAATTCTGAGCAACTGCAGAGCAGCAAGTCCGAAGTCACCGACCTGAGACGCACTTTACAAGGGCTGGAGATAGAGCTTCAGTCCCAGCTCAGCATGGTACGGTGAAATTTGCCCTGAAATGGGTAGGTATTCCCCTCCCTGCAAGGTGTCCTGCATCCGGCAGTGACCTGCCTTTGGTTCCCCCCTCTGCTCGCAGAGAGCCGCGCTGGAGGGCACCCTGGCAGACACAGAGGCGCGTTTCGGTGCCCAGCTGGCACAGATGCAGGGCCTGATCAGCAGCCTCGAGGCACAGCTGGCTGAGCTCCGAGCCGACATGGAGCGCCAGAACAGCGAATACAAGACCCTCATGGATATCAAGACTCGACTGGAGCAAGAGATCTCCACTTATCGACAGCTCCTGGAGGGCCAGGAGTCCGAGTGAGTAACTGCTCACTGCAGAAAACCTTGTTGCTGAGCCTCAGAGAGTCTGACCGTGCCACGGGGCTCGTTTCCCACAGCACCACAGCAAACACAACTTCTGATACTCCATGGGTTCTAAGATTTTTAACAAATTAATTTTTGTGGACCGTAGTGGAGCTAGAAATGTTACAATTTCCATTTACGTTACGTGAGTACCTCAAAGAGTTTCTAAACAAAAAGGCAAACTCAGAAGCAGTACAAGAGATGAAATGCAACCAGCAGTCAGCGATAACTCATCATTAGCTGGTTGGCATTAAGAAACACAGTGCAGTTAGTAATGTTTTATAGAATATAAGGATTAACACCAAATTCCCATAAACTTCGTGTTACCAGCTAAATAGCTCTCGCCTGGTAGGACTCAGTGTAGAAGAGAATACTCTGAAGAGAAGGGAAGGCAGACAAGCCGTTTGCAGAGAGGCGATAAGTATTTCACATAGTTCAACAATTCCCTCTCCTGAGCTGAGAGGGAGAGGAGGAGGGGACCGTCTCTTCCCTCACTGGACACACAATGCACCTGGTAGAGGATTTGCTCTCGTACATCCTCATCTCACACAGCATTTGATGTGATACCTCTCCTTTCAACTGTTATCTCTTTGTTCTACAGGATATTTGGATCCCTTTCTGGAACCGCCGGTAAGAATTCTTTCTCTTCAGGAAACCTTTAGGAATCAAAAAAGTTTTATTTTCTAAAAGGAAATTCACACGCATTATGGGAGCTGTGTCTGTTGTAGAGCCTGGGCTGCTGTCCTGGTTTGTGTTGCTAGTAAGCAACAAATGGTGACTCTGGCTAGATTTTAACAAATTTCAGTCATTAAAAGATGTTAGAATTAGAAAAAAATCCCAGACTATGCTACAGTAAATGCTAAGTAAAGCACAAAACGCTTAATCATTCCCCCAGATGAAAGGATACAAGACATTCAAGGCTGGCCAGCTCAGGGGAACTGTATGTACACGCAAGAAAAACTTGCCTTGAGCTTTTAAAGGTCAGCTGTCTTGTAAAAGCGAGGTATGATTCAAATCAATGCTATGAAGAAGAAAACTTATGAGAGAAGGGAGCGAGAGACGAGAGATAAGCCAAGCTCAGCGCCCATTGCAGAGTGGTCTCGTGTGTGTTACGCTTCAGTAATGGCTGTTCTTTCTCTCCACACTATTGTAGACAAAAGAGAGAAGCTGACAGATGGAAAATAGTGCTGAGAGTCCTCCGAACGTCACCTTCACAGTCAGAAAATGCAGACAACACAGAGGAACTGAAAGAGGAATCACTCTAAACTGCTGGAAATTCCTATCTTAAAGCACAAAAAATTCTTGGCCATACAAAGTTTAGGTAGATTCATCCATTTAGGGGTGATTAATTTGAAAATTGTCTTAGTTTTTCAATTATTTCTAGTTCTTTCATGTACTGAATTGCTGTATCTACTCTAATAAAGATGATCTTCTTGCAATCTTCACTTCTTTTCATTTATTGGGCTATTGTTACTGAAGTCTGGCTTTAAGGCAGGAAACAGCCAGCCGCCCCGAGAGGTTAATGCTGGCAGGGTCTGGGGGTGGCTTGAGCTCCATCCCTCACTGCTCCCACCTCCTCTGGCTGCAGGAGCTCTAAATGTGGGGGCAAGAGCATCCTCAGCCCTCAGAGCGGGGAACACAGGTGACTCACGTTTCTAACTCCAGCTGAGCACTCTGGAGAGCAGGAGCAGTGAGATGTTACGTGATTCTGGGAACAAGCGAGGGCAGAGAGATGTTTTGTGAGGGTACAATATGGAGCTGCTAAAATGGCTTGGAGATAGATACCTCCTGCAGAAACAAACAGGAGTGAGAAACCCTGGTGAGATTGCTTCACTCACTCTCCCAGACCATACAGAGGTAACGAACTTTTAGCACCAATTTCTGCCACCTTCATTCTCATGCCATTGAAACGACATTATCCTAGCTGAAATCCTAAACGTGATCACTTTTAGTTTGGTACCCCAAAGCTGTGGGACCTCCTGGATCAAGGCTGGGCAATCCTCTTCCATTCAAGAGGCGCTGGTGCTCGCCTTGGGTTCGGCAGTGACTCAGGAGAGCTGTCACCGGCAGCTGTCACCTACTGACACACACAATCCCAGCTGAACCTCTGGGAATCCAGCACGGCAGCATCGGGCAGGGCCTTCACTCTGACGGGGAAAGACTATGACAGGAAAGACAAACAGTCACGGAAAGTAAGAATCAGCGAAGAGACACAGAGAAGAGGACAGGATGGGAAGAACAGAGGGACTAAGGTGCTCTGGTGGAAACAAGCTCAGATTCGAAAGGGAGCGGTGGCCTGGAAAGCCCTGGTGTGTGGGAGATGGAAGGGGCTCTTCAGACCCTGTCCTGTTAGATGCTGTCTGCTTGGGGGAGAATGAGGAGGAGAAAGCTCTTGTGCATTAAATGCTCCAGCACAGGCTGTTCCCCAGCGCTCACACACTTTCTAATAAAGGCTTTGTACCAGATTTATTCCCCACAACAGTTAGGCTTGGAATCCCTCCAGGTGAAAGAACAAACAACTCCAGGTCTGGTTTTTAACCTTAACAAATCCCATTCCTGAGAGCGAGTTCCTGTGACAAAACCAGTCCGGGTATGGGATTACTGGTGCGGGTTTCCTGTGCTGCGGAGCTGCAAATGTGAGCCTGACAAGAAATTCTCGTGCTCCAAGAATGCAAACTAGAAGTTCTAAGGACACTTTCTAAATGTGTATTTTGACCATATTTTCTTTTCAAAGACTGCATTAAATGCATGTTTACAAAAAAAGTGGTTTAAAAGGTAAACAGTTTTAAAGTCTTTAAGAGGTTAAAAGTTCCAAGAATGGAATGAAACCAGGCTAAAGAAACCAGGGGTGTCAGAGACTTCGAATGGCTAGAATTCTTGGGTTTATAGCCTAATTTGAATTTTAGTTTATAACTTACCGGTATTTGTAGGGTAATGAAGGATTTCTGGTGAAATGTCAAATATAAAATCACTCAGAGACTATCATTTTAGAGTTTGGTTCAGAAGAAGTGTTTTCTACAGGTATGTCATGTCTGAGTGATGGTTTTATCAGCAAAGACTGAGATGAAAAACAAGCTGCTTCTTGAATGGAACTCTCTGTCCTCCTGAGAGGAGAGGCTGAAGTGTGTCAACTGCATTAATCCCGTAACAGAAGTAATAATAGAGTTTGCACAGCACAGACATGTCAGGGAATGTCTTCCAGGAAAGCTCTGGGGAAGCGTGACAAAGCGTGAGGTTCTGCAGCACCAGGACAGTGCTGAGAACCCCCAAACTTCCCAGGGCTTCACCGAGCACCTTCCCTGGGATTCTTCTGCTGACAATTTCCAGTAAAATATTAGGAGCTATTTAGAAGCAGTTGTTTAATATGGAAGAACAAATAGTGAAGATGAAGGCAGGGACAAGTCTCAGGTCAGCAAAGGCTGCACTGGGCGTTCTCAAGCTTTTGGTCACGGCGACACACCTTCAGGATCTGAGTTTGCTGGTTTAACAGAAAAATGAAAAAGCCTCAGAATCTCCACCACTACGGTATTCTGAATTATGTTCTAGGATATAATCTGTCTTGGCTGCTTGATTTATTTTTATTTTTCCAATTGGTAAGTATTCTATGGGAAAGAAACAGCTTTGTATCTGCTGCCTGGTTGTTACAAGTGTTGATCTGATAACAGTCTAGAATAACACGAGGCACCTGAAAAAACAGCAAAAATGTATTTCACCAGCGAGCTCCCAGAGATGTTAGAAACACTGAGTGAAAGGAGACTGAATGAAAAATCCCCAGAGTTTCCTACTAAAGTTTATGGTGTTTTCTAGAAGTGCTGGGGTTTTTTTTTTTATGGAATTTGATCTTGCTTGTTGTGGGCTCACTCTGAGTTAAACAGACCCTGGCAGCACACACACCTCAGCAGATTGACATTACAGGGGTCTTTAAGAAAGTTCTTTATCTTTAGGAGAGTTTGTTTAAACTTGTTTCCTGAGATACTAACTCTGGGAGACACGCAGGTTTGGCAAGCAGCGCGCAGCATTAATCTGCCCGAAGCAGAGCTGAACCACGGCACAGGGCCAGGCTCAGCTTCAAACACGTTTCCAGAGCCGGGAAACGCCGTCTGTGACAATCCCCTGGAGAGTGAGGGGACATTCTCCGAACGGGCTGCTCAGCCACGTATCACAACTAGAGGCTTGGTGGTTCTTTCCTCCCAAGTACCCAGCTGAGTAAAAAGGCCGCACATTTCCCTGAGGCTGCATCAAAGTCTCGACTGCAGACGTCAGAAAACCCCTCGGTTTATTCCAACAACTGCTCTGAGCCTCAGTCTGTCTGCAGTCACCCAGCCTGAATTCTAAGGTGGTTTTTTTTTCTGTCGATAGCAACTGTGAAAAACTGTGCTAAAAACAACACTCTCCTTGTCATGTTGTTAGCAAACATAGCATTTTTCTTCTTTATTTCAAAGTGTTATTTTAAAATAATTCCGGTGCTTCCGAACTAGCGACCCAAGAAAGTTCCTCCCAAGTTCACTGTGTCCCTGCTTTTCTCCCTGCTCTCGGCCCCCGGTTCCCCTAAGCCGTGACGTGCCCCAGTGCCCCGTTATTGCCGTCCCATACCCCGCTTTGTCAGCGGCACCTCGGGGGTCTCCCCTGCAGAACGTCCCCCTGCTGTGCAGGGAATGGGGGTCTCCCTTCAAACACCCCACTCTCCACACCCCCTTATGCCAGCGACACACCCCAGCAGGGTAAACAACCAGTTAATACTCCCTTAGAAATCTCCCAAATCTGGTTTCCCATCGCTACGCCGTATTGGAGAGAGCTGTGTTACTGAATTGCCGCCTTTCGAAATTCACTTGCAAATTATTAGATTTGAAAAACAGTGGTGTTTCAGCCTCCCACTTTAAATGAGAGATTGAGATGACTCTTCTTAGTGCTTCTCAAGTCTTATTTTCAATAATTACTTCATTTCATAGTGCATATTGGCATTAAACACATCAATTGCTATCTGAACTGTTTCATCTTAAAAATGGAACTTAAAAGTTACATTTTCCAAAAGAAACAGGGACTTAGTCCTCCCACATTTCTTCTTTTAATTGAATTATTTCAATCTTGTATTACCTTTCTTTACTATTTCACAAGCATCAGTAAATCAACTGTGCCCGCTCCTCCTTGTACATCAATGGTTGCTAAGTGCTCCTCACGCAATGCCACGGTGATACGCTTTTCGTACTGAAAATTCAGACCCCAAAAGCTATATATTAGTTCCAAGCAGAGAATGGGAATAAGGACATATCAAATTCAATTACGAATTTTAAATGAGAAAAAATATGGATAGAAAAGAAGAAATAATGGTGAGATGAACAGATGATTGCACATTTTTCAATGAAAGGAGAATTTTACTTAAACTTCATTTGTAGAAAAAGTTGATGTTCTTAAAATCCCCTGGTGATTGCTGCAAATGGGTAAGTGGGTGCGGTTGAACTCACTTTGTTTTTCCATTCTTAAATGTCAGAGAAGTAAACTCCAAGTTTCAGAACTATAGCCTGAAGAAAAAACACTCATCTGAATCATCCCTTTTGTTTAATTAGAAAAGAAAACCCCAGCCCTAGCCCCTGAGATGCGGAGCCAGCTCCCTTTGTGAGGAATGTCATCATGATTGGCCTCACCTCTAGGGAGGAGGATTTTTGGAGGGAGGGCTGCAGGTTGGGTTTGTCTCCTGCCACCCTCTCTTGAGGATATAAAAGAAGCACCAGGGCAGTGAAGGCACACGCTTTCCCCTTCTACACCGAGCTGAATAACTGACCTTAGCACCTTCTTGTGCTGTAACTATGACTACTTCCTTCACGCGCAGCTCTTCTTCTACCTATGGTGGTGGCTTTGGGGGTGGTGGAAGCAGCAGCTCTCGCCTCTCTTCAATCCGCACAGGAGGAACCTGCCGAGCTCCAAGCATTCATGGAGGTTCCGGTGGCAGGGGTGTCTCCATCTCTTCAGCCAGGTTTGGCTCCTCTGTAGGAGGTGGGTATGGTGGTGGCTTGTGTTCCGGATTTGGTAGCGGTTATGGAGGAGGCTACGGCGGCTTTGGTGGTGGTGCAGCCTGTGGCATTGGTGGAGGAGCTGGCTTTGGTGGAGGAGCTGGCTTTGGTGGAGGAGCTGGCTTTGGTGGTGGTGCTGCCTGTGGCTTTGGTGGAGGCTCAGGCTTTGGTGGAGGTTTTGAAGTTGGTGGTGGCTTTGGTGGCGGCGATGGCCTTCTCTCTGGAAATGAAAAGATAACTATGCAGAATCTGAACGATCGTCTGGCTTCGTACCTGGACAAGGTGCGAGCACTGGAAGAGGCAAATTCAGATTTAGAAGTTAAAATCCGAGACTGGTATCAGAAGCAAGCTCCCACCAGCCCAGCCCGGGACTACAGTAATTACTACAAGATAATTGAAGATCTCCGAGACAAGGTATGACATTCATACGTAAAGGAGTTGCAAGAATGCATTAGAACTGTGGAACTGCATGTTCCACTTTAAAATAAGCTAAAATGATTATAAAATAAATATCGTATGCCATGACCCCAAATATATTGTGGTTATGAGCATTCTAGCAGAAGAGTAGCTTTTTCTCAATTTAAAAACCAAAAATGTTATCCTGAAAATGTGATGTTTGTTGAAATTAAAATGATTGCACTAAAAGTTACCAAAACCTGCCAAAATGTGTTTAGAATTATCAATATATTTAGTCAGTAATCCAATGGTAAAGAATGTGACGGGTAGGCCTCAAAGGCTGAAAAATGATTCTCCCAGCTACAGTTAAGATCAGGTATTGTACAAATGTATTTTCTCACTATGTTTCTAATTTGGGTTACACAAAGGTATCTCAGCTCTCTGGTTTGTGTATGCCATGTGGGAAAAAGCTTAGTGTTTTTGGATTTTCTCTATAAAATCTGTAAGAACTGCAATGTGACCGAAGAGCAGCGTAATACATGGAACTGGCTATTGCCATCCAAAGGCAGGTTTGACCAGGGACATCCCAACTGAGGTCCATTCCTTTCTACCTTCTTTGCTGGTTTACAGCCTCGGTCACTGTCTGCTGTGAGCTGAGGACCCTGATATTTCACCCTGAGTCACAGGAGCCTTTTTCTGTGTCTCTTCATTGCCAGATCCTTGCAGCGACTATTGACAACTCCCGAGTCATCCTGGAGATCGACAATGCCCGGCTGGCCGCAGATGACTTCAGGATGAAGTGAGTTTACCCAGAGCACATTTGTCTTCTTTCTCCTTGTCTCTCTTTCTCAAAACTGCTTTCTGAAGTTTAGTGTTACTTTTTATCTAGAAAATAAAGTTCTTCAGTCACTGAAGGACACATTTCAAAAACATGGACAGGTATTTTCCGTGATAACTTCTGATGAAAACCCCCTGGTGAACGGAATCCGTGTGGTGAAGGATCAGTTTGGAACGTACCCCTGACAGAACACAGTATCCAGATCACTGAACTGTTTGCATAATAAACTACAGTTCGTGTCTTAGTTTTTTAGGGAAGCTCTTAACTATTTTTACTAGCCTAAATCACAGGGGAAATGAAGACAGGAATAGGTTGGGATTTCCACTGAAATGGAACAGAAAGGCGGGAAGAGATCGCTGTTGGGTCACAGCAGTTCTCCCTCAAAGAGTCTGAAATTTGGAAAGACAAAGAGTAATTTGGGGTTTATCCAGCAGCAGTCCAGCAGAACTCCTGAAATTATGATAAAGACACTTGCGCAACCGATTTATCTTGCAGTGATGTACCTGCGGGTTTATAGTGTTCTGGGCAGAACTGGGCGATCTCTGCTTTCCTTCACACCAGATCTGAGATGTCACTGCAAACCGTCTGTCCTTTTCGGTCAACAGCTTCTCTATTGATGCTGATAATCATTATTAAGTTCTGCAAAGTGAAATGTCACGTGCTCCTCAAGAATAAAATCAGATGGCAATGCATGTACTTCCATACGCCACAGTTGGATGTGGGAAAAAACCATCTTTACTCCTTTACACTTCTTTTCAATGTATATGTTTTCATTTATAGCCCACTGTTCCTCCTCCATTCAATATAAAATGTCATAGTTTTATAGCTCTACTGAATACAAACTTGTACATCAGATTCCAGTGCTTCTTTCTTTTTTAAACTGCAGGTATGAGAATGAGTTGTTCCTGCGCCAGAGCGTGGAGTCCGACATCAACGGCCTGCGCAGGGTCCTGGACGAGCTGACCCTGGCCAGAGCCGACCTGGAGATGCAGATCGAGTCGCTGAAGGAGGAGCTGGCTTATCTGAAGAAGAACCACGAGGAGGTGAGAGCCCATAACCGTGCAGGGAGGAAAGCACCTTCCTTTCGAGTTTATGCCTCTCAGGTGGGGAGGGAGAAATCCAAACAGAAAGAACAGAATGACAACATTACAGCTTAATAAGAAGGAAACCGTAATATTAAAAGAATCCAAAGTGTGTCCTGAGAAGCATTTCTCTCATTCCAAACAGTTCTGATCTATTAGTTTCAGTCTGACATCCATAAGCACGTGACAGGTCACTGTGAGTTAAAGACATGAGTAAGAGAAACACACATATGTTACATGTGAATGTGTGCACTGTGTGAGAGCAGAAAAGCATGTTTTTATGTGCGTTCCACCTCTGACACCTGATAACAAAAGCTCTGGGTACTGCTGCATGGATTGCTGATGGCAGAACGTAGACGAGAAGAGAGAGCCTAATCTTTTTTGTGTCCTCTGCCTCTGCCCATGCAGGAAATGAAGGAGTATTCCAGTCAGCTCAGTGGAACAGTCAACGTGGAAATGGATGCGGCTCCTGGCATTGACCTGACCAGAATTCTCTCTGAGATGAGGGAACAGTACGAAGCTCTGGCTGAGAAGAACAGGAAGGATGCCGAGGCCTGGTTCTTCACTCAGGTACAGTCACACCAACAAACACCAAACTGACGAACTGCCCCACTGCTACTGCCCCAGCAGAGGGGATGGGCCCTCCCTTTCCCAAAATAATTTTAAATATTTTTATGCAATGTGTGTGTGATTTTATGGTCGTTTTTTTCTTTCAGACTGACGAGCTGAACCGCGAAGTTGCCAGCCACACACAAGAGATACAGACCAGCAAATCGGAGATCACAGAACTGAGACGCACGGTCCAGGGGCTGGAGATCGAGCTCCAGTCGCAGCTCAGCATGGTACGGAGCTGCCCTGGGCAGGAGCCACCACTAACACCCGGCCCTTCCTCCCTCCCCATCCTGCCTCTCCTCCGGCTCCCCCCGGTGGGACATAGCTGTGTTCTAACCTCTTCTGACGTTACTCCCTTTAGAAAGCAGGACTGGAAGCCAACCTGCGGGACACGGAAGGCCGATACTGTGCACAGCTGGCACAGATTCAGGTCCTCATCACCAGCGTGGAGGAGCAATTGAGTGAGCTCCGATGCGACATGGAGCGTCAGAACCAGGAGTACAAAATGCTCATGGACATCAAGAGTCGCCTGGAGCAGGAAATCGCCACGTACCGGCAGCTGCTGGAGGGCCAGGACTCTCAGTACGTTACTATTTACGATCCTATGATGATTAGATAAGGTTAATAATGTGACACATTGTAAAGCAGTAATTGAGGTTGCTAACACTGACTCCAGGTTACTAATGAGAGTCACTGCGCACGCGGCCTTTTGAGCAATGGCAAAGCAGACACCTGGCAAAATCCCAGGCGTTGCTATAACTCAAGCTAAATCTCCAAATCAATTGTGCTGATGATTTGAAAATATAAATGCATTTTGACTACAATGAACTACAGAAGGCACCAGGCACCATATAATCCTCTTGCTGCACTGGAACAAGCCTTCAGCCTGAAATAACCTATAAAAACCTGTTCTCAGTATTTCTTTAGCTCTTGGTTTTCTACACTTGTGCAGAGAGGTATAAATATCCATCATCATACACCAGTACTCCCAGCTAGAACAGAACTTGGTGCTTCCTTTAGTAAAATCTACAATTTAGTGCCCATTTCTCATAGCTGATCTACACATGGAATTACTTCTGATTCCTGATGAGGAATCTGCTCCTTATATTGTTCCTAGATTGTGACATTTTGAGGAGAAGTGTATAGAGACATATCAGGACCATGAACTAGTCCGACTGCTGTTCATATTTCCTATTGAGGATGCAGGAGCAGCTTTCACAGCAGAAAGCACTTTAACACCACTGCTGGTACCAGCCCAGCTGAGGAACCCCCCGCTGAGAGCAGCGGTGGGAAATCACAGCTGGTCACACGCAGCGGTTCCCAAACGGATCAATGGCCTCAGTGGACAGGGTCAGTGATGGTCATTAACAAAGTGTTTCTTCTTTTCCACAGGATGCCAGGAGTGAACCCTAAAGACGGTGAGAAAATTTTTGATTTAAAGAGGGGCTTAAATGAATTAACAAAATACGATTAGATAAACCTTTTTTTTTTTGCTTAGGATTTCTTATTAACACAGATTGCATTCTCTCTGCAATGACCTCTTTCTTTATTATTAAGAGACTTTATTCTACTTTATGTGCACTTTTGAAACCAGTAGCTTGCCAAAATGATTGCATGAACTCCTCCTGGGATGCTAAAATACCAAAATCTCCCAAAGATTCCTAAATTCTTCTGCTGATTCACACAACATATGAGATATATCCAAATCTGAGACGTGATGCGCACCCCTAAGATCTACTGAAAGAGGAACCAGGAGGGAGAGAAGATGTAAAGGCAGTTCCCCTTTGATAGGTGAAAAAGATCTTGTGAGGAAACAAACAAAAAGCCCCATCACAGGGCTCTTCAGCATGTTAGCAGTGCTTTTTTTTTTTCTCCTTGTTGAATTTACTTTTTTCCCTTACAACAGCACCTTCAAGCATCGGAAGAGGTCGCACGGGTGCAGAAGATGACGGAAGAGCTACTTCTGCTCGTGACAGGAGATTCTAATAGAGAAATACCGAATCCCCTCTTGCACGTGGCATGGTAGAAAACCAGCGCAGCCTCCACGTTGGCTAATGCCGGAAGAAATACCCTTTTACTTTCACCACATCACAAGAATGTAATCCAAGAATGTGCAACCGCTTGGTGTCTTTCCTCAAACTTGCTCTCCCTTTTTACATGGTCATTGGTCAGAGATGACAAGCTTGGTTTCTGTCCGCAGCTGTTATAGTTTCCTTATGAAAGAACCTACATAATAAAGTTTCTGTTCTGCTTATGCAAATACATCCCGTCTAATGTTGTTTTTTTGAAGCTGTCGTGGCATTGCCATACACCCTCCTAACACAGGGTAACCCCAACAAGAGACGCTCTGTGGATAACAACTACAATAACAATAATAACTTTAATAATAACAATAAAGGTGATGATGAATGGACAGGTACAAAGTGCCATCAGATTGTCCCAGGAATCTGAAGCTACTATCGGTAAAAAACTTAGAAGATAATGCAAAAATCCTTAATCGCTTTGTTGTGAATTTAAAGTGCACAACGTGACTCCAATTCGTGCACAAATAAAATGCACCTCGGAAAAAAATAATAATATTTGTCCATATATATATATTTATGTTCCTGCATTTCCTTCAGCAAAAAGGCACATTCCCTTCGCTCTTGAGCAAGCACTGGGCAAGGCCCAGGTGGAACGAACAGCTCCAGCAGGGCTTGCTGGGACTCTTTTGGTTTCCTGCCTAAAGAAGAGCCTCAACAGCCTCGTGCTATCCCCTTGTATTAGCAACACGCCTTCCTCTGCAGGGGGCTGCTCTGCCGATGTCCAGCAGTGTCAGCAAGGGAGACACATAAAGATGTAAGAGGCCAGCAAATCCCAACTGCAGAAGCACATAAAACATGCACATAAATGCTGTATTTTGCTAACACAACCTGTTTGGAAAATTTTTTGTTAGCTTCATTGCTGGGTATTTCAATCCACATAACAGTATCCACAAAAATGGCAGCATTTCTAGAATTATGTATTTTATATTCCTTTCAACCTCCTTAGAGCCACTAATTTTGGTCTTCTATTTTGTGACATTTAAAATAAAATACCTACGCTGCAGGCACCAGCCCCACAGTTTAGGCACAAGAAGGCACAGGATCACTGGTGTTACCGTGGGTAAGAATCACCTGAACCGCTGTATTCCCACTGGAAAAACTGAGAATTGGTTCTTGCAAATTTTGGCAACGCACCATCACAGTCTGCCAGAAAACAAACACCAAACAGTACAGATATTTTTCCTGCCCCAGAGATCAGGTGACTGTTAGAAACATCACCGAGACAGCAAGAGAGGGCCATTCTACAGCCACAGGCAGCTCCGTTCGTATTTCTGATGGAGGAGTTGAACCAACAAGTGATGCTCACGGGGTATTCACCCGAATAATGGAGGTGTCAAAATACTCTGCCTATACTGAAACTCCAGCCTGTAAATTCGTTCAGTTTGCTTTTTTGTGTTCCAACTCAGTAAAACAAGTATGATCCCAGAGAAAGTATCCTGGGACCAAGCGCTCCTCCGTCCCTTGCGCCCGCCCAGGAGCTCCAGAGCGGTGTCCATGGACCAGCCATCTCCAGCTCCTGTTGCCACCTGCTGACGGTGGCTGGTTTCCCTGCTGGAGCACCGCTTTCCTGCTGCACGCCGGGGATTCAGTGGCTCACCAGAACCATGTCCCATAGTGCCAGCCTGCTCTTGAAGGAAGTTTTTTGGTCTTTTCCATGGATCCTTACCATGTGGTGATGAAAACTGTGTGGTATCTTTTCCAGCTTCAAAAGGGCTGAGCTTCAGAGCAAACACTTCCTATGGGCCAGATGACCTTTGTTCTATACTACTTGCCAGAAAAAAAGCAATTCTGTTTTTCACGATGGCCCGATATTCTGTGAACCTCTCAGGGTACAAGACAGAGGTGATTCTGTCTCACAAACCATCAGTCTTGGTGCCGGACAAGGTGTGAATCTCACTGAAAAGAATTCATTTTATTTCACGTAGTACTACGTGCATATGTCTGTATTTCTATTTCAGTGTAATACTTCATACATTAGTTCCTGAACTGCCAGAAAATTCAGTCTGAAATTAAACTCCGGAGGGATGAACTGACAGCAGGATATCATGGGTTCTATTATAATTTGGGGTGTTTTTTCCAGTTAGGCCTTCTTTTTTTGTCTGGTGCTTCAGGCTCCTCTCTCTCAAGCAGCAGGGCTGACACCAAACGGCATCTATTAATAGTAGCCATTATGAGAACATTTTGTGATAGTAAATACCTTGTACTTAGTGGAAAACCATCTCTTCAGTGATTAATTTCCCGAAACAATTAAAAATGTTGGTATTTCTATACAATGAAGTGCATGAGGAACAAGAAGGAATATGCACCCAGTGGAAATTAACTGGTAAAAGGAAAATCCCCAGGTGCTGGCAGAGCTGACACTGAGCCGCAAGGAGGAGCTCCGATCCTGCCCAACTCCCAAAGGAGCGCTGGAGGCAGCTCAGGGAGGGGTGAGGAGCAGCAATTCCCTGTCGCTGGAACATTTCAAATGAGACAAGAGAAAAAAAAAAAGATTCCTTCAGGCTCCTTCCAGGAGAGTGCAATTCTGGTCTGTAGCGTCTCTGAGCCCCCCATTCCGATGAGTAACAGTGCTAAGTAAGGTCTCGTTCAAGAGCCGAGCCCTCGGCTGCTCCCGGGAAAACCAGCCTGTGCCCACCCGGTTTCCCACCTCTTCCCAAAGCCTCCCCCAGCCCAGCCCTCAGCTGCGGCCTAGAACCACTGGGAAGGAGAAGGGGAACCCAGTAACCCCGGCTGGTGCCACAGGAACACAATTCACTCCTTGCTGATCAGCACGAGGAATAACAAAATCTCTGCAGCAGCCAGACTTGCCCGTTCTATAATTGATGGAAGAAGTTCACAGAATCACAGAATCTTCTAGGTTGGAAGGGACCTTAAAGATCATCTTGTCCAACCGTCAACCTAATTCT
>JAOXJK010000011.1:4600882-4634657 GCA_025774025.1 Xenus cinereus
AGAATCTTCTAGGTTGGAAGGGACCTTAAAGATCATCTTGTCCAACCGACAACCTAATTCTGACAAAAAGCAACACCATCACTCGACCGAAGGTTACTGGAACTTCTGAGAAAGCCTCTTTTTGCATAATTGCCAGGTCAGTTTTTAGGGCTGCTAGCTTTAAATCATCACTTGGATGTTTCGAGTGTTGCTACTAACTCATACTCTAAATAATTTTCTATAATTAATCATAAAAATATCTCAATATAATTAACTCTAGTTACAGGAAGAAATTCCTGCACTACTATCTATTTCAGCAAGACTATTGAAATGCGACTGAACCTCGAATCACTAGAAAATAGTGTTAAGTACCTAATTCTCAGGTATTTCAATGGGCAGCTGAAGGGAACAGCAGGGCCCTGCTCTGGACCGGAGTTTCCGTGTGATGACAGAGGCTGGATAACTTCATTAAAGCCTCTTGTCTCCCTCAGGCTGAAGCTGTTCGGTACATTAGTGACAGCTCGACAGGACACGCTGCGTTTCAGGATTCGCAAACTGCTGTAATTCTAAAGCCTGAGAATTACACCAGAAAGAAAGGATCTCGAGAGCCACCCCTGCCCCAGCTCTCCGTTTATTCCATAATGGATGATCCTCTTCCCTCATAAGCAGGAAAATGTAACATATGAACCACAGGGCTAGAAAAAGTCCGAGGCAGAGCTGATCCTGTTCCACACCTCCTGATTTTAGCCACACCTCACTATTACAATATCAAAAGAAAAAGAAAAAAAAAAAACCAAACAAAACAAGCAAAAGGAAAGCGATCTGGTATGCGGCTGCAATTCCAAATAACAACAACAGTGTGTGCAGGCTCATAAATGCTTCGGAATTGACCAAGAGGAAGCACGTTTCACGATGACACAATCTTGTTGCTGTAGTCATTCATCGAAGGGAAACTCCCACAGGAAAAGGCATAAAGCTGCTCAGGGAAGGCTAAGGAGCCGCTCAGTGCTCCTCAGTCAAACATTGGGTTGGATTCACAACATGGGTACCAGCCAAGGCCCGTTCCAGCTTTTCTCTGGGTCCCTCCGGGGTAGTGCAGGGTGTGGTTTGGCCCAGCAAGGAACTTCTTACAGACCTTCAAGTGCAGATGGTGGTGCCAGCAGCTCACAAACCTCCTTCTCCTCTGCCAGACCCCTCTGGCTGGCTGCCGGAGGAGGGGCACCCTGGGGAGGCTTCGGCGAGCACTATGGGGAGAGCATCTTCCTGGGGGGCAATGAGAAACAGACTATGCAAAACCTGAATGACCGTTTGGCTGCCTACCTGGAGAAGGTCCGCTCCTTAGAAGCAGCAAACGCTCAGCTGGAGAGCTGCATCCGAGAGTGGCACAAGACAAAGTCTCACGGCAAGAGGCATGACTTCAACCAGTACGAGCAAAACGTCACTGACATGCAAAGACAGGTAAGTCAGAGCTGCGACTCTGTCATTCTGCGCTCCTTTAAGGAATCTGGGGACTCATTTATGCTGATGGCGTTCCTTTACAAAAAGTTAAATCAAACCTTTTAAATGTTAGAAATACTAATGCAAGCGGTCACAGGACCTGGGCATAACCGAGGAGGAGAATGGTTTACGAGAAAGAAAGGCTGGAAGGAGACAAGGGGGATCCTGCAAAGCCTGAGAGCACGAAGAGGTCTGTGTGCTGCCGAGCGCCGGTTTCTCTACCTGAAACTGTGGTTTGGGTAGCGATGTCTGGCGGAATTTGCTCTTTTTGACTGCACATGTATTCAAGCAAATTAGAAAGCAGGCGAAGCGAGGAGACTGCCTTGTCTCACGCCGCTCTCTGCAGACATACTCCTGCGTTTCAGTTCTTTGATTCCTGTGGCAGCAGACAATGAAACTGCAGGAGCTTTGGGTCCAATGAGCTTATGTAATCAGATGGAAAAATACTTCATTGTAATTAAGAAAATAGCAGTGACAAATTCCTTGTGGATGTTTTCACTATAATTAAAAGGAGAATTTCTGGTTCCTGCCAGTAGTTAATATTAATGTTCAACAATAACTCTTTCAATCTCCCAAACTCACGTGTCTTCAAATTTAAGCAGAGTATTAATCTGTATTCATAATGAACATACCTAGCGCTGTAACCATCTGTGTGACTAATCAGTGTAATTAACTTTATACAGCCATATGAGGCAAAACCCAAAGCTATTCCAAATGCAACGCTGTAGTTTTCCCTCCACTTTTTATAATACGGTCAACTCGGCATTCTCAAGACCCTGAGAGGCTTTTTTTTCCAAAGGGCTGGAAATGGAATTATCCTGCATCTTTGCTGATTGAGGCCGGGACTTAATCAAACTTCCCTGCTCGCTGGTAAATGTGTTGCCTCCAGGCAGAAGATGAGTTGCTCCGACCACAGACAATGTGTACGGAGAGCCAGAATTGTCATCACCTATTTCTCTTTTAAGGATACAGAAAGGTCATCCGTCTCCAGAACTAGCACTCAAGCAGTTTTTTTTTTAACTGATCCCGAGATAAAAACTTGCTCATCAAGAATATAAATGTGCTCACATCGATTTGGAACTAATAAATCAGAAGCACTTAGGAAGGCATTAGACTAAAAGCATGATGCTGACCGGGATAAAGCCCTCACTTTGGAATAGGTTGTACCCAAAACACTTATTTTTACCACTCCCCACGTAACCAGCGATCACTGGCCACAGGCACCCCTGAGACTGGCCCAGGCAGCGGGGCTGAGCGTGGCGCTCACGCTGGGCAGGAGGGGCCATTAAAGGATCATTTACAGGCGACGATTCAGTGATTTAACCCAGAATTTTTACTTTCTCTATAAATTATTGCAATTAGCACCACGACTGCCAGTAAAGTGAGTGAAAAATATAGCCTCTAATTATTAACCATAATTAAATTAATTAACCGTGAATTTAAAAGGTGAAACTAATTTAGCACCTAAAATGAAATTTAGAAAAAATTTAGGATCCTGTATCAAGTAAGTCTGTGAGGTTCCATGTGGGTCCCACCTTGGGTCCACACTCCTTCCTGGACACCTGGATTCTGACTGACCATGTCAGATGGAGCTGCAGTTCCCTTGCTCCACCCTGGCTCCATCCCGACCCAGGTACACAGCAAAATAGCACCAGTTCTTCAGGTAAATGTCTCATTCAAGCAGCTGGTACCACTAAATAAGCAAACTGATTTACAGAGCAGTTTGCTGTCCAACAGCATTGATGTTGGACAAAGGACACAAGACGTGCTGAAGAAGAAGTCAGTGCAGGAACCCTTACTGCAAAACATCTGTTTTGAGAAGGAACTGGGGTGTATTTTGTATAGAATAATATGTGAGTTCTTAATTAAATTACCTGTAAGTTTGCAGAGTGTTATTAGTGATGCACCCATATTCATGATGGATGTAGTGAAGAAATTTGTATAACTGAACAGACAGGTGTCCACACTGGAAACACACTGCTCACTGGCACGGCACTCAGTATCCCACGGCAGCTGGCAGAACTCCCACAACTGTAACTCCTTTCTTGGATTCTTTATCCCTTCCGATTGCACAGAAAGAGCCATAAAGCATTTATAGAAACGTATTGCTGTGTGGTTGCAAAGCTGAAGAACTCACATGCTGCTTTCTCATCGCCTTATTTCCTTCCGTAGTAAAATTTACCATTCTCTAAGGATGGATTCAAGAATTGCCTCTTCTCTGACAACCCATTCCAGGCAGCGCCACGTTTAGGGTACGGTTACACCTCTTCAGCCGGCTTTATCCTGGCCCAGGGCAGTAGCCGAGGGTGCTGCTAATTGCCCACGAGCGTACGGTCTGTTAACAGATTAGTTAAACGTTCCACAAGCACCTTCTTTTTTACTACGAGAGATAAACTTTTGACACTTCGGGACAATTTTGTCATTTCCTTGTTTCTTTGTGATTCATTTCAGTGTGGGAAGTTTTACTTCAAGGTGCTGAGAGCTCTGTAAAAGGCTAATGATTTCTGTGCGGCCATAACGCCCCTTGTTTTGCTATGGAAGTGCTGAGTGAGGGCAGTCGCTGGAACAGCAATCGTCCTCTTTCCTCTCTGCCAGAAAAGGACTTGACGCCCCACAATTATTAGTTCCTCCTAATTTTGTATGAGTTCCCGCTAGAATTGTTTCAGATATTTTGAATGGAACACTGAGATTTTCATATTCAGTCTATAGCTCACAGCTATCTCATGTTAACAGGGACTTGCAAGTCCTTTCAGCACATGCTGAGTACGTGAAACGAATTATGAGCTGCATTTTCTCCTGCGCCTTTTAGGGCAATTTTCAACATCCCATCCCGAAGCAAAATCAGAAACATGAATTAATCACTCTGTGCTGCTGGACGATTCACGACAGTTAGAGGTGAATAACTGAATGGACTGTGACAATTAGATGCCAGTGTTATTGTCCAAATGACAATCAGTGTGACTCCAGACTGAAGCACGGGGTGGACTTGAGGGGTCCTGCTCATGAGTTGCTCCCACCATCATCGTTGTGCCTCTGCAGCACAGCGCTGCCTCAGGGAGCTGTTTCTGCACTCACTTGCTTCTCAGCTTATCGTTGTCAGCGTTTTGACTGTGCTCAGACATCGCTAAATGGTTCTTACTGAAACTTGCCCTAATGATGACCAAGGCTGCTTTCCCAGCAACGCTGAACAGAATCAAACCCAGTTCACAAAAAGAGAGGAAGACAGGGATGGGTGTTGTGTAATATACCATGACGTTTGTGCAATATTATTCATATCCTCTACCTGGCCAGGAATAAGATAACTCCTCCTGCTTCAGATCCAGAAAAGTAAGACAAAGAGAAAAGTAAGATTATGGACAAAAACTGCGATAACATCTAACTGAATTGGGAAACTAAGCTTTTTTCATTCATATACTCTCCTTAACATGGCACTAGTTAGATGCTGCCTACGAGCAGCAGGGAGTCTAAGCCAGGACGGGTTATTCACCATCACATACGGCAACGCTGAGTCTCCTCTTGGATTCTCTGTTTTCCAGATTGAGGATAGCAAGATCACCAATGCCAGTCTCCTTTTACAAATTGATAACGCCAACATGGCATCTGAAGACTTCAGGCTCAAGTAAGCTCTTCTTTGGTTTCCTGATTAAGTTTGAAAGAGGATTAATGAAAATATTGCATTTTCTTGATAATCCAATATGAAACTGATTTTGCTGAGGTTTTCTGGTGATATTTGATAAATAAACCCAATGTAGAACAGAAAGAAAAAAAACAACTCAAAAAGGATAAAAAGGATGTAAAAACCACAAATGATTGCTGAACAATCTTGAGTCACCCTGTTTGTGATACTTAGTTGAGGTCCTGAAGAGCAGGTTTTACAGCAGACACTTGACACTTGTGACAAGAGGCATTTAAAACTGTCATCTGGGAGTCCCAATTAAGCCCTCTCTGCTCTGTGCTTCCCCCGGCCAGCCCAAATCTATTTCCTGTACTTATCCCCTCCGCTGTCCAGCTCCGCAGGAAATACCCGTCCTTCAGTATCTTCTGCCTTGGAGTCTCATAGGTTTTGCCCCAGTGACTGGCCCGGGGCTCCCGGGGCTCCCAGCTCAGGGTCTGGCCTTTCAGCACATTGCGGAGAGGGAATTCTCAGACCAACTAAAAAGCCAAAATGCTTGGACAGAAAACATCCAGGCGGATCTTTGCAAAGGAAAGAAATCTACATTTCTGTAAGTTAGGCTTCTTAGGAATCATGAAGATTTGTCCTATTTTTAACAGATGATGATCAGCTACTAAAAAAAAATCTCAGCTTTTGGGAATATCATGAGAATCTCAGACTCTGAAGGCCTCCCCTAACCCTGCCTGCCTTCCTTTAGCACCAACAGTGTCAGAAAGGGAACAGTGGAACTACTTTGAGAGACTGGAATCACAGAATGAGTCTGAGGATTGAATGTGGGAACATTAATAGTGCCCACAAAAAATGAAGTAAAGGCAGAGATTCTGAGGAGCAAAAGTGCTTCGTGTGCCCCAGGGAAGACATGGCCGTGTCTTTCTGCCTTTGGCTCCTACAGAGGGCAAACTGCAGGGGTCAGAGGGAACGGTAATAACTGCCTTCCATGACTTTTTCCCTGTTTTCTGAAGGTCTGAAAAGTTATCACTTTGGAAAACCACAGAAAGTATTGATTGTTGATACTGTGTTCGCACCTTTATTGGCAATTTTTTGAGAATATTCTCAAAGCTTTTACAACCTGGTGAATATTAAAATGCAAAAAGGCAAAGGAAAGAACGAGCAATTATTTCATACTATAAAGGAGGATTTGTGAGGAAGAGATAATGAAACCCAGCTTATTTTTAAGACTTTCAAGAGTATTCAAATAACATATTTTAGAAACAGAATTTTTTGTTCTTTCTAGTTCCCTACATAGAGGTCTCCAGCAAGTCTACTTCTCTCTGATACCCCTTATCCGAGCGGGTAGAAGCTGCTTGCTCTCAGCAAACACACTTTATCCTCTTTTTCCTGACCAAGGTACGAAGCAGAGAAGTCTCGCAGGCAGGGAGTGCAGCTTGATGTCGAGAACCTGCGTAAGGAGCTCGATGGCCTGACCATTATTACAACAGACCTGGAAATGGAAATTGAAGGCTTGAGAGAAGAGCACATCCTTAGGAGGAAAGACCATGAGGAGGTAGGAAAAGCTCCGCTTGGTAAAATCCTATCACACAAATCTTCGCTACCATGTAATTAGCTTTGAGTAAGATCCACAGTCTATAAATGGGATTGATGATTCAGAACCTAACCATATTTCTAAAGCAGCCAACGAGAGTCAGATGAGGCACAAAGTTTGTGTGCTACTTTGCCAATGTAATTGGGATTTCAGAAAGGATAACAAATTGCTGTATTTTCTCCCAGATCCTGTCCCTCTGTCACACATAGCCAATAATGCCTTACATATCCACCAGAAATATTCTCAGAAATACTTGCAAAGGAGAACAGAAATACAAGGGTTACACAGCAGTAGATGAAGTTGCCTTTAGCCGATCCCCTTGTAGCCCAGGACACTGCTGAACGGCTCCAATAGCCCAGGGCAACCAGCAGAGACATCGGCGTGTCCAGTCCATTGGCATTTCAGAGACCGTGATGTCATACCCCGAAACGCCGCTTTGCCTGGGCGCTTTTGAAAATGGTACCTAGCACACAAGATTGTGCTACACCGAAAGGAATGTTACCCTACCTGCTTGACTTGTCCTGTAATTATGTTGTTTACACAGTAATTATACGCTTTAATCCAATTATTCCTTTAACAATTACACAGAACTTTTACATTACCCTCCTGTAAACTTAGTTATAGTTCCATAAATATTAACATGGAGGGTAAGAAAGATGAAATTACTGTTAGATTTTCATCAAAGGTTTTGGGTTCCCAATAGATAAATAAATATAAAAAAGTCAGTGCTTCTCCATTATGTATGTATCTTCCAGAAATATTTTATGAAAGATCTTCTCCCGTGTTTTTTAGTGAGTTCTCTGGCACAGTTCTGCCACAGAAGCAGCTACAAGTCTCTGGTTTAAGCCATGGCATAGTATAACCCATGTATAAATTTTGCCAATAGTGTTAACTGAATATTAGCCTACCAATTAGCCTACCATAATGAAAATAACATTTTGGATTATGGGAGAGGATGGAACTGAAGAAGTCAAAGCAGGAATGAAAACTTTCCACTTTCATAAACAAGTTTGCTTGTTTCCTCTGCCAATATGTGATTAGGATATGGAAGCAAATCGCTCATCACAAGACTTCAAAGTCAATGTAAAAGTAAACGCGGCACCTCCTGAAGACTTAGCCAAGATCCTAGCACAAATAAGAGAAGATTATGAAGCCATAATTGAAAAGAATCGTCAAAGCCTGGACAGTTGGTACAAAGAACAGGTAACAGCTATTTTCTGCTCATGTCAAGGATCCCTGTTGCTGTTCACGAATGGCCAGACTCAGCAGCTTTTACTTTGCCTTTTTTTGGTCCCTAGAGCACAGCTCTGTCTCTGGCAGCAGCTCCCAACCCCGAGCAGATACAGCACAATGAGAACGAGATCAAGGATCTCACACGTACTTTGCAGTCCCTGGACATCGAGCTGCAGGCACAGATGAGTAAGGTACCTACTGCAGACCTCTCTGGCGTCTCACTGCTACTTCCAATAGCTCAGAAATTGTCACGGACCAATTCCTCACTTAAATCCATAGCCTAGCAGAACTTTATTGTAATTACTAAAGTATCAGTGAAATTGGAGTTGGGACCACGCTTGACTTTGCCAGAATATGCAAAAAGGTTCAGCAACCATCACCAAAAAGTGAAAAGTGTATGTGTCTCCTCAGAATAAAATATGGGGAGAAGAGCGAGCAGAGATGGGATAGCTGTCTCCATGACCTAAAGAGAAAAAATGCCCAAGAAGACAGATAGTAACACAGAGTTCATATTCACAACTGCTATTATAATGCATGAAGTATTTCAACTGTGAAAAATGTTGGTGGGAAATCTTCAAAACTATTACTCGGCTCTTGTATAGATTAAAGCTCCCATATCCATGACTCAGAGACTTCGGAGCTTCTGGACAGTAAATGCAGAACTGACAGAAGAGTCAGAGCTCCAGGAGCACAGCTTCTGAGCAGAGAGAATATGGTAGGGACTAATTACCCAGAGTTTGCCTCTCGTTATGCACACACGCCACAGCTCCGTGACTCTGCTGTCTGCACGGGAATAGTCATGCAAATGCATAAGTGTTTCAATTACCACAGTCTTAATTTTGTGATCTTCTAGCCAGAGACCAAATTTGCTGGCATTTCTGCATTGTATCTACCACATAAATAAGAACCACATAAATAATAACCACAGTGTTGGTATTATCTGCTCTGTCAGAAGCGCATGCTGGAGGACACCTTGGTGGACACTCGGAATTACTACGCTGCTGCACTGCAAAACATGCAGCAGATCATCTCCAAATGTGAGGAAGAGCTGAGCCAGGTTCGTCATGACATTAAGCAGCAAAATAACCAATACAAGGTTCTTCTTGGGATCAAAACCCGCCTGGAGAAGGAAATTTCCACCTACCGCCTGCTGCTGGAAGGGAATGTTGACGGGTAAGGCAAAGCCGCCCTGACTGGAATAGATGAGAGGAGAGTTCTCATATTCGGGTTATTTGTTGTTTGTTTGTTTATGCTTAATCAAAGCCTGTGAGTTCCATACTACATCAAGGGTTGGTATTTTAATATGATGGATCATAATAAAAAGCTTGAGCCACTTTGTATACAGAGAAACTCGTACCCGTGTAATTTGGATTATCTAAATTAATATAACTTTTTATTAAAAAAAAACAAAACTACATTCCCACAGCATGCCTATCTCAGCATAGGAAAAAATGCTAATTTCAGTAAAATTCATAGTCATTTCCTACTTTCAAAACAAGTTCTAGATCAAAAAGAAGCCCAGAGACAAGTTTAGCTCTCTTTCGGTCAGCACCTGCAGTTCCAAGTGCCAGCACACAACATCAGGTTGGTGAGCCCCAAGCCCCTCTGCTGACGGGTTCTTGGGTTCCCCCGCCCCTGCCTCGTCTGAAATCTCTGCACTCAGAAACCTTTGGGCCTCTATTCTTCATTCCCTCGTCTCACACACAGGGAATGGCTTATTTATACAAGATCAGAAAAAAGGATGATTAGAAGCCTTTATAAGTGAAAATCTCGGGGGGCAGGACAGGAGGGCACTAAGCCCGGGGTATCTGTCTTCAGCCCAAACAAGATCAGCTTGAGAACTCAGAACGATGAGAAACTGCAGCAGCCCCAGCACAGGCACGAGCGAAGGGGGACAGGAACAGCTCAAGCTGAGCACAGCTGTGCCTGGGACTACTGAAGAGGAAAAGTTCTCATTCTTTTATTTATTTTTTTATTCTATCTCTCATAGTGCTACGAGGTCTCCTTAGAATCACTGAGAAGGAAGGAATGAATAACTTCTTGAAATCAGTATAATCATTATTTTTTCTCTCTTTTATTATCTTTATAGGATAGCAAGAAAATCCGAATCAAAAGCTAAAGGTAAAAGTCCCTTATTTTTTTCTCTATCGAGACTCTCAATTATTGTCATTTTCAATCAAATTTTATTCAGAATAATTTTAACCTTACATGAATGAACTCTGAGTTAATTCTCATATAGGCCATATTTGAGAATAATGTCAGTGATTCATTGGTCTCGTGAAGGGCCGCACTTCAGAGCACCTTCTGCTGTGTCTGCGCTCTCCTGGACTGTTTCAGCCCGACCTCTGTCACTCAAACCCGTGACCAAAGCGCAGGCTCAAGACCGGAGCTCTCCTGGTGCCCGAGGAGGCCCAGAGACTCCATTCGGTGACTAAATCGGTGCCAGGGCTTGAGAGCCAACAGAAAATCTGCATGTCTGGAAACTCCCATTCCGGCATGAGCGTGTCCTGCAGACATTCAGGCTGCTCTGCTCTGAGCTTCCATTTGCATTGGCTGGGCTGTAGCTGTATGACTCAGGGGCCCTGACCTGGCCGAGACTCGGGTGACTCTGGAGTACCAGCACTGCTTCTTGTCTAATTAACCTTTCCTTTTCTGTCAGAACACGCTGGGCTGACCAATCGGAAGATCAAAGCGATTGTCCATGACAGTGTGAATGGACAGGTGGTATCCTCCACCGTCAACGAGATCCACCAGCAAGCATGAACTCAGGGTTCTGCTCACTCCTGCTGCGCCCCTTCTGACACTACGTGCTGCACGTTGGTCTCCCTGGGTGTAGAACAGGGATACTCCACTGGACTCTCTCCTACAACGACTTGCAGCCTAATCATGACAAGTGCCACACAGAGCTAGGTAGAGCTGACATCGTCAGGTTAGAGAGTTTTCAGTCATCAAAACGCTGAAGAAAAGGTATTCAATGAAAACGACTGGCTGAGCTGGTTAACATATATATATATATAATGCATATCTCACTGGGGCAGGAATCTCCATCTGTGATTTCACTTATTGCTCTGCAAATTAACTATAATTTAAAGTGAATAATCTCTCAACTTTTCTTCTGGCCTTATGTCTCTCATCATATACCTCACTGCAGTCAATAAACTCTTTTCCACCACTGGTTCCAGTTTTCCTTTTTCCTGCATATGCACCAGCCCAAGGCGGCAGTGTCACTGACACGGGACAAGGCTGCAAAAGCCTCCTTCTTTCAGGAGGTACAAAACTGGGGGGGCGCAAAAAAGAAGGACAGAGGTGACACAAGTTACAGGTGACACACAAGCAAAACTATTAGACTTCCCTATATACAATTTTTTGATGTCACTGTTTAAAACAGCATCAGTGGTAGGATTGTTATAAAGTACACCTTACTGAAATAGTTGCCCTGGAAACATTTCTTTATTCTTCAGCATTAGAGAAATTTTCTTTAACTGTCTTTACACACTTTCCTTCAAAGATTAGAAGTACTTTTCCAGATACTCTCATCTTTCTCAGTGACCCATTTAATTCAAAGTACCATTTGGGTTATTTGCTTTCACGTTAATGCTCATGGGGTTTGTTGGCGGGTTCCGCAGTCAGGATGAGCTGCAGATTTAACGCGTATGAAGGGAAGGGGAGAGGCCCGAGCTCTTCAGCCAAATCCAAGCTCCTTCCCCTTCCTCACATCAGCCCAAGCACTGACCCGCAGGAGACCCTGCCAGCAATGAGAACACTTCCAGTGGCGTGCAAAGCTAAAAACTGAGCAAGAAAAAGAGAAATACTGTTAGGGGTGTTTGGAGGAGGCAGACTGTAAAGGAGGCTGAAGAGAGCCGAAATGGAGCATAATGAGTGTCTGTAGGGATTTGCATTCCAAAGCCAACGTCTGCATAAAAACCAGTGTGTTCAGGGCAGGCTCATATTCATCAGGGGAATTGTCACTGTGCTCTTTCTACCTGCTCAGAAGGGACTTTCATAAAGGGTTCCTATTACCTGCTTCGCTTTGAAACAAGGCTCACAAAAGAAAGTGAAAATTTCAAAGAAAATGCAGATTTAAAATAAACAAAGTCCATCTCTGTGATACAATGTTTTCTTACTGGCATGTCAGGACCAGCTCACGATTCCCCTTCACCCCCCCCCAACTCTCCACCCTTATTGCACAAAGAGATCCCAAAAGCATTGAATGGATTACCTAATGGTTTCTTTAAATTGGGTAAAACTTGTAGTACAGGATTAGTAACTCTTGGCTAATTAACGATGTCCTTCCTTATGGCTTACCAGATCCAACAAGCCAGACCTGGCGTTTGTAGCATCCGGACAAAACGAGCCTAGATTTTCTTCAACAATTTTCTGTGTTCTTTAAAGTTAGATTAATTTATCCCATTTACAGAGCACAACCACACTGCTGTCGTACAAAGAATTACAAAAACTTCTAAGTAGCCCCTTAGTTCTAAATCAAAGGAAAGTATCTATGCTTTGTGCTAGGTTTTGATTGTGCTAAACTACAGGGAAAGGAAAAACAAATAATTGAAGTGCTTTAAAGAACACGCCTGTCCTTATTTCACATTCTTGAGCAATGCACTGAGCAACGCACTGGCTTTACTGGCATCCTGGTGTCCCCTCATGCAGAGGTGAGAGGTGCGCTCCCTGCGTCCCTGTGTTACACTTCATTACGGTCCAAACGGTCCTGGCTGAGAGGCAGCAGAATTCCCATCCACTCCACTCCTCGCCTGATTTTCACCCTCTCCTACACCCGTGTCACTGCGTTCTGTGATGGTCACACCAGCACAGCCACAATGCCGGCCACATCGTTCACCCTGTGACTGATGCCACCACACACCGACAGCTCTACCACAGCCATTCCAGCTGCCATCTCTTAATAAGCAAAGTAAACCAATTAGTCCTTAATCATATAAATACTAGTTACACTACATTCTGTTTTCTAAATGAAAGCAAGTATTCTATGGCAAACATTGCTTATTTCTGGAGAATTTTTCATGGCTTTAGAACGCCACGTGTGACTGCAGAGCTCCTTTTTGTCGAACAGCTCATGGTGCTGTGTCACCAGCCGTGCCGTGCCCTGTATCTAGTGCTTGTCCATTACTTCTGCATTTGTGTTCTGGTAGATAAGTAAGTTATGCATTTCTAAATGTATTTAGGGTAGGTCTGCACCTTACATAATAAATAATGATACCAAAATTTACCACTTGCATGCCCTGTTAGCATTATATTCTCACAACATGCCGAGAGATGAAGCGAGGGAGATAACGAATGGGGTTATATTATCATTCCCATTTTATTGCTTGAGAAATTGGGAAAAGAGATGACACAACTTGCTCAAGGCTGCAGAGAAAGTCACTGATAACGGCTAAATTAGAATTCATCACTTCACAGCTTCTACTTAGCCCAGCTATTAGATAATACAACTTCCGCGAGAGCCCTTCTCCAGTTACAGCAATCCCGGCTGGCTCTGATGGCAACGAAGAGAGAATCTGATTGATTTATTTCGAGTGTGCACCGTCGGTCAAGACCCTGCACAACTTTGATGATGTTTTTCAATTCACACGTGCCAACAGCCCTACTAAAATGAGTGCCTGGGTGTGTTGGGGATTCTGCAGCATTTGGGGAAGTTGAAACCAGAGATGGCACACGTGCTTCTTTCTCTTCCCCTCAGATCAGTGTCTGGAAGGAAGGGAAAGCTTCAGGAGTGTGATACTGTAGTGCTTGAAAAATGATTTTATCGATTCCTTTTATTAAAATGGATTGAACTCTGCTAACTGGTATTTATTCTCCTTCTTTATTAAATATACACAGAAGTGCTGTTTCAACATCAAAGAAGTAACCGACCCAGGTCCAAAGAAACTAAAATTTTAAAAATGTGAAGTATCGTAAAAAATAACACACTCAAAGTTAACATATTCCATTTCCCATAAACAGGACAGGATAGCAAAAAAATATCAGTAGGAGATACTGTCATTTCTAAGCCCAAGTGAATGAGGTAAGAACACCTTTGCAAACAAAAAGCCACAGGAGCTCTCAGTCTATAAAAGGAGGCTGAAACCATCAGCATCCACAAATCACTTCTCACAGTTTCACCTGCCATTTAAGGAAGTCCTGCACTAAATAATCCTCCAACGTGATTTATACAGACTTGAATGCACTCCAGAATGTGTATGAGTCATAGCTCATTTCACTTGTAGAAATGTTAAAACTTATTAAGGTATATTACAATAGGCAGCTTTGGTAAGTGACTTGTTGATCCCCTGGCAGAAGTTAGCAATGAGGTAATGCAGCACTGGTTTGTGCTATTAATCACACATTCTTTCTGGCAATGTGCTCACACGTTGGCAGGTTTCTTTCTTATTTATGAACTAGACATTTCTGTAGAATGCAAAATTTTTGCTTTCTGCCTGCCTTCTTATTACATAAGCAAAATGAATGAAACCATTTCAGAAAGAGAAGAAAAGAAAATCTAACATTTATAACACTGCTGGAAACCCTGCACACTGTTATTGAAGCAGAGAGAACAGGTAGAAGAGCCGGTAAAACATTTCACAATGTCCACACCCTGACCTATAAAGGTTTCTGAAGTTTTGCTGGGAGATGCCTGTTCCTGTATATGAATCACCTAGAGAAGGGAAGGATCTATAAACAGGGGAGCAAGGAAAGAGTAACGCTTGAGAGGCTGCACCCCCCGTCCTCCCCACATCCCCAATTATACAGCAAAAGCATCTTAATTATTAACTCTACACGTACATTTGGCTTTGTGAAATCACAAGTAATTCTTTAGTATGCATTGCTTCCTCCTAATTCCTTCCTCAGTAAAATTTTTCATTTCAAGTTGTATTTTATGATTTTTTTAATTGTATGACTATACTGAAATGACCCACTTGAGCCACACATCCAGGGCTGGCACAGAAGAATGGTTCGAGAAAATATCCCACTAACCACAAGCACCAGCGTATCCCAGTTCGGGCTGTATGATAGACCTCACAGCCCTAGACATGACCTAATGGTGAAACAGGTGCACGGCGGCTTCTTCTGCACAGATTCATTTGCCTTTTGAAAGTCTGAATATGCATCAGAAGCTTAAAGGCATAAAATCATACCATCAGCTGTGGTAAAGCCACTTGCAATAACTGTCTAGACTTCAGGGGTAAATTTTTTGCTTTCCAAGGTCCTAAGGACACGTGGAGTTCATTTGATAGGCTGTTATTAGGCTCTACGGAAAACAACCAAGAGGAGGAATACAATTTGAGAAAGATGTATTTCAGTTTAGAGGAATAATTACTCGGAGCAGGCAGGGAAAAGGAGAAACAAAGAAGCTGCAGTAGCTGACAAACTGTACAGAGTTTCTTAGAACAGAAGTTAATAATCTCCTACTTTTAGAGAAAAAGCACCAGCTTTGGCTGAGCCCTGTACCCCTGAATCACGCAGGCAAGAAATTAAAGCATAAACTGCACAAACCAAGTGCACGGGAAGCAACTCCTGCCAAGGCAGTTTCAAAGAAGGAAATATGGGATGGTGCTGCAAGTAACAGAAATCATGATTTTAAAGTTATCAGTGCAGGAAAAAAACCACTTTTTTATTCCTTATTAGTAAGACAAAATATCCATTTTGGAAGCCATTCAGTGCCCAAGGGGTTTCTCAGTGATTCCTACCATGGAACAGTCTCAGGCCAATTACTGACACATCTTGGGAAAGGCCGTGTTCCTCCGGAAAGAACAGTGTGACGCTGCAAGAAAAAAACATAAAAACAAACCCAAAGAAACCTTTTCTTTAATGTCTAGAGTTTATTGCTGCCTAAAAATTAAAATACTCAAGCATCAGTCATAAAGAAAGGGGCGTAATTTGAAGGGATCATGAACATTCCTGTCCTCAAAAATGCAGCTTTCAGGATTTAGAAAGACAGATAATACTTGTTGCCGTTGCTTACAACCTCACTGCCATCCACAGCACTCAACTCTCCTAATTACAGTTTGTGGCTGTGAAGATAAATACTACTTTAAACATTTGGCCACAAGAGTTATGCAAAAAAATTTTTCTTCTGAATATAGGACCAGAAAAGTAAGTAATACTTTACATTTTGTTTTGTAATATGTGAATTTCATTAACTACGTTTAGGCTCCAGCATGGATTCTCCCATTGCAGCAAATAAGATGTAGATCTGTCGATGTGACTCTTAAAGAAGGCATGTGGTGGCCTCTAGTGACAAACAGCAAAATAGACATCATGCTTCCGTTCCAAAGGGCAGGCAAATGGGGTTCCGTGAGCCGGCGCTGCCCGGGAACCGCTCCCCCGGGAACCTGCCCTGGCACCCAAGGCTGGAGAGCAACCTCAACCGGAAATTTCTGTCGAAGAATTTCTGTAATGGCCACTCCTCGGAGCTTTTCCAGGGGGAGTACTCAGCTGTATTTTTGGCCTGACTTCATTTTTTTTTTTACTTTCTTTTTTTTTGTGATCCCTGGTTGCCTGACACAGACCCTGAAGCTGGGAGAATATTTCGGGTTCCTCCTCCTTACAAAGCCAGCACCCCATAGTTTGCTTCTGGTTACAGAGGCTCTGGGAGCTGGGGAGCCATGTGGGCACTCGAATGCACTGGCAGGAGGATTGACCGGAGTGACCCCAACCACACAGCTGAGGTGACAACTGCCCAGACCCTCCTGACAGCCAAGTGCAATTACACCCTTGACAAAAAAATTATGTTTTTCTCTTGCTTTGGGGTTCCAAGGGTGACACAAGTCAGGTCCCTCAAACCACAAGGATTTTTTAGCAAAAAAAAAGTCTAGAGAGATGTGAATACCTGCAGTGCAGTGTGCTTGTGCGTATCTTTTATGGCGTGTTATCAGTCTGGGCATATAGTTGCGCATGGCCAAGCAAATTGTATTTGCTTACGGAATCATATGCAATATTTTCTCGTGGATACTGAACGATTCCAGCATTATGGAACTGAGAAAACCAGTAAGCTGAAATACTCTCCAGTTTACTGGTTTTCTCATTCACTGACACCTCAGTCGCACATAATTTTTACAAGGGAAAAGGATCTGCCTGGTTGTCATTTAGATCATACGAGAGCTGATATCAAGGGCTCTTTTAGGGAAGAGAAAAGAGCAGGTTCGTTTGTATGGCCTGGAGCTGTTGTTGTTGGCACCGAGGTGGGACTCTCTCCCAGAGCAGCTGAGACAGACGGGAAAGGCAGCTCCTGACTTTCATTTTCAGCCTGGGGTTGGGGAAGGATGGAACCACCACCTTGTCTTTCGCAGCACCCCGAGATCTGGAACACGGCTTCAAGTATCACACTGTTTAAAGTCATGTTTTAAATTTACCTCTCTAGTCAAAAGCTCAAAGCAGAAAGAAACAAGGTGCAGTGCTTTGATGATTAAGGTATTTTCCTTGGACAAAAGATAAAAAGGAGAAGGAAATGAGGAAAAAAGATGCATGTGAGGAAGACAGTGTAAGATCTTGTGCTGCAAATGGTCAGCTCTCAAGTGAATCCAGTTGAGGCAGTGACATTCTTTGGACCTTTCTCTTGTCCGATCACGTTCAGCAAAACCCAAAACATCTTTCTTTACTCTTTGGAGAGAGCAGCCTCCAACGGTGCAGAATTTGCATTAACAAATGGTGCAAAGATCGCTTTCTGGGTGGAGAATTGTCCTAAGTACTTTTTTTCAATCATTCAGAAAAACCTTAATTTAGAATCTGCTATTAGCTCACATCTACATTAAAACTGATGCTGATTTTCCCCAGGAAGCTCATCTCAATTGCTCCCTTGGCTGTAAAGCAGTTGTACGACATAAATCCATAATTAAATTCTTCTCACAAGTAGCTTAAGAAGAGAAGGAGAGTAATTTCTCAGACACAGAAATACTGACTACTGGAATATGGCTGGAACATTGAACAAGGAATTCCACTCCCCTGAATGCACTTTGGACAGCGGAAGTCCTTTGTGGACTTTATTGTAAGAGATCTTTCAGATTCAAATTCTTACGACACAAAATCCAAATGGAGATCACAACATGGTTACCAGGACTAATAAACAGGCATTGGATTTCACTCCTAGAATGGATCATCACTAAAGACTGAACTAGAAGACTTTTTATTTAAACCCTCAGGTCGGCCAAAAGAAAAGCGTATGTTCCGCCTAAATGCAGAACCAGAGCTGGGTGTGTCTTTCCCTTGAACTCTCGAGACTGGTTAGTAAAGGTGAGTAACGCCAAATGGCAGGCACACGTCATCATCCCCCTGCCCAGCTTATCTTCATTGCTCTCTAACACATTAAACTTCTGTCACACAGGTGGGATTTCTTCATAAAATAAAAAAAAAAATTATTAGTGTTGCAATGAATGTTTTATTATGATTACACACAGCCCATCCCACCGAGCACGTCACGGACGGGAAGTGTTACGCATGAACCCCCAGACTGTCCTCGAGAGAGGGCTCCCAGCGGGGCCCGGAGCTGGAAACGGCACGGCTGAACTGAAACATCAGCAAAGCTTAACAGCGCTTCTTTAACTCCGAACAAAACCACAGATAGCAAAGAATACATTTTTAGGTTGCTCAACATCTATTTAGATAATTTACTGGTGCAACCAATAAAATATAAAAATAATATAGCAAAACAAAAAGGCAGCCCATATTCTTCAGAGAACAGCTGGGCACAGTGCGGGAGGTGAGGAGGCCGATGGGCACTGCCAGCCGGGAGCTGCAGAGCGCTGGGGGCAACAGCCAGGAGCCGGTGCTCTCCCTTCGGCCGGTCTCTGGGCCAGGCCTTTGTTTCATTTTCTGGTATAGACACGGTCTTCGGTGTTCACTCTTGCAGTTTGCAGTGATTTATACAACCATTCAAAATATAGTCCATGAAAAAAACTGCACCGAAACAAAAAGGAGAAGCAAACCCCACCTCTGGTATGAACGATACCTATCCTGATCTTAGTAAATATTCTTGCAAATGTCCCAGCTTATTTTTTGGAATAGAAGCCCATATAAAATGATAAGACCAGAGAAATTGTCAGTAAACAATTTGGAGAAGAAAAGGAACACTAAGAAAATTCAGCCCAACGTCTTTTCACACAAAGTCTGCAGGATGCTATTGCTCTGCGCTTCCCATTGCACAGCCCTGAACACCTTTGCTTAACAGTCAAGAGGATTCTGGAAGAAAAATAATTATTGAAGGTTCAGCTTGACCTAAAGGAGCAGAGCCTGAGCACAAGGCAAACGCCTGGCCTGCTCCTGATGTCCATGTTAATTCAGATCACTGTATAAGGAGAAGTTAGAGAAAAGTTTAGAAATGTTTGTGTATCAGTGAATTTTATTTCTCTATCAATCTGAAGTGTATTTTTCTATTATTCTTACATTTCTAAATAGTATCCAGCTTCGTAAGTTTCAAACACCTGACATTAGTTTAATAACACACACAATTAGCTTTTGGTATTTAAACTATGGAGCTGCTGCTCCATAGGGAGGGGGGATAGTTGGGAATGCAAAGATTAGGAATTTGACTCACAAAAGCCAATCTAGACCTTCGATGACATCGTTTTGCATTTATAGGCAAACATGAAATGTAACAAATAACCTTTGTCATTTGCTCAATAAAAGGAAAAATGGCATCTTTGAGTGATGTTTAGAAAAAATACCATCAAGGTAACATGGAAAATAACTTTAATAATACTAAGAAGAGAAAGCAGAATGTTTACTCTTAAATAGACTATCACAAGATACCCTCAGAGATCTGGGTGGTTAAATGTAAAGCCAGAGATGTAACTGCAGCAGGCTCTCTTGCTCTATTCCCCTTACAGCTTTAAAGGCGCAGGCTCTGCCCTACCACCATGATCAATTCCTACTCAGTAGGAATTTTTTTAATCAACAAAAGATGACCCACCTTGATTACTAGTGTACTTTGGTTTCAACTCTCATATTTTTCATTATCGGTTACACCCAAAGAAGTTCAAGGTCCAAAGACAACTCATAGCATCCTCCTGCAAAAAAGTCCTGCCCTGAACGCTGATCACTTTGGTTTGAAAGATGCGTATTTTCGCAATAGCTAATTATGACAGTTTCACTCTCTGCCTGATCCAATACTGTTTAGACTAATCTGGAGCACATTAACTTTAAAAACTTAGAGTACTGATTCCCTAAGACCCTGGGTTAGGTGTTCTCAGAAACCTGAAGATTCTTCCAATACACAGTTACTGCCTCCAGAGCGTAGCGCCTCACCGGCCTCCTTGCCCCAAGGCTGAAGATCAGTACGCACACCAGCTGCTTTTGCTTATACAAGCAATATCTGTTAATTGTTCTGCCCCACAAGCTGTACATGAATAATACACTAAAGTGCTGTCAGTGCAATGCCCCAAGGAACACACCTTCGTACTGTCCCAGTGCTCACCAGCCACACGCTTTCCTGCTGCACTAACCCCCCAGCAACCAGTTTCTGCCCTCACTTTCCACTTTATCCCTGTATTTTCTCTATCAAAACTACACACTGCAGTCCATTTAGGAACCTCAGGAGGATTAGAAGTAGGCTTGTTCGGTTTCTTCATGCGCTGAAAAAAGGCAGCTGATTTCCTGTTAATGAACACAATGCCCAGGTGTGATGCCTCCTTTCTAATCATTTATACACTGTTCTAGACTGTCCCGAGGCCCACAGCATTGCTTACTCCACAGAAATATATATGATTGCACATATAAATATTTTAAGTCTCTTGTCGCATATTGTCAACTCTCAATTTCATTTCACACACTGCACATGGGGGTAAGAATCTACTTGTTCTTTCAAAGGGACTATAGAGATTATGGCTGCAGATACACTGCGATAAATGATTCACTAGTTTATTTGTGCTTTATCTTCTATTCAAAATAGTAACAAAGTGGGCCAAACTACCTGGGGGGGTTTTCTCAAACACAGACGATCGGATGCAAACCCCTGTAGACTGCGCGGAGCGGGGGGGCAATACGCGCTGTGCTGTTTGTGCTGACACCGGTCACACTGTGTGTCAACAGAGGTGGGGTTTGTAACTACTGAGCTTCCTCTTTGCACCACATATAAAGGTGTACAGAGCACAGCCTGCTCCTCACCTCAGCCGCTCTCTGTGCCGATTTAGCTGCTTCGTTCCAGAAGAGGAAGAAGAGAAATGGCATTCTCCACCCGCAGTGTTCAGTGGGGTACAAGCTCCCGCATCCATCCCACCGCACCCAGCATCAGCGGTTTGAGCTCCAGGAAAATGGCCATCCAAAAGATCCAGGCCCCCAGCGTCTATGGGGGTGCTGGGGGCTACGGCACCCGCATATCCACCAGCTCCGGCTACGGGCAAGGCGTCAGGGGCAACTTCCAGCTTAACATCACCGGTAACGACGTGCTGCTCGCCGGCACCGAAAAATCAACTATGCAAAACCTGAATGACCGTTTGGCCTCGTACCTGGAGAAGGTGAGATCTCTGGAAAAGGCAAACTCCCTGCTTGAGAAGCAGATCAAGGAGTGGTACGAGAGCAACACCATGGACGTACGGCAAGACTACAGCTCCTACTTCAAAACAATTCAAGATCTCCAAAGTAAGGTAAGATATCACACAGCCATCTATAAACACATGAATTGCAATTATCGGGGAGACAGATAATAATCTACTGTAGAAAAGGTACTTTTCCAAATTGCGATTGTCTTAGCTACAAAAAAAAATGCTTTATTTTGATCAGATACAAATTAGTGAGAGATTTTATGTAATTTGTAATAGATGTATGTCTGCAGATGTGTGTAATCTCATACATGAGAAATCTTTTGAATCAAAATTAATTAATTCTATTCTACTTGCCTTAGGTAATTATAATTAGTGAAAATACTGATGTTAAGTTACATATTTAAATATAGCTCAGCATCTGTGCATTTCAAAGTGGTTTTTTTTAGAAAAGACTGCCAAATGCTCAGAAAAAATAATAGATCATTACTTGAAATAGTAAATCACCACTATAAACAACAGAATATTCCCGCAGCAATCAGCTGACAGATTTGTCAAATGATGTTTCCAGTGGATTTCCGCAAACCTTTCCCTCTGACTTTTCATCAGCTCTATTTCCCATCCCAGCAGATCTCTCCCAGAGAGCAGTTAGATACCTGCTTTATGACAGGATAATTTGCCTTTTGGGAAACCCTAATTCTTTCTCTGCACTTGAAAGGAAACTTAACCCTAGATGCCCAATAGACAGCTAAAGTTAAGGAAGGTGAAGCCCAGACAAAGTATTAATGTCCAGAAATGGAACAAGTGTGCATTTCTGTGCAAAGGTTCATCGCTTTTCAATCATTCCTGTTTAGGTTGCTGCTGCACAGCTGGAAAACTCAAGGCTTGTCCTGCAGATTGACAACGCCAAACTGGCTGCGGATGATTTTAGACTGAAGTAAGTTCCAGGATGGTTTCAGAAATTCTCTTCCATGCTCCTCTTATTCACAAAAGCTTCTAGTTATTAGTATCAAAGCTGAGAAGTAAACATTTTCTAACATAAAGTTTAATAAAAAGAAAACTTTTACAACTAAGGCTGTAGTAGTTACCAATTTAACATTTACATCAAGCAGTTGCACTTTCATGATGACAAAACAAGCCTTTATTCTCCAGGTTTGAGAACGAATACCTGCTCAGGCAAAGTGTGGAGAGTGACACTAACGGACTTCTCCGAGTTCGTGATGACTTGACTTTGACGAAATCTGATTTGGAGTCACAGATTGAAAGTATGAATGAAGAACTGGCTTTCCTGAAGAAGAACCATGAGGAGGTAAGAGCAGCCAAACACTGCCAGGGAGGGATTTACACAGCACACACAAACTCAGCCTCACTAGCAACAATGAAAGCTTCATGGTGAACCTGAAAGAATATTACACTGGAGTGGGATTCAGCTCCAGATTCAAGGGCAGGTTGGACGGGGCTCTGAGCAACCTGGTCTGGTGGGAAGTGTCCCTGCCCAGAGCAGGGGGCGGGCTGGATGATCTTCAATGTCCCTTCCAACCCAGTTCTGTGACACTAATACAACCCTTATTGCCGTAGGAGGTGGACCGACTGCGCGCACAGGTGAGCGGCTCAGTTCACGTAGAGGTGGATGCTGCCCCCAGTATTGATCTTGGGACTCTCATGGAAAACATGAGGAAGCAATACGAAGAGATGGCAGAAAAGAACCGCCAAGAAGCCAAAGAGCAATTTGAAAAGCAGGTAAGGTCAATCACTTCAACAGCAGGAAGAGCCTCAGTCGTGTCTCGCTGCAGTTGACAGCCCCTCCGTTTGTGCGTTTCAGACAGCAGAACTGAACCAGGAAGTCGCCATCAACGTTGAGCAGCTGCAGGCCCAGAGGAGGGAGATCACCGACCGCAGACAGGTCTTCCAGAGCCTGGAGCTGGAATTACAGTCCCACCTTAACATGGTAAATAACAGAGGACTTGAAATAAGGACTGCGCTTAGGAGACAGCTACATGGATAGAGAAAGAAAACAAGAGGCTTATCGGTCAAAATGTTGTTTTAACACAGAAATGGATCCTCTTGAATAATACATCTCTGTTCTTTTCATCGGCTACAGAAAAAGTCTTTAGAAGACAGTCTGGCTGAAACTGAAGCACGTTACAGTTATCAGATAGCCCAAATCCAGGAAAGAGTTGCCAATTTAGAGGCTCAACTGAAGCAACTCCGGGTTGAAATGGAAGGTCAGAACCATGAGTACAGTCTGTTGCTCGACATCAAGACTCACTTGGAAATGGAGATCGCCACGTACCGGCGGCTGCTGGAGGGAGAGGACAGCGGGTGAGGAAATACACACACTTTGGTTGTTGGTTTAGTTTGGTGTGACAGCAAACAGCATTGCAAATTGTCTGTATTCATGAAGGTGAACGTGTAAACTCTGCCTGTTTCAAACTGGTTGGGGGGAGTCTGTTGCCCAGTTCTCAACGGTAGACCCAGAGCAGGCTGCAGTTCCTGCTGGGTTCAGAGGCTGCTGTGGAAGGATTTTTCTTCAATGCTAGGCGCCATATATTTATATTTTTTTAATTTATTATTTGAACAGACATTTCCAATTGGAGGTATCTGCAGCAGAGCTTGAAAAAGGTATGCACACTAACTTCTTATTTTTTGATGGCTGTCGAAATGCTGTAGAACTAAATAGCCTGACATAAAAAGACACAGTTTCAGAGCAAATAATCAACCGGTAGAATCTTACATCAAGAAAGCAACTGACTGTATGAACAGATAACCTATAGGGATCATCCAGAGCCTGGCTTTATGTGCATAATTCAGGTGCCCAAAGTAAAACCACAGACTCCTCAAAGAGCCAAGAGAACGATAGAGAATTATTGAATTACCCTCTGGAGGGCTTGAGAAACAGCTGCTTCTCCCCGCTGACTCCACAGGGAGACCAGACTGCTAAATAAACTACCTGCTTTAACTGCAAAAATATCCAGTTTGCTGTAAGACTAGTCCTAGGTTTTAGGTCTACAAGTTTGTAAAGGAAAATATGAGGAGGGATAAAGAGATATTCAACATAATGTCCACGATAGTGTTATGGGTAACTCACAGGATGTTCAAAAGAAGGGAACCCACATCCTGTACAGCCAGTAACTGCGCATCGTAAAGACGCCTTTAGCTGCTTTCTCATCTGTGGAGCTGCTGCTAGCACTACAGTCAGCTTATTCTGTCAATATACGTTGCATTTCATTAACTTACTGCTCAATTTCATTACCAGAATCAAGTAAAATTAAGAAGATCAAGACAATTGTTGAAGAGGTGGTTGATGGCAAGGTTGTCTCCTCCGAGGTGAAGGAGATTGAAGAGAGGATGTGAATGGCAGAAGCGGAGAGGAGGCAGCTCTGAGCTTCCTGCACCTCAGGCCAGAAATAAAGATGAAACTCTGTCAAGAATCCAGCCTTCTCCCTAAGCCCCACCAGGGCTGAAAAATGCCAAACTATCAATTTGCAATCAATCTTTCTTTTCTTGGGGGGTAATTAAAAAAAATCACTAAGTTACAAAGTACAAGATTTTGTGTTTACTTAAATAGTAACCTTGGTGAAAAAACTCCAAGGCAGCCTGAAATAAATGTATCATTGTCTCCAAGACAGATAAAAATGAAAGTTTTAGCTTTTACTTACATCAGTCTTTAAATTACATTAAAAAACTTTTTCAGTAAAAATTGGAAAGTCGAATGACTGATAGCATTAATTTACTATAGCTTTAAAAATAATTTAAATTAAATTTAGTGCTTTTTCAAAGTACTAAACTGGGGAAAGACACGGGACACAACTCACTCATGCGCTTGACAAGGTCTCGGTGGCACTGGGCTCTTCTGAAAGCACGGGAAGAATTTTTATTTCATTTCTTTAGACAGTTCACAACAACATCTGGTGCCTTAAGTTCTCTCGCACTTTCAACATATTAATAAAAAGAGAAGTTTTTAGAAGAGAGCTGCTATTTCTGAAACCCCGACGGACACCTTACCAAAACCTTACAAGAAAGAACTCACCATATCCAGCTGATACACTATCAGATATGTTAATGTAATTGCGATTCAAAGTTCAGCGATCTATTTTTTCTCTTACATACTGGCACATTTAGAGTAGATTTGTTCTTAAAAACACATTCAACTGTTGTCTCAGTGCACCCTTTCTGAACTTGAACTACCATTCAAATATAATGCAGCTTCACTTCAGTAAAATATTATTTTCAAATAAGTAAGAAGTGTCAATTTTCATTTAATAATAAATTTAAATACAAAATTGAGGAAGCTTGTTATTTTTTCACTCTGTGAACGCTTACATCACCAGGGACTACAGCAAGCAAAGATACTTTATCAATAAGACTATATTTTGCCTCTCAGTTCAGAAACAAAGCCCATCGTTTCTCTTCAGCCTCCCTGTACCGACACCCGGAGCCTTTCCCACACAGCGGCTCCTCAGCCGCACCCTCAGCCCCCGTCCAAGGACTCTACATGTTCTTCTTGACAACATAAACACAAAAATCTCTTCCTTTTGAAATCTCCCCTGTCCAATGGGTTATTTACTGTACATAAACAGCTGCCAAAGAAAGTAATCCTTTGCTTTCACCACCATGAGTCACTGATACCAGGCTATCAATTCATTTCTACATAAATGCTTTACTGAAACCTTTGATCTACTGCTCATAATACATTTCTGCCCAAAAAAGCACCCCTGCTCCTGGATGTAGATAAATCAAAAATTAATACATTTCAGTTGACAAATCCAATGATATAATTAAGCCAGGATAAAGAAAAAACAATTTTCTGTTTACTGAAATAACTTCAAAAGAGAAGTGTATTGGTTTTGAAGGGTTTCCATGCCTAAACCTGTCACCTAGAAGAGCTATATTTAATCTTTATATTATGAAAAGCAAAAAATACAGAAATAACTTTCCTTATTTTGAGACAGTAGCAAACCATATAGAAGAAAAAATGGTTAGTTTTCAGCTCGAAAGTATAAACAATTGGTATAGGCTATACATATCACACAGAGATATTTCAATGATGAAAGGTTTAGGGCAGAAAACAATTACAAATTATATTTAGTATAATCAAGTATATTTATGTTTTCAAATTAATGATTAACCTGCAGATCACTGAATGTCCATGTGCCTCTTCATGCACTTTTGTTGATCACTTTTCTTACTTCTTATTAAACACGCAGAGAGCGCTAACCTGGCAGAGGTTCACGCCAGAAAAGTATTATGAAAAGAAACACATTTTTGACGTGCGCACTGAGAAGCATGGTATGAAAGGGATCATTACACCGACTTAAGCATACTTTTGTAATAATAGCCCCAAAGCAAGAAAAAAATGAGTATGTAATGACAAAAAGATTATTTAGCAAGGACTTAAATGCAAAAAGACTAATTTGTGCCCCACTGCACATGGTGAAACATTATCACGGTGTCTTAGCTCTACTCCACCCATTTCCCCTCACGCAGCAAACACCTGGAGGGCAACAGATTTCCACTCGCCTTGGCAATTCGGATGGGCACATATCACTGCGTCGGGTCAGGGCACACTAAACTGACTGCCCTGCAAATGAGGGAGAGAGAGAAAGAATTAAAGATCTTCCTAGGAGGTGGGACTCCAACTGAAACACCCAACGGCCTTCCCTATATAAGGGTTGTCCTTCTCTCCGCGCTGCCTTGCTCTGTGCCCCCTGCTTGGCAAACGGACGCGGCACCGGCACTGCCATGGCCCTGTCTGTGCGCACAAGTGCTGGGTCCCGGCAGCTCTCATCTCGCAGCGGGCTCGGCGGGGGATCTCTGAGAATGTCTGGTTCTAGCGCTGGAGGAGGCTTTGGGGGCAGTGGCCTTGGGTTTGGTGGTGGATCCGGCGGAGGGTTTGGTGCTGCTTCTATGCTTGGTTCAGGCTCTGGCTTCAGTGGGGGCTTTGGGGGCAGCTTAAGTAGCGGCTTTGGCGGAGGCTTTGGTGGTGGTTTAGGTGGTAGCTATGGAAGCGGCTTAGGCGGTGGGTTTGGCGGAGGTTTTGGAAGTGGTTTTGGCAGCAGCTCAGGCACTGGCTTTGGAGGTGGCTTTGGAAGTGGCTCAGGATCTGGTTTCGGAGGTGGCTTTGGCACTGGTGGTGCTGGAGATGGCGGCCTTCTTTCTGGCTCAAAAAAAGAAACTATGCAGAACCTCAATGACCGACTGGCTGCTTATCTGGACAAAGTTCGATCTCTGGAGGATGCCAATACTGAGCTGGAGAGCAAAATCCGCGAATGGTATGAGAAAAATGGCCCCGGAGCTGGTGTCCCTGGAACTGGCAATGACTACAGTAAATATTATCCTATAATCGAAGATCTTCGAAACAAGGTAGCAAAGCAATGTACTTAATGTATGTTTACATCTGTAATTCACCTAAAAATATTTTGGATAAAAGTAACAAATTCCTTTCAGAATTCAATAGCTATATTGAGCTGCAAAGCCACTTGGCCATAAAATCATTCTCTGAATGTCGTTTGCGTTTCAGATCATTAATGCAACTATAGACAATGCAAGAATCATTCTGCAGATTGATAATGCCAGACTGGCTGCTGATGATTTCAGACTGAAGTAAGATACCTTAATGTTACAAAGCCTCTTACTAATATTTTAAGGGGGAAAAATTTGCATTTAAAAATCTCTTTCAGTTATCATAATTATTAGACATAACAGTTATGTGTATTAAGATTTCATAGTAAAAGCTATATAAGTGCATAGCAATAGGTTGCATTTGACCTCATTAACCACATAAAAACCCTATTTAATGACTTTCTTTACAGATACGAGAACGAGGTGGCTCTTCGCCAGAGTGTGGAAGCCGACATCAATGGTCTGCGCAGGGTTCTCGATGAGCTGACCTTGACAAGAGCTGATCTGGAGATGCAGATTGAAAGCCTGAATGAAGAACTGGCCTACCTCAAAAAGAATCACGAAGAGGTACTTTTTTTTCCTTTGTGAATTCATAGGAAGGCAGATGGAAATGTGAAATATCAAATTATCCCCTTACTTATGCCTGTGGGAGTTCCTTGGTTTCATTATTTTGTTTGCTGTTCTTTTTTGAGTTTACTAAGTGGAAGAGTGAAAGAAATATGCACAGAAGCTATGGACCCTTGTTGGAACAGAATTTATATCACATATATTTCTTCATGTATGTTTTTGGTAGAAGTATTTTGCTTTTTATTAAAAGAAACTTTCCCTTATTTTACATGTCTCCAGGAGCTCCAGGGTATCCAAAGCAGCACCCTTGGCCAAGTCAGTGTTGAAATGGATGCTGCCCCCGGAACTGACCTGACCAAGCTCTTGAATGACATGAGGGGACAGTATGAAGTCATTGCTGAGCAGAACCGTAAAGAGGCTGAAGCGTGGTTCAATGAAAAGGTAATAACCGGAGAGAGCAAGTACAGAAAAATGGGTATAAAAATGAGTTAAATATTTGTAACGGTAAAATTCTTCCTTGTCATTCCAGAGTGGGGAGCTGAAGAGGGAAATCTCCACCAATACTGAGCAGCTTCAGTCAGGAAAGAGTGAGATCACAGACTTGAAACGGACTCTCCAGAGCCTGGAAATTGAGCTACAATCTCAGCTTGCCATGGTAGGCTCCAGGGAAGCTGCTACCTGGTCAGGGGACATTGGCCAACTTCAAAAATGTTGTTAGATGCATTTATTTCCTATTTCCTATTGAATCCTGCACTCTTTAGTACCTAGATAGCAGTAATGTACACAATTGGATTGCAAGTAGGATGCTATAAAGCAGATGGACTTTTATGTTCATATGCAGTGAAGCAGCAAAGGCCAGTTCTCAAACTGGTATTTCAAGAAAAAAAATAGAAATCTCTAAGTAATGAGGCAATACTTACTCCCAGTAAACTACTTCAGTTGGGTTTGTCTTTGTAAAGAACTTTTTTTTTTTCCTCAATCAGAGATTATTTAATATCCTTCTTACACAGAAAAAATCCCTTGAGGACACCTTAGCAGAAACGGAAGGAGGTTACTGTGCTCAGCTTTCACAAATGCAGCTTCAGATCGGGAACCTGGAGTCTCAGCTGTTCCAGGTCAGGGCTGACATGGAGCGCCAGAACGCGGAGTATCAACAGCTTCTGGATATCAAGACTCGCCTGGAAATGGAGATTGAAACCTACCGTCGCCTGCTGGATGGCGAGTTTGTGTAAGTCACTAATTCACACGAAATACCTCCTTTGTTTTATTTTCTGTAGCAATATCCTCTCTATGAAAAAAGAGGTAAAAACAGTAGTATATTCACCAAGAGACCATCAAGTTCATACCATGGTTCTGAAATAATACAGCCAAACTCTGCGTGAGGAGAATGAACCATTCTGCTCACTATTTTAAATAATACGATTTCTTCTGATCCTGACAAGCCCTTTGCAACACTGCGTGTCTCTGATTCACTTTTAGGAGCGCAGGACAGGGAGTTACATTTGAAAGCTCATCCTTGACAGGGTCCAAATCACAAACACAATCACTGGATTCTTCTCAGGGTAAGTAGGACTTGGCTGAATAAACTTTTGTAGCTAAAGTTATTCTTATAAATGAAATAATACATGCTCTTCTGTTTAACTACATCATCGAGCTCATCACAAGAAGCTGCCAATTTGAAAGGAAAGATGTAACTGTTCATGTACATGTGCTGCCTTGGTTTATAATTTTTAACACTTTGATAAATATTTTTTTGGTTTGTGTATGATGTTTAGATCCTACCAAAACCAGAAAGATCAAGACAATTGTCGAAGAAGTGGTAGATGGAAAAGTTGTTGCGTCCCACGTTAAGGAAGTTGAAGAGAAGATATAAGGCACAATCCGATACTGCAAAGGATCTGTTCACTCCATGTTTCGTTCAAAGCCAAAAGGGATAAATAGTTTTGCTCTTTTGTATGAAGTGATAAAAATAGATTGGCTTCTTACTAAGATTGTTTTACATGAATCAAACCCTGCATTTCTATTCTTACCCGTCATGCAATATATTTTCTGCTTCAGTCTACTGCTATTACATGTATTGTTTTTGGGGTGTTCTTTATATCATCAATTCTTTGTTCCGTAGCTAGAAGCACAGTGCTGACAATGGGCATTTAATTAGAGAAGCTTTTTCATAATTTTTAGTAATTAATAGTTAAAATAATTTTGCCATTCTAACCTCATTTTCCTGTTTTCTTGATTAATAAAAAGGACTCAGCAAGCTTTAAGATATTAGCCTCCATTTATTCTTCATTTCAGACTGCTGTTCCTAATCCACATTTGCCATTTTGTGGGGTATTTTGCTTTCCCATATACCTTGTGTGTGGTATCGGATTCCCTGCTCATTTAAAGAAATGAATCCGATGCCAGAACACGGTACGTGTTAAAAAAACTCTTTAAATGCGGGATCAATTTAAGGGAGAACTTTTGCAAACAGAACACCACACTGTAGATGCTGCGAGTGTGGTGGCAGAGGAGGGACAGGCTGGCCCCGCAGCAGCGGTGTCCCATGGCCCGAGTGCCACCTGCTGGGAGCACACCGTGGGCTTGCGGGTCCGGAATTTGGCTTCCTGGTCACCAACTCAAATGAACTATTTATTCATCCAGAACAAAATTGTGAACCAAAATACAATCCCCTTACAGTTCACACCTCAGCCTGTATTATTGAGCCAAGATGTTGATGATTTTTGTGTGATTCTCAGATAGGACAAGGAAGTCACTGTGACCTCCTACGTGGATCTTCCTGTGTCTCTAGAACACAAACGTTCTGTGCATCATGTCACCTGACCCAAACTCAAATTTTAATGGGAGCACAGATTTCACACTGTCCTTCCATTGTACCTTTTGTAAAACCCACTACTAGCATTTTTTTCTGCTTCCTGCTTGGAACCAATAAAAAACAGGGTAAATAAAACAATAATCAAAGAACTAAACCAGCACAGTAGAATCACAACATCTAAACTCCAGTCAGGTAAAGAACTGTGATAAATAAACCAAAGAAATGAAACAGAAGAACCTTCTAAATATGCCAGTACAAAGAGGGAAGAACTTGAAAAACTCTTGAGTAAATACACCATCTTCAACAGTTTAAGGAAGTAATTTCTTTTCTAAAAGCATGGAACACAAGCACACCTCTCTTTTGTCCCCCTTTAAAAGCCTCATTCGATGTAATTTCCACTGAATAATCACACAGTTTACCTACATACACATTAATCCTGAATTTAACCTTATGATCTAAAAGACGACTGAGAGTTGCCTGGGGTGCAGTTCTGACGTATGTACGATTGAGAAATCCATCTTGCAAGCAACAACGGGAAACCAGAGCAGTTTGCAACCACGAGAGCATTGGTACACTGTATCGCAGAACCCAGGTAACTGACGCACATATCTGAACTCAAGTTAACTAAAATCTAACGTCTGTATTAAAATATGAACATTGAAAGTAGCTAGAATTCAAAAACACAGAAATCCTAGTAAAGACATAACTGCTTACACCTACCTGACTTCAGCCTTCAGAGATCTGCCAGCCAGATGTTCCCTTTACACCTGAAAAAAAGGCGGAAAAAAGCATTAGTTCTAATTTCTATTTAAAAGCTTTTAAAAATTGTATCAACCGGCAAACGTTCTGCTCCTGGTAATACAAAGATTCATCCACAGACACTCATTGATGCATTAAGTTTGGTTTGTGGGACCAAATCCAATCTCCCTGCAGACCTCTATATTGTATTTCAAACTGTCACATCTCTGGATTCATTCTGGGCACTAGACAGCTTTGACTTTGCCTGATGTAAACAGAAAACATTCGTAGTCTCAGGGAACTGAAAGCAGACTGTAAACAATCAGTATTGCAATGTGAAGAAAAAGGAAGATTTTAAATTACATTTCAAGTTCTTATTTGCTTAAATACACAGACTCTTCCTATTGACGCTTATACTGTCCTAAGGTGTATCATCTAATGCTTGTTGGATGGATTCCCAATGTTCCTGCTGTGTGACTGCTCTCATACCATCAATGAAAAACACGGTCAATAGTGTGGTTTCAGAATTACATAGAACGAGAATAATTAAGACACTTGTAGGAAAGATAGCGGACAGCAAAACATTCTCATCTCAGTCCAGGTCAGCTGAAAAACAGCCAGCGAAAAAAAAGAAACTCGGAACACAGGATCCTTTGACATGTGCCAGGGGACAGGGCCGAGAACAAGGAAGCCTTATGCACACCAGGAGACTTTTAAGTGGTATAATACTTTGACTTCTAAAAAGATGAGTGTCTTGGAAAAGTTTACTGCCTTTTTTTCTTGTTTTACTGATTTATATTCTTATTTGGAGCCTAAAAATGCATTATGCTTAGGGAATTTTTCTTTTTTACTGAAATGTAACTTTTTTTCACTACATATCTGGTATTGTCCATTACTGTAAAAACTATGAAAAGCAGGCAAGAGCTGTTCTTAGAGGATGAGATCATTGGGACCATACAGTAGCTACAGTGAGCCAGGAAATGAAGAATTATTTGCAGAAAGCGCAGCACAGCAGAGAACATACACTTTCTACCTCCCTGGCAGCTGTCAGGAAAGGTGTAAGACTCTCACATATATGATATTGTGTGAAGGGCACACACTGACACATGGCAGAGGTACTGGAAACACCTTCGGAGCCGAACCAGACACTTTTTCTGACAGCAGTTTGCTGTGTTTGAAGTATTAATTCACCAGAAGTTTGCACTCTGCAGATGGGGAGCCGATCCCCCCACCACACGGTGCACAAATGCCTCACCCCCAGCAGCACTGGCTCCTCTCCCGCTTTTTGTGCTCCTGCCCATAGAAACACCCAAATGTTGGTGAGAGGGTGTCCAGGAGCCCAGTTCCTTTTCAAAACGGGACAATCTTCAAAACTACATCAGCTCAGACACCCGAGACTTTGCCTCGCTGACTCTTAAAAACCTCCAAGGATGGAAATCCTGTAAGTCCCTCGACTAACCCGCTCCGTGGCTGCCCAGTGCCTGGTGAAGGCGCAGTCTGGCAGCTCTGCCACCAGTACAGGTGTAGCGCTGGGAAGCGGTTCCCTTCCCCTCTGGGATTGCACACTCATGCTGTGCACCTGTGATTTCGTCCTTTGCTTTGTATAAATTAACCTCACGGGTCCGACGTTCCAAAAACCCACGGTCATAGCGTAACACAAAGGCATCGTGTGCGTTCATTTCAGCACAGCATTTAGGTGTCATTACTTTAAGCTCCGCAAAAGCGACAGCCCTTTGCTGTACCAAGCCAGCGTTTAGGAAGGCCCGGGAGCCCCGACCTTCCGGCGCCGGCCGGGAATTGGGGCGCTGCAGCTTTAAGGCGCCGCTCGCGCGCACCGGCCCGTCCTATCGGCCGGG
>JAOXJK010000011.1:4634679-4692554 GCA_025774025.1 Xenus cinereus
GGGGCGCGGGGGGAGGACGGAGCGGCCCCGGCTCCTCAATGGGAGCGGGGCGCGGGGGCAGCCCCTCGGCCCAGAAATCCGCTAGCGACCGGCACCTCAGCGGGGACCCGGTAACGCCTTCGGACAGACGCGCTCCTTCCAGAGGCGGGAGACGAGCCCTGTCCGTACAGCCCCTCCCTCAGCCTCTCCGAGGTAGGGTATTTCCTTTTCGGTGCAGCGTATTCCTGGGGAAGGGCAGCTGGTTTTGCTGCGGTGGGATGCGAACGAGAAGATACGGCAATAGATTTCCGTTAGGGCGTGAAATCCACGCTGAAGGAATGCCGTGTAATTCATCCGGATGCTTTTCTGTACCGCCAACAGCGATATATTGTTGTGCTTTAAAAAATGATGACATACGCTGTAAGAGGGTAACCTCTAGCACCGGTCAGTGATCCCAGGGGGAAAGAGAGGCTCGAAAATCAAAGGCGATGTAAAGAATCCGTTTATATGCAGAAAGCTTTCCCGTTTTTAGCACCTATATTAAAGAAAACTGTACCTTTTCAGGCCTCTTTTATATTGTTCACAGTAAAACTATGTCAGACTCTTCAGCAAATGGAATTTGTTCTGTCATACAAATTACATGTCACCAACACACAGCGCTGCTATTATAGATTTATACAAAACGTCTCTAAAACCCAACTGGAGTTTGAAATAAAACGACGCAACAATTTTCAGCCGTCAAACGTCAAGAAATTCAGGGTGAAAATGAGGTATTATATCACCTTGTTGTACTTGTCGGGTATTGCAGGAATTCTGGAGGGTTTCTCTCCCCGCAGGCCAGGCTGCTGCAACCCGGCTGAGCCGGTGCCCGGTGCCACGCCGCGGCGGGGACCCGGGGAGCCTGGCACAAAGCAGGCAATGTCTGCGGGCATAACCTTGTCTCATACATCCTGCAGTACCCAGGCAAAAAAAAAAAAAAAAAAAGATAAGCAAAGACTATCGAGCCTTCACTTGTGGGTCAGCCAAATCTAGATTTTTCACCAGAACGATGGCACAGTAAAACTACACTAGGGCACTATGTTACGGGGGGGGAAGGAACTTTATTTACTTGCTTCATAAGACCTGAATTCAAAGAGTTTACTTCCTTCAAGTTGATGTCATCATAAGAAGCTACCTAAAGCAGTAAAATACGCAAAAGAGCATGTATTCTTTCCAGTGCTTGGGGCATCTCCACCACTTGCAGTAAAGCTCAGAATCAAACAGGAAAAATAACTTTCAAAAGCAAAACAATCAGCTGAGAATGAATAGGGACTTCACGTGGGAACTGTCACACTGATGGGGGTTTCCTCTCTCTCCTGTGACAGGGACATCTTAACCTGTCCTTAGAGGACAAGGAGAAGTTGTAGATTTGGATAAAGATGCTATTCACATTTAAATGACCGGAGGTACTTGCTCTCAAATGACAATGTGAAATCTAGTCAGTGACTAGATCAGGCAAAAACACAATTACAGCAGTTCTCAACTGTGATATATTCATACAGCCTCCCCAAAGTGCCCACTCACTCTCTATAAAGCTGTTCTCAGAAATCAAAATTACATGAAAACCAAAGAACCTTGTTCAAACCTGGGATGTTGAATTGACTGCAATTCCTCTAAATGCCATGAAGTTAAGCCCATTTATCTGGAGTGAGTAAGGTCTAAACACAACTGGCTCATTTGTACGGGAATTTCGCTACAACAAAGGACTAAAGATGTGGAGAACTTCCCATCCAACCCAGCAGGGCAAGGGCTTCCCTCTACATGGTACATGAAATATTAACTCATCACCGTTAGCTTCAACAGACTCACATGACTCTAAGAAAATTCTAACTGGGGATTTTTATGTACCTATTTTATTTTCTTTTTTTGACTATTTTTAATAACGTTATTGTTTTTATAACCCCTGAAGCTAGAAGAAGCTACAATTAAAAGAATGGACAAAGATGCAGAAGCATTAAAGGCAGCCAGAGCGGAACTCTGTGAAGCGAGACGGCAGTGGCACCATATGCAGATGGAAATTGAATCTCTCCACGCTGTGGTAAGCACCAGAAAATGAGACTTGAAGTCTCCTGGAAAAAATAAATCTCTTTCTTGATGTAAACTATTCCACAATTCAGTTTGTGTAACAATCACATCCCCTGTACAGCGGGAGTATATCACACACACAAACGCACAGCTCGTGGCGGGTTTCCAGCTCGTCACACAGCACTAACCAGGCACTAATCGAGCACTAACCCAGTTGTTTGCTCACGTTTACGAGTATCCTATGTTTCCATTCTGCCATTCAATAGACGCGTGTTTTCGTGTTCTCACGCCTGCCGAACATACACGTGCATGATACTCCCTCATCAAGTTCCTGGCTATTCTGCCTGACCAATTCACATCACATTTGTAACTTCTTTTGAACGTGTGGACAAAATTTATCAGTTCATTCATGATAAAATCTGTCAGTGATTTACTGAATTCAGCGATATCAATAAGCTACAAGAGCACCCAGACGGCAGTTCCCATACAGTACTGAGCTGGCTATCCGTTTAACCGTACAGGGAAAATCAGAGATCCCTAAACTCGACGGCAGTGGATTGCTGGTACAACAGAAGGCTACTTTTTTAATCCTATCTTAAATTATTACAGATTTTAATGGAAAATGTCTCAGCAAAAGGATTATCTTGTAAGCTCCTGCTCCTAAAGAATACTCTTAAAAGAACTGATGTAAAAATACAGAGATTGTTAGTAAACAGTACGTATAACATCTTTACACATATACTTTCCAACCCTTAAAATACGAGTTAAATTTCACAGGAGAAGGGTTTGGAACGTTCCTTGCGTGCCACTGAGCAGCAGTACCACATGCAACTACAGAATCTCGAATCTGAGATCGAATGCTTAGAGAAAGAACTCCTGGATGTGAGAAGAGGTATCGAGAAACAGCTGCAAGAGCACGAAATTCTCCTGAACACAAGGATGAAGCTGGAGGAGGAGATAGCAACATACCGCAGTCTGCTTGAGCAAGAAGAGAACAGGTACTTGTTCAGAGGAAAGTACTCAAATTTATCTTCCATTGCAGAACTTCTCATTGAAATAATCATCAGGATTGTGAATACATGAACCAATCATTCAAAAATTACAGTAAAAAATCCTTAGAAATGGTTTCATTCTAACTTAACTTCCCCAATTCTGCCCTGTCTGGAGCTCAGAGCATCTCCAGGATACGCTGCACGCCGTGTCCTCCCCACACGTTGACGCAGACTGGAGCCCGGCCGGTGCCTGCCGTGGGCTCCGTCCGTCTCAGGGCGCTGCTGAAGCAAGTGCAGAGGTTTGGGGAGAGGAGTCCAGGGCCCGTCCCAGGACAGATGGCCACTGCCACGTGCAGCTTGTGCTACTCAGTGTCATTCCAGGTGTGTTAAGGCACACAGCCGCAGGGTCTACGCTTTAGGATGCTGTTTCAGAATATGTCTTCCAGGAGCACCTTGCCTTGGCTGTAACTCTTCGTGTCTGCCCTTTCCCTGGCACACAAACACCAGTATTTTGAAATGCAAACACGAGGGGCAGCTACACACATGTAAGCAACAAGGAAAGGCAAGAAGGGAAAGGCGAAATATCACGTCTTGCTCTCAGCACGGGTATCGGAACAAAAGCAGGCTCCCACTTCCAGAATCTTTCAGCGATTTCAGAGAGGGAATGTTGTCTCCCTCTGTCCTTCCTACAGAAAGTGGAGGATTTCAGTCCAGGAACCTCACATATTTACGTAAAAAGATTCCAGACAAAGGAGTCAGTTTCAGATTTAATGCTTCTAAATCTGTGAAAACACACACTATTCAGTATTAATAAAATTAAATAACTCTTCCTGGCACACAACAAACTGACTAAAAACTGTCCAAAATTGCACAACTTTCTCCAATTCTATACTCAGAATGAGAAATCCTAACAAATAGTTACTGCAATCAAACAGAACTTCACATGGTTCTCATCTTTTTAAATTATTCATAGCTGCTAATAAGGTTTGGATTAAAGTAAGTCAATGGCATTAGATGACCATAATAATTTCTGTTTTCAGGTTCCGTTGCACTGTAACTGCCCAGAAGGATGACAAAAAGCCTGCCACGAGCAAGATCACCTTTGCACTGCCCTCAGGTGAGCTCTGAGACACTTTCCCATGAGGGGATTATGGCCCTGAAGGAGGTTCCTAATTACTGACACATTACTGGTATTACAGAAGGATCTTCTTCCAACACAGGAGGAGGAAAAATACCTCCAGGTCCTGTGTCCTGACCTTACTCTTCTGCACACCTCATATATCTGCATTTTCTTTAACAGATGGTGTAAAGAAGCATGAAACTGAGAAGGTGGAACTGATGACAAAACAAGCCATCCTAGACGGAAATATTATGAAGGAAAGCGCTGAAGCCCATGGCACTGTACAGTAAGATAAACAGGAATTTAGCAAAATAACAGTTGAAAGTAAATGGTGGGCATTATATTTCAGTAGCTCTGAGTTTTCCTCTATTTAGTGTCTGCTATATCATTCCCATAGAGCCAAGAAGCTCCAGAATAACAATGATAGTTCTTCAAGTTATATTGAACCGCATGTTTTAACAACAAATTAAATTTTAAAGTTCTTTTTATTAGCATTTACTTCATAAGCTATCAGTATCATGATGATGCTTCTGATTTGTAATTTCTATTTCTGTCAAGAATGAAACTATGAATAATTCATTCAGTTAAGGCTGAAAGCGAAAGAGCCCATACTGTGTTTGCAAAGTCCCTCCGGGGCATTATTTATGCACATAAATTCAGGCCTGGCTGCTCCAACTTGTGTTTGGAAACTCCTACATTTCACCAATTACTACAGAGGGAATGGAGAGCTTGGCTTCTAAGTGGGCATGGGAAAGTCTGTTGGTGTGTATTATTCCCCTTAAATTACTTTCATAGTATTGGATTGCCTCATTCTTTTTTTTTTTCTGCTGCTGTTCAAGCTGTTTTGTAGACTGGCATTTAGCACTGCATTGAAAACAAACTGTAGTGTGCCATGTCACTAACACGTAACTGTCACCAGCTGTTGAAAACATGTCGAAATCCGGATTAAAAATCAATGCCATCACATGGTCCGCCATACACACTGCATCCGTGAAGCTGATTTTCATAGGGGAGCTTTGTCCATCTCACACACTCTGGCAGACCTGCGTGGGGCCGTGTAAAGCTTCCCCTACCTGAGCAAGGTCCCCTTGGTTGGGCTTTTCAGATCTGGATCTTGACACATACTCAGAGGATTAAATCGGCAGGATTTGGGTGCCTAAATATTCCTTAGCTGGGTTTTCAATGCTCCGTATTTTACTTCTGCCCTTTCTTTTTTTTTAATTTACTGTAGCTCTACATTCTGAGGTTTGGATCTGAACTTGATTTTCTCCTTCCCATTTTGAAGGTTTTCAGGTGCAGGAATTTTGTCCTGCCCACGACAGTATGGAGCTTTCTCGCAGAGTCTTTGAGCTTGAATTCCAAACTTTCTCCTTGGAAACAAACCGCCTGCTGTGTTTGGAACGGTGGTTTTGTATCCATGCCTACTTAAAAGTACAAAACCAAGAATATAATGAACCCTCACCCTTTATTTAGCTTTTCTGAAGAAAGAACCTGTGAAAAAAAAGAAAATTCTAGTATCTCAGTACCCACCTAAAATAACTCGACGCTTCACTATGCAATTTCTCTCTACATTTGAAAAGCAGTCTTGAAGGTAGGTATTTCATATGGCCTGAAGGATCATAAATACATTTGCTTTATTGTTTCAGGACAGAAAAAGTGGATGAAGTTATTAAAGAATGGGAAGGTTCTTTCTTTAAGGATAACCCTCGCTTAAGGAAAAAATCCGTTTCATTGCGCTTCGATCTCCACCTGGCAGCAACAGATGAAGGATGTTTACACACGAAAAAGAAAACTCTTCCCGACATTGAAGTCAGGCTGGTGATGAGGAGATCTTGCAGTATTCCTTCTATCAAACCTTAACCTACAGCAAATTAACCCAAAATTCATCTCCAACGGGCTCTGGAAATAAACTGCAGATGGACCCACATAATCTGCTATCTTGCTACAACTATGAAATCTTACTGAGTACTTTGATTAATACAATAAAAACACACAAGTCTTTTAGAAGAAAGGGAGAAGAGCAAGGGAGTTAAGATTCCAAGAAACCCAACTTCTACTAGTTTTATACTCCGGGTGCGGCCCTTTAATTTTCTCATTATTGTTGTTTTGTAGAATTTCACCGAATATTTAAAAACTTAAACTATAACTTTATACTTTGACATATTCTGCCTTTGAAAAAAGGGAACTTGTTTTCTCTTTCTGGAAATGAGAACTGCATATTTCATTCTCTTAATTATTCAATGTTGCATACACATAATGACTGATGAATCCTTGTAATAATTTATATCACAACTGTCATTCTTGAAATGTACTTTAAAGTAATACTTTCTAACAAAAAAGATTACATACAAAGATGCTCTTAAAATACATAAACTATCAACAAATAATTTTCTTTTTAAAGCGGCTGGTATTTTTAAACTATTTTTTTTAGGCAACAACTGAGCAAAAGTGTCTTTCCTTTACATAATTATACATACTTTTTTTTAAAAGTGCTGTTACAAATGAATAATATTTTAGCCATATTGTTCCACTGACTTTGAAGCAGGAATTTCCACTGAAAATCAAACGTTCTCTTACTTGTCCACACATACCTGTACTACAACTTCCTTAGCCATCAACTAAAATTATACCCTTTCATTGCTCAAACGTAAGGAGTCACCCAATCATTTTAATGCTGTATTATAACAACGTGAATTAAAATCTCTTCAATAAATCCCTCTTCTGACAAATCCTATAGGTTAAGTCATGCTCTTGATCTAGTACACATAACAAGTCACTATTACGCCAGGGTACAACTATTATAGCTTCAAATTAAATGGACAAATAAGGGCTAAATATTCAAAGTAAAATTCTACCATCCCCATTACGCATCCCCTGCTACAGCAGATCTTGCACCTGTACACAGAAAAAAATAGAAATACAAACTCAGACATACTTGTTTTTAACAGTATGAGACAAATTTCAAACAAAAATTCAAGCAAAACTGTATTAAGATAAGAATGATTGTTTATGAGGATTTTTAAGAGGCACGGATGTCACAAATTCTCAGCGAAATCGTCGGGATTGCAGGGGCTCAGAACCTAGAGAAAACAGTACAGTATTTGCTGGATTCCCAGCAGCATGTAAAAGACTGTCAGTATTTGCCTTACTACTTACGGCATGTTATAAAAACTGATACTACAAATTCTTTCAGTGTTAAGTTATGCTTCTATCTTTTGTTAATGGTAAGAGCAATGCAGTTATATTGCCCACAGTTCTGTATCTACTGTATGAGGCTGGTTAATTATCATTAACCTTCATACTGACCTGGTGGTGGTAATACTTGAGTATTTGGCATCCTGAATGTATTAGCCTGCTCTAGCATTTTCACTATGCAGCTTTTTTGTGCTTATACTCTGTACATTTTAAAATACTTGAATTTAAACTAAGTTTTAATTGCTTTAAGGCACTTTAAACAGGGATACAAATTTACCAAAGTAAATGATAGTACTATAATAAAAGAAGTATCAAAACTGAGTTTGCCCGTGTGTATTTTGTGACTTTCAGTGTGTATACCGTAAAAGGAAGGAAGTAACAGAGACATGTAGAATAAAAGTTGTAGGTAAGAAAATCTGTAGTGCTGCAACCAAGTGTTTTCTAAGCTATCTTCTACAATTAGAAAGACACAAATTCCCTAAGAATCTTTATCATAACATGTAAAATGAACATCCTCTTGCTACAGAAATTACTCTTTTTCTGGTAAATCCATTAACCCTTATCAGATCTTTTGTTCTGAGTAGTGCACAAGAAAGAACAGCAGACGGCATCTGGCATACACAGTTCCCAATCTACAGCTTAAGCTGACAGGATAAATAGCAGGCAAAAAGCACAGTAAAAAACCCCACCAAACCATAAAACATAGTAAGCAATACATCACTGGCTTTGAAAACAATGTAATGATTCAGAATTAGTAGCATGCCAAGTGAGTATCAGTAAATGTACTTGAACATCATAATAAATATTTCAATAAGATGTGCAGATTTAGAATTTAACGTTATCAACATTAAATGCATTTTAACACTACCAACAAAACCATGTTATTAATAAACCAGAGATGAATGCATGAAGCGGTCAAAATCAGGGTAAAAAACAGGGTTTTTTCCACCTCTTAGCAAGGATTTTCTCACCTTCTCATTACAAATGTTCCACCCAGATGAAACTGGTCCACTGAACAGAGGTGTATCTGGCTGGCTGAGGAATCATTTCAATTCTTACTTTCTTTTACTTATCAAATTGAAGTTACAGACTATTCTGCTGCACGTCATAAATTTCCATTGTGGCCACTGATAGCAGATTGTGAGCATAAGAGGGCAGAGCTCTTGTCTCATGACTTCCTCATAAAAATATGCTTGTTTAAGAACAAAAGCAAACTGGGCCAGACAAACTGTAGGCATCAAGAAGAAATGGGCCTGACTTGCAGCAACCTGGCATCATATTGTTACTTTTTCTTCTTTTCATCTTCTACTATCCTTGTGGGTTGAGGAGGTATCACCCATTTGGCCTTCCTTCAGCTGCCACATTCACCAGATCCACCAAAACCTCTTTTATGGATGTCTAGGAATGTATCTTATTAGCTGTATAACATCACTGCCAGACCTTAAGTTTTCATATTTAACTCAGTCATTTCAACAGTTTTGACTGTGTAAGACTCCTACGCTGAATGCTGAGGTCTGAACTTCTTCCTCAGACACCCAGGACCGTGTGGTGTATCATTTACTATTTGTGAGCTCGTTACTGCGGTGTGTGATACCTTCGCAAATTTCCGCAAGAAACTGTTCAATTCCACGAGTCTGTAACTCGCAATCCACTGTGACAGCGTTTGAGTTGGTCGGTCTCATTCAGTTTAAAATTACAACCTACACAGATCTATAACCTTGGGCCTTCATCGCAAGCCGCACGAGTGGCTTTCCCTCACGCCACAGCACAGGCTGACCTGCTGTCCCCAGGCCCTCTCACCGCCATGTCCCCGCTGCCCTCGGGCACAGCAAGGGCCGCGGGGCTAAGGGAGCGCCACAGCCCCTTCAGCCTCTCTTCAAAGAGACACCATTCCCCAGCCATGGTTTACACAGCCAAACGACTCCCCTATGCTTCCAGGGCGGTTCACCTCCCGTTCTCGCCTGCCTTTTGCGGATTTATTCGGGGCCGGGCCCTGCACTGCGCCATTTTCCCCGGCGACCCCCGATCGCCTCAGGGCTCCTCTGAGGTAAAAAAGGCGCCAAAGGCCGGCGGGCGCGAGGCGCTATGGCCGCCGCCGGCCTGCCGGTTCTGCGCCGCAGATTCGCCACCGGGAGACAGCGCTGCCGCTCCCCCGGCCCGGCCGCTGCGGGCATGCGACCACCGGCGGGGGCTGCCGAGCGGGAAGCCGGTGAGCCTGCCTGTGGGAAACGCTGGCAGGAACGTGAAGGCGGGAAACTGCCCGCAGCTTCCCCGTGCTGTGGCGGGGTGAAGGGAACGAGCCAGATACCGGGGACTGCGAGTCTGCGGCGTGGGCAGCCCGGCCCGCACGGTGCTTGGAAGCGCCCGTAACACCCCCCCACACACACCCAGCGAGGCGGCCTCTCCTTCCCGGGAACGTCGGGGGCCGCACCCCGCTCCCTGACTGCCTCGGCCCTCCACGTCCCGCAGATTCGCCACAACCCCTCACCGGCCTCCGCCACCCCCGGAGGGTGCTGGGAGGGCCTCCGCCCAGCGGGGGCTCCGGGGCGTGCTAACCGCCCCCCCCCCTTGAAAACCGGGCCCGCCACCGGCAGAGCTGGAGGAGGGTGGGTACGGCGTGGCGAAAGTGCGGAGCGGAGCGCGCAGGCGCCGTCCTCGCCGCCGCCCCGGCCTGGAGGGGAACAAAGGGAGCGCGGCCGGAGCGGGTGAGTCGGGGCGGCCCGGCCCTACCGCGGCGGGGCGGGCAGGCCCCGGGGCACGCCGCGGCCTCGGAAGAGGCCTAAGCTGGAGGGGAGCGAGGGGACAGGCCCTGGGCTCGGCCCCCGGCCCGTTCGCGGAGGGGGGCTGCGCGGCGTGGCGAGGAGCCGCCGCGCATGGAGGGGGGGAAGGGTAGCTCCGGTGGCGAGCGGCGGGATGACCGGCGGCGGGGCTGGGGGACCCCCGTGGCGGGAAGGGGTCCCCGGGGGAGGAAGGGGGCCAGGACCGCTGTTCCGCTCCGGGCCCGAGCAGGCGCCCCGGGTTGAAGAGTTGGTGCGAGTCCGAAGGCAAGCGTGGAATTAACGGGGAACTGCAGAAAGAGCCCCGACTTCTGTTAGAACTTCCTGGGGCTATTTGAAAAGAAAGGCCGAAAAACATATTGCTTTGTTATAGTGCTTTTTCCATACACACTGATGGGCCGTAGAATCAGCAAATGGTTTGGGCTGGAAGGGATCTTTAAAGGCCGTGGAGTGCCCTGGGCAATCTCCAGCCAGACCAGGTTGCCCAAAGCCCTGTCCAGCCCGGCCTGGGCTGTCTCCAGGGATGGGGCATCTCCCACCCCTGGGCAGCCTGGGCCAGGGTCTCACCACCCTCTGCCTAAAACATTTCTTCCTTAGAGCTAGTCTAAATCTCCTCTGTTTCGGTTTAAAGCCATTACCCCTTGTCCTGTCGCAACAGGCCCTGCTGAAGTTTGTCCCCATGTTTCTTACAAGTTCCCTTTAAGTACCGAAAGGCCTTTTGCTAAAAGATGAAATGTGCTCGTATCCTGTGGCTGGTGATGCTGCTGCCGTTGTGTTGAGTGATCGGGTTTTTTTGTACCACGTGAAGGAGATACCATTTAATTCGCTCATTTTTACATTCATACTGGTTTCCTGAAACAATCAGTGTAAAATAATGACATATATTCTTTTTATTTCTTAAAGAAAAAGAATACTTAAAACTTTTAATATGAAGATGACATAAACCTGAGTGTTGTTTCACAGACCTTTAAGGCCAGATTCCTTGGAAAGTACATTCCTTTTTCAAAGAGATAACACTTCAGTTTTTAGACACTTTTGTCTTTATTTCAAAATTGGCAAGCCTTTTGGTAATCAATGGTAACTATAATAATTGAAGTTTCAAAGATTTGGGGAAGCAAAGGCATGATACTTAATAGCATGATATTCTTTTGTCTTTCAGAAGTACAAATATAATGTCAGGTGGCTGAAAATTTGCCTATCAAAATGTCAAGTAAGTTTTCGGATTTTTCTTCCTTTACCTTAATGAATTAAGGATCTGGGTCAGCAGAACCTGTTTGTGAGAGAATCCTGCTACTCCTTGCACTAAATGGAAGGGTATGAAGTGTAGTCACTTCTGACCAAACTCTTGGCCTTAAATCTTGCTATGGCTGATTTCTGGCATATTATTTTCATAGGAAATCTAAATATCACAGCTTCTCCTCAGTCCTGTTTCACTGCATTTTTGCTTGCCCTCTTTTTAATTGATGTGCATATGAATGGATTTGATATTCCTCAGTCTTATGCCTAAATAAAAGGTTAGCAATATAGCGGTGGTGTGGTCTTAATTCTTTTCTTTCTCTTGTGTTCTTTGCTTTACTCTCTTCAGTGGCAAAACGCAGAGTCTTTGAGAGTAGGATTTCTGACTTGTTTTTGTAAATCGCTTAAAAACACTTGCCTCAGCACATGCCTTATAAAAAATTTGTTCAAATTTTCAAGAAAAAAAAATTGCTTACATTTATATCTTAACAGAAAGGCCATCTTATGCTCCACCTCCTACCCCAGCTCCTGCAACCGTAAGTATAGTAATTTTTCTCATTAACACAGAGCTGGTAATACAGCCTTTAGTGACTTACCAGAGCAGTAATTACGGAGTTGCATCACCTCCCTGTATCGGAAACACAAACTAGTATTTCATTATGAATATGATATGCACTGTTTAAATTAATCTCATTATTTTTTTAAGCAGTTTGTGGAAGAGAAGCTGAATAAACTTGTTTCACCTTTAAGGCTAGATCCAGCAGATAAACTGAATTTTCTGTAAGCAGTTGGGTGGTCTAAAATTACTCACAGTGAGTTGCAGCAGCATACTGGAATATTTAAGAACAAACTGATATATTTTAATTCTAAAGCTTCCCACTCAACTCCTGCCCAAATCGTGGGCAAAAGGTGTATTTTCCCATGTTTCTGTTGTACCTGGCTGCAGGAACATGCTAAATTCTGTTACTTTGGGTCAGAATAATGAAACACTCATGATGTCAGTTCTTGCTCAAATTTCTTGAAATCACTGGTATTTCGGAGTCTATGGCGTAAGAAATACTTTCTAGTAAAATGGTGTGGAATGGCACTGGGGAAAACGTGAACAGCAGCTATGAATCATGTCCAATTGCATTCACGCCTGTATAAAAAGGTATAGAAATGCCAGTGTGCTGTGGCCAGGAGAGCATTTGAAAGCAAATGCACCTCTCCTGCAGCGTTCACGTTTTTAAATAGCTTGTGTTTTAGGAGTAACATACTCACATACAAATATTTTGTACAGATGGATGAGCGGAGATGCTATAGTGAAATTTTTTTACCAAAGACAATTTTAAAGCTCTTTCCCAATAGAGTGTCCTCGATCTCTGCATCTGGGATGGAAACTGCAGGATGGGATCTAGGTTAAATGTGAACCTTCAGGTTTATTGTGCCATGATTTACACATAAAGAAGCTTGAAAATTGTATGTTGTATAAATACATAAATTTACATAAATAAAACTTCATCTGGATAGTTTGTTCAGAGTTTTCATTTTGCACACAACTTAGTAGATCTGTGCCAGTGTTAGGAGGGACCTGATGGCATCTGCTCTTACAGCTGGGTCCCGGCACGGAGATCTGCACGTGTGTGTGATTCCTCTGGGGCATGGCACGGGTACAGGTGCTGTTAACGGTGTATCTCCATGTGGTACATTTTTTAGTCAAGCTGAGAGCCTTCAGAAGGCTACATAAAACTAATTTCAAAACTGCAACTAGTGGCGTGTGCTACCTTTCAAGCCTCTCCTGTGATATTTGTATTTTATACAGTCCTTGAGATGACAGTCTGTGCTCTGTTAATGCAAGCCATAAAAATAACCTTGCTTGTTCTTCCACAGCCAGTTCCAGTTACTACAGTCAACAAATATTCCAGTAGTTCTTGTAACTACAGTGTTATAGCTGAAGTAAAAGTTCTCCATGTAATGCAAGGTAGTTCCCTTGTAACGTTTAAATCCTGTCTTGCAGAAATAAAGAATTAAGCAGACGGAGGTTACAATTGCCATCTGATTTTATTGAAGAGGTGTAGTTCAACATATTCAAAACCTGTTGTTATGGTAATACAGAAAACTATAGTAAAATGGTGTCTCATTATACAGTGAATGTGTATGTCATGATCACAGACACACAGATTGAGTAAATGTCAACTGCTGGGACTGAGTTTAAAAGGTTCGGCAATAAAATACATGTCTGAGGGCGGAATGTTATAGGATAATTTTACTCTGTACATTTAGAAATAAACTAGCTAGAATGTGTCTACATATTCTTGCAAACTTAACAAGTTAATATAGTTTAGCTCATAGGTTATTTTTGTTCGGTGTTTGTATTTGTCACGCCTTGGTTCCTGGAGTCCTGAACTGATTTGTAAGATATTTTTTTTTTTAACTGTAATCTAGAACCGATCCAGTCAGCAAATCACCTTAAAACAGCAGTGGAATGTGTGATTCTTGTTAGGGCCAAAGTGCCACTAAAGGGTGGGACACACTGTGTATGACACTAAAATGTCTGATCTGATGAATCCCAATGGAATGGCAGGACCACCACAGGCAGGACTTGCTCACAATTGCTATTAAATAGTTGATCTGTTTTTTTCCAACCAAAATTTGCTTGGGAAGTGGGGGATAATGGAAAAAGGCAGGAGAGAGATTTATGTGAGGAGGGGAATACAGTGAACCTTCTGGTCCTGGATTGCATGTAGATGATAAGTAAGAAGGGATTGTAAAGAAGTGAGATTCTTCTCTACGTTGCTTAGGTGAGAACGATTCCATCCGCTTCTAAGAATGGATGAAGATGTATTGATTTAACTTCTTAAATTGCCTCGGGTTCAGTGATCCATTAAGACGAGTGTGTAGTTTGTGACCTGTTGCTGCAGGGACACCTCCGCTCTGCCCGTCTGCAGCTGCCTCAGCAGAAGGGGGTCTCTGAACGCTCTTCTCTCCCAGCTTTCCAGTCCCAGCTCCCCAAAATACTTACATTTTGCAAACCGCCAGGAAAGTCTTCAAATACTGGGAGTGGTGCACAGATGGTGTTTGAGAGGTTTCATCCCCCCAGTTTATTGACAGTGTAGTATTTCTTGGAAAGGCAGAAGGATGGGAAGAAAAGCAGGGGTTTTCATTGCAGTAGTAAGTTTGCTGCTGGGGATTTCTGCCCCGTTCCCAGGTGCTGTGTTGCCTTGGAAGCGTAACCCTTTGGGTGTAAGAGTCTTTCTGAATTTCTTGGTGGCTTATGTTGGAAAATGTTATTAGCCATGAGCTGGATTTATAGAATACTTGTTCAAATGAGGTACACACTTAATAGAAATAAAATCACCAGCGTCAGATAGAAATTTGTAGTGACACATTTGTTTAAAAATCCTGTTTCCTTAATAGGTTTATACCGAAGTAAGTTTTGTGTGTTGAGAAGATACCAACTGCTACACCTCATTTGCTTGTTTAAATTCTGGTTGCTTTTGCATGCCATATTGCAGTTCATTTTCATTTCTGTGTTCTCCTCGTTTGGGCTCATTTCTCATTCGTGTTTTTGTCTCATTTGTTTCCATCAGCAAATGCCCAGCACACCAGGGTTTGTGGGATACAATCCATACAGCCATCTGGCCTACAACAACTACAGGCTGGGAGGGAACCCGGGCACCAACAGCCGGGTCACGGTAGGAGAATCAACTATTACATCCTCCGGCAAACAACAGGAATTGACCAGAAATGGCTTTAGAGTTAGGTTCTTCTGAGTCTTGGCTGCTGCCGCTTCTTTATAAAAACAAAGAATTACTTCTGATTCTTATTCCCCAACCCTACCCCCCTTCCCTTTTGCTCTGAAACCTTTTGCAGGAAAGTGGACTTCAGCTCAGCAGAGAAAAATGTGGTAATCGTGTATGATGCAGAATTCCAAAAAGACAGACTGTGTGGTCTTCAGTGCCCACTGCATGCCCAGGAGAAGTTCTGTAGCGTGGGTACAGGCTCTCGGAGGGAGGGAACTACTCTTTATTGAGGTTTATTGGTACAAAAATAAGGAAGAACATTTTGCAAACTGGAGATCGTTGATAGTGGTTGCATCATACTGTTGAGGCACACAAGAGATACAAGCTTTATTTTTCTTTCCAGTCTTAGTCTGGTAATAACTGCAAAGTCCCAAGCTCAGAAATTATTTTCTTTCAACAAAAGTGTGGTGGTAATAGAATAGTATCCTTTCAGATCTCGTACTCTGTCAGTGTGTGGAAAATGGATGTTACATTCATTTTTCATGGAGTGAACAAAGTGAGACAGAGTCAAGTGACGAGAGAGGTGACAGCTTAGGTGAGAACGAACGTCCTTTCAGACACAGCTAAAGCCCTGAGCACTGGGTGCCATTAGGAAACAAAACCAGACTCTGGAAGTGTAGCATTTTCGTAACTAACACAACAGAAATAGAGTAAATCCCTGGCATTTTTTTTTTTAAGTTCCTGTAATTCTCATAACTTTAAGGTTTTTCATGTAAAACTTTGTACCTCAAAACATCTGATTAGTTTGGAACATGATACAAAGAACAAATACATGGTGCTTTTAATGAAGTGTACTCTTCTTATGCCTCTCTCATATAAACCTTTCAGACTTCATACATGAAGTTGATCTGGTTTGTTAAAACATTTACAAAAAAGACCTTCCCCAAACAAGCTGGAACTTAACTGAGCGCACTCTCTGAATGTAGACTTTTCTCCTTATAGGAGAATAAGTTAGGTTTTGTCTGAGAACTTCCATTGTTTCTGTATGTCATAAGCATATACAGCCTTCTCTGCCATGCATATAGCAGTATATGTATGGTGTCTTTAAATTCCTGTTAATTTAAAAGCATTAAACAATTTCCGTTGATGTTTTTCAAATCCATCTGTATGTGTATCTATGTGTACATTTTGGTAATGCATATACCTCATGTACATTATTTATATCTATACACAACTCTGTATGCATTGTCTCATAGAGCTCCATAAATTCAGCAAAACAAAAAATAGCAGGAGGAAAAATTTGAAAGCTGAATTCTGACCGTGAGCCTTCTTGGCCAAATACAAGTATTTGTTCATCTATGGCCCTAGTCCTGAAAAATCTTGAAACTGCTTTCTATTCTCATGAAAATGCTCCCACTTAACGTAAGAGAACTCCTTGCGTGTGTAAGTGCTCAAATAGCAGAGGTTCTTGGAGCCCGGTCACTGCGCTGGTTTAGGAGAAGAGCCTGTGGGCGCGCTGCGGGACGAGGGGACAAAGGGTGCAGGCACACTTAGTGCTCAGCACCCTCTTGTTCAGCATTAACAGTGTGCTTGCCAGCGGAGAAACCAAGGGAGAGCAGAGCACAAAGGCTATTGCAGGCTAATTTGGACAGTTCAGTACAGCTCAGGTACAGGTAACAGGCAGGTGGACAGATCAGTTGCAGAGGGTTGTTTTTCTTTTACAATGAGTAGTTTGATTGGCTGCAAATTAGCACTGACGTGTTTTGCAGACAAATATATTGCTAAAATTATCTGAAAATGAAAATATGATAACTTCATGATCTTAAACTTTTTTCACACTTACAGTAGCCACAGTAAATTTGTCAAAACAGGTACAACAAATTGTTCATCAGAAGTGAGGAAAACAACCAGCTGGGATTGGTGTTTCCATGGATGTTTCTAAGCGGTGTATTTCAGACTTAGAAATATGGAGCCCTTTGAAGATTTATGTAGTTACCACTCTGCAGACTTATAGATAAAAGGACAAACTTAGATTGCAGAAATCTGGCTGAGACCAGCTCTAGCCAGTACCTGTTCACGGTTTGGGTAGTTTTGGTGCTGTTGCTTGGTGGGTGCGTGTGCTTTGTTTGTGTTAACTGCACAAGAATGAGTGTTTTCCAAAAGTAGTGTGTATAGAAACTGTCTGGTGATCACATTAACGAATGGATTTATTCGGTTCTTTTATAGGCTTCCTCTGGTATTACCATTCCAAAGCCCCCCAAACCCCCAGACAAGCCCCTGATGCCCTACATGAGGTACAGCCGGAAGGTGGGTATACAGTGTCAAACGAGTCATAATAAACGTTAGTGTTGCTATGTGCTAACAATTAATTGCTGTTATCTTAGTTTCAGCTTCTAAACTTTTACTTCTAACAGCCTGCACATTCTTTTTAGGGAATTGTAAAGTACAGATGCCTTGCCCTTCAGAACAAAGGCAGCAGTAGTCTGTTCACACAGTTGCCAGTTTCTGGGGGGAAAAATTTTCTCTAAAATGATAATTCCTACCACTGTCTCTGCTGACAAGGATCCACCCTGCCACAATCAGAAGTTCCCGTGACTTACTGACAGAACTTTTTTTATATAAAGGAAGTATTCCTTGCGGTAAACTGGGCTTGGTACAGTGCTGTAGCTGGACGGAAGAGTAGCGATGAGTGGACTTTGCATGTTCTTCACCACCTTAGCCTGTGGCAACGGTCGCTTCGCTATTCTGTGAACTGTTTGACAGAAAGTAGGAGAGAGACTCTTGTGGAGTCTGACATCTGATGGGGCATGGGGAGGGCATGGCAGCCTGGCTGAAGCAGGGGAGCCAGAAGGAGTTTCTTCCACTTCTGGTAAAGTATCTTTACCAGCACTGTCTGTCTTAGGCAAAAAACCATCAACACACACAAAAAAAAAAAAAGTCAAGTGGCGCAGCAAGAAATAACACTGGCAGCTCTCCTCTCTCCTTTTTTTTTTTTTTTTTCCCTATAAAGTTAGAAACTTTTTTGGTGGAGTCAGAACTTGTTGGAACTCAAATTGATCAGCAAGACTGAAAAATATTTTGAAATGTTACATTCTGATCTGAAAAAGCTCATTGCTCTTTATCGTAATCTACTGCTGGATGTGTTTACTCAGTAGCATTTTTTTTTCCCAGAGATGCAGCGATGTGCATTTAAGAAGAGCGTTAAGAGGGTTAAAGGCAATATTCTCATGAAACCAAAGCCATTTCAGCAATTGCCTGTTTCAGTAGATGGCTTCCTACTGACTTCCTGCCCCAGAAAATAACCGAGATAGTTTAGCCAGGCTCATTCCTAACTTAATCCTGTTTTTCGTGGTGATTCCAGAAAGAACACTGAGATGACAATATAAAATGTTTAATTTGGAAGTATTTAGATATCATTAGTAAAGCTCCAGCTGTTTCTGTTAAGGTCTGGGACCAAGTGAAGGCGTCCAATCCTGATTTGAAGTTATGGGAAATTGGCAAGATTATTGGAGGAATGTGGCGAGATCTCACTGATGAAGAGAAGCAAGAGTATTTGAATGAATATGAAGCTGAAAAGGTAAATGGAAGAAATCTGGGATGTTTATTACAGCTGATTCTTCTAGGAACTGGCCTGAGAAGAACAATTCATCTTTCCCATGCAGTGGTGTATGAGGCATTCACGAGAGCCCTGTATGTAACGTAAATGGAAGTATGTCCTGACACGTCTTTTAGATTTTTTTTTTTTAAATAACTGTACATCAACTGTGACTGGTCAGTTTTTAGACCTAATTCAAAATGAAGTATTTAAAATTGAGTGTCGATTTTAACTGTTTAATGAATGGATTTGATTGTACAACATCAGTATTGAAAAGATTGTCTCAACACCAAAATCCTCTTTCAAAACTGGTGCTCTGCAACTACCGCTGTTGTCATGAACGGGTTCGTAAAAGACTTCCAGTCACGTAGGGTTTGGGTTTCCTGGTGTAACTGGTGTAACTCCACGCTATGGCATAGTGTTTGTTTCTTGACAGAGAAATGCTACCGCTTTTAGGGTTTTGTTGTGGTTTGGTTTTATTGATCTTAATGCCAGAAGGTGACAGCCACCTCGTGTCCAGGCTGGTAAGTGCTGAGGCGTTACAAGCCTGGTTTTGTGGTCCTGAGGGACAAAGGGAGAATGGTCCTGCTGCCGAGTTGTGCTAAAACCTGGCAGGCGTCTGAGGCTGCGTGTGACGTGGTCTGATCTAAGCTGGTTTTATTCCGAGTCCATAGGGAAGTACTTCAAAGCTGGATGCTCTTAGTTGGGAAAAAAAAAAAAGTCAAGGAATTCTATTTTTTTAACTTGGCAATGGTGTTTAGATTGTAAGCTCCTTGGGGCAGGGGCCATCTTCTTTATATTTTTACAGTGCCGAGATTAGAAGCGTCCCAGTCCTAATCATAGAGAAAACAAGACATTTAGGTACTTCTAACAATACTGTAGATTATTTCTCATTTTTCATTGGAAATATCTCCTGGCAAATTTTAATAATGAGGTTAAACAAAGCAATTCAAAGGGGAAAATCCTTCAAAGACGGTGAAAATAGTGATGCAGTCCTGCTGCCAGGAGGAGACGGTAGCGTGGCTGCACATTCTGTGTCATCCCAGTGCAGGGATGGATCAAAGAGCGGAAAAATCATAAGTTATTTTGAAAACTGTTCCATGTTATACTGGAATAAGGGAAGAGAAGAAATGGGAATCAAAGATCTAGTTAGAACCGCAGAGAATGAACTGAGACTATTCTAACTCATCTTTTTAATCTTATCAGAGTTTGTCTGATCATAAATGCCTGTGTTTGATTTTTAAATCTTACAAAGCAAAACTATTGTGAGACTTCTCAGGTGTTAAAACCGAAACGTACCTAAAAGCACTCAGGTAGTGTTTTTAAAACGTGAATGACTATGGAAGAAGTTCTAATTTGTAGAAAGAAAGACTGAGAGAATCTGGTCATTAGTGTCTCAGCCAGATGATTGAAACCAGCTTTGTCCGTGTGACCACAGTGTGAGTTGCACAGACTGCAGTTACGGCACCTCTGAAATGCTCCCCTGGTGCAATCAAACCGTATCGGTCACCTTTCAGATAGAGTACAATGAGTCCATGAAGGCCTACCATAACTCCCCGGCCTACCTCGCCTACATCAACGCCAAGAGCCGCGCGGAGGCGGCGCTGGAAGAAGAGAGCCGGCAGCGGCAGTCGCGCATGGAGAAGGGAGAGCCCTACATGAGCATCCAGCCCGCCGAGGATCCCGATGGTAAGCGGGGAGGAGTCTGTGTGCGCGTCCATGGGACAGTCGCGTTACAGGACCGGCAGCGGGAACGGATACGGAGAACTATCAGTGTGTGACTTTCACAATGCTTAACTGGCTTCCTTTCTGTTTTGGTACCTTTAATACTGGTTTTCATTATCACACTTTATTTCATCCAGCTGACAGCTGACTGTCTTGTCTCCAAAAGCCAAGGAGGCAAAGCCAATGGCATGAGTTATTCCAGCCCTTAATTATGTGTGAAGTAACGCTTAGAGTTCAAACCAAGTCTGCTTAAAGCTCTGTAATGGCTTTTACACATGCCTTGTAAAAGGCTTAGATGCCTGATTTAATCCAGCTTGAATGGAATTTTGTGCTTTGTTACCAGAAGTACGTGGTTCTGACAGGCAGAGCTCTGGTGTCATTAAGAGCACCTGAACTTTGAATGTGTTCAACAACTGTCATTTGAGATTGTTTAGAAAATGTTGCCCTTGCCCTTGACAAGCTGACGAGAAAATTCTGAAGGTTTATTTGACTGCAAGGAAACACACCCCACCCAGGGGAAAGCTCACTCCTGCACCCAACGTCTGCGCCTAAATCCATCACCAAATACTTGTTGAAACCTGAGGGTGAAAAATGTTCTCAGTCAGATACGCCCTTTTTCTCTCTCCCCCATGTAAGAGTGTACCCTTGAGATAAAGCTCATGGCAAACAGCTCTTTCCCCGGCGTGAGGTACCTGCAGAATTCATAAATGTGTCCCAGTAGGTGGCATTTTGGGACCTCAGAGCCTGGTCTGTGGTGCCTGCGCCTCCTGAGCTCGGCCACAACCAGGTGCCTGGGCCCTGAGCCGGGACAGAACAGCGGGTTGTTTCCTCCGACAGAAGCCTTGTTTCTGTCCCATCCTGCGTGTCACTGGCATCAAGAACTTTTGGTGTAAAAGGAACCTTATTAAGAGGACAAAGGCACAACTTTAAGGGGACCAATTTGCTTAATACTTGTATGACCAGTGGGAGAGTGATCTCCATTAGAACTTGATGTAAAATGAATTCAGCCTCTGGACCTTTCTCCATGCCATCGTTCTGGAAGATAATTCATACATAACTAATTTTAATACTCAACTAAATGTGAATTATACTCACAGAAGTTTCTTCCAAGTTCATTTCCTCACCAGTACTTAATGCTATTTAATTACTGTGCTTTAAATTCTAATAGTTTGACTTGGATTTTTTCAAGTCTATTTTGTAGACAGGTTCTTGACACCAAAACGGCAGACTGTGTTTTGATTTTTATGATGTTGAAAGGCTTTGCCTGCTTTCCTTCAAGAAATACAGACAAAACAGGAAGACAACTTCTGTCTTCCGTGGGCTGGAAGCTTTTGAGTGCTGCTGGGTGTAGGAAAACACGTCATTTTGTTCTGCTTTGTAGCATCAAACTGAATTTTACTTCCAAAATGAGTCCCTAGAACATAATGCTGTACTTCATGTTAAATTCTGACAAAGTTCAGTATCTTGCCATAAATTGGGAGCTCTTCTAATTTGATCAGAGAGAAAAAGAAAAATCCTTGACTTGAAACGTTCTTCGATCTTTGTAGTTAATCCTCTAGATGCAGGTCCCACAAGGCAGCTTAGTTCCTGTTGGGCTTCCTTTAATTTCTTTTCTCTGCAAGAAGCTTGTGAGGAGACCAGCCCCTCACCTCTCTGCTCCTCTCTTTTTCTCCTGAAGTGGTTTTTTTTTCGGTTGCTGTTCCGTAGAGAACTGTATTTTCTATAAATCAGTCATTGGATTCTCTTGTTACATTACTATGAATTTCAGCGGTGAGTGAACATGTATCACTGCTTCATCCTCTCATTCCTCAGGGTTTCAAAAATAAGTCCTTTTGATCTGTGAGCAAAGTTTATTTATAGAGGAGTCACTCTCCTGTTGGTATTTTGTTCTGGTAACGGGATTAATCAGGAGTGGGCTTTTATTTGGTGTATTAATTGTTCCTCTTACTCTGGAAATGTGGAAGGCAACACAGTGAATACCAAGGTCAGTCCAAACTTCAGACATGGGAAATGCGTGTAAAACGAGCGCTGTTACAGCTGTGCAGGGTAGATGGTGTTCCAGCCTCATACCGGCTTTTTCTCTCCTTACCTGAGGGTCTGTATTAATTTGTATGAACCTTGTGACACGACAGCAACTGGCATTAAGGTTTTTATTTTGTTTGTAATTACTGGTAATGGGGGTGCAGTGTCATTAGACTCGGTACTCGTTTTGTGGCATTAAAGCAGTTACACTTAAAACTCTTGTTCCAGATTACGACGATGGGTTTTCTATGAAGCACACGGCCACGGCTCGCTTCCAGAGGAACCACCGTCTCATCAGTGAGATCCTGAGTGAGAGTGTGGTGCCCGACGTCCGCTCCGTCGTCACTACGGCCAGAATGCAAGTTCTTAAACGCCAGGTTCAGTCTTTAATGGTTCATCAGGTAAAGATAATTGATATTAAGGCAGCTAAAACATAAGGGCTTGGGCTGTACTCCAAGTCTCGGATCATTTGATCATCTACATGACTATTCTTGTTGGGTGTCAATGTTCTGTGTGCTCCAGTAGCTCACCTCTGGTTCCCTTGGGAGGCGTGAGATGTGAGACTTCACCGTCTGTGCTCTTTTGTTACTGAGAATCACGTTAGACTGCATTTTGTTCTTGAGGATACCTGAAGTATTAATTCCATAGGTCTTTGTTATCATACATAACTCTTCTGTTTGTAGTGTGAGTCTTCTGTTTAACAGGGACTGGTAGAGCTGTGACTTTCGGGTGGCTTATGACACATAAGCTTATTTGTAACGGTTCTTTATTACAGTAAATCCTCCCTATTGTAGTATTTTTTCCTTGGAAGTTAAATGCATACAAGGAAATGGAGTGAAGTCACACATGTGTGTTTCACTGAGCCTTGGGCATAATCCGGTGTTTTCCAAACACGCCCGTTAACAAAAGAACTCTGTGAGAACAGTCCCTGTATGTGGAGGGGAAGAAAACTGAGACATCAGAATTAGGGAGAGATTTGTTGCTTTTTTAAATTACCAACATTAAAAAAGGGGTGGAGCAGGGGTGGCTCTCCTTTCCCCTGAATTGGGGTGTTTCTCCATTAGAGAATGTAACTGGTGTGTTGTGTGTGCGTGTGTATTTATATATATGTATACACCTGTGCGGTATAAAATGCATGGACTTTTTGCTGGAGGATTCACCTCAAGCACACCCTCTCTTCCATTTCCAATCGCCCTGAGTGACTGCATAGACCCAGTTATTGTTCATACTTTCTAATACAAACTCCTTAGTTCTTGGGTATTAGATGAAGGAAGGCATAAGGAGGTTTCTATACTATATGAGTGTATTTTAAAATACTGGTCAAAATGCTTTTGTTTGTAGCTGTGAGCTTTGTGCAGTTCCTCAGGTGATGCACAGTAAGGTTCTGACTGTTTATTTCATTTCCAGCGCAAACTGGAAGCTGAGCTTCTGCAAATTGAAGAGCGCCACCAGGAAAAGAAGAGGAAGTTTTTGGAAAGCACAGAATCCTTTAACAACGAGCTTAAAAGGGTACAACTCCCACTTTTCTCCACTAATTCTGAGCAATCTGCTTGTTACCCATTTGTACAAGTGCTCTGCCCGCTCCTGTTTAGCTGTGATTCAATTAGGAGCAATTACATGACAGGGCAGTGTCCGGGGTGGTGGTTAGAAAACCCGCAGCACTTGTATTATTTCATGCTCCTTCAGTGACCTTTAGTGGTGACATTCAGCCAGTGCAGTTCAAAAGTGCCTTCGGGCTCGACTGGCGTTCACCAGAGCGGCTCATGCAGAACACGCTGCTCCCTCCCTGGCTGCCGTCAGATAACAAGGTTTAGGTGGTTTCTTTATCCCCTTTTTTGTGTTAATTTGCTTGTGTCTCCCTCCCTGGTTACTGAAGCTTTTAATATAAAGGAATGAAAATAATTATGCTGCTTGTAGGAATATTGAACTCATGAATGGGTTTTACTGATGTTTCGGTTTTCAGTGTAATCGAGGTGGTAACAGAGCTTTCTCTTTTTTGAATTGCTAGTTATGCAGTCTAAAGGTGGAAGTGGACATGGAAAAAATTGCGGCTGAAATTGCCCAGGCTGAGGAACAGGCTCGCAAGAGGCAGGAGGAAAGGGAAAAGGAAGCAGCGGAGCAAGCGGAACGCAGTCAGAATAACCCAGCGGCCGAGGAGGAGCAGGCAGCTGCCAAGGCAGAGGAGAAGAAGGAAGAGGAGAGTGCTCCGATGGAGACAGGTAACTGCGGTTGGCGACGTGGAAGGATGAGCAGTGAGGGATCTGCAGGGGCTCAGCGTAGCCAGGGGCGGCTGGTGCTTCTGCTGTGAGCAGGGAGAGGCTTCAGAGGAGCAACATTCAGAAGAGTTAACTTGGTGAACACAGGCGTTCGCTTTGTCTCATGAAATTGCTCCTTTTTAAAAGGGGAAGGGGTAAGACACCACAGAGGCCTGTGTAATGAATGCCTCTGTGGTGTCTTGTGTATACAAAATGCTTCTGTGGTGTCTTGTGTGAGGTACCAAGGGCAAAGAAAATTGCTTTCTAAACCTAACTCACCTTCTAGACATGGGTTAATGAGGAGCAGCCAAGAGGGATTCCCTGTCCCAGAGCCAGCACCCAGCCAGGATGACAGGACTGTGCTCCGTTCTGTGCTGCTCTTAGAGCTGATTGCAGCGTCTCCGTGTTCTGCCCAGTGGAATGAGAAAATAGTGTTGTATTGAAGAGTATCAGCGTCTAATGTCTCATGGTCGATGCTGTAACAGCATGAGCGTAAGGGAAAGGGGACCAAGGAGTTTGAGTTCCGGGGCTTCTGGTTTAACAGGGCACACACGGCAGGGTTTCTGAGGTCAGGCAGCTGCAGGTGACTCTGGGGACACCGTGTGGCAGCACCACTGAGCACTGAGAGCTCTCTCAGAGCCGTGCCTGGTACTGTACACTCTCGGTGACAGAAAGAACTGCTGTGGGATATTCGTATTTATTACAGATTCTGCTTCTTCCCATAAATTCTAATTGCACAAACTAAATAAATGTATTGGTGTGTAAATGACCCTGAGAAATGTCTTCTTACAGAAGAGCCTCACCCAGAAGAGAGCACAGAAACCCAGCAGAACGGTGAGGAAGGAACATCCACCCCAGAGGACAAGGAGAGCGGGCAGGAAGGGGTGGATAGCACTGCGGAGGAGGGGACCAGCGACAGCAACACGGGCTCAGAGAGCAATAGCGCCACAGTGGAAGAGCCTCCCGCAGACCCCAGCACTGAGGATAGCGAGAAGAAAGAATAAATATTGACTTATTTCATGTGTCTCTTTTTAATGAAGTACTGGTTTGATTTCAAAATGTGCTACACGGCTTTTGTATCGTCCTTGGCTGTATCGCTTGTCCCCACAGGACACTGGGTTTCAGTAACGTGTCAGATGATCAGCACAGTGACTTCAGGGGGGCTGCAGGGGCAAAGGATACCTTAGAAGGGACAGAAAAGCAAACCTCCTGTGTCTGAGCGATCTGGAGAGGTACCTCCTGCTGTTGGGGATTTCTGCCCTAGAAAGACAGCGTCGGGTTTGGGATTTAGATCAGAAATCAGCCTTCTCCCAGTTAGGTCACCCCAGAGGACATAAGCCTTTTTCCAGGGCCCTTGTTGGTCTGCGCTGGGGTGGGACGTGCATCATCCCCACTGCAGCCCCCAGCCCCGGGGGCACCCTGGGGACAGGGCACCGCTTTGGTGGGGTGCGAGTGTCACTGGGGCACCCCAAAGCTGAGGTCGGTGCTGGGCAGAGACACGATGCACCGGGTACGACCTGGGGCATTGCCCTCATCTACCACAACCAGAAAAGGTCCCAGCAGCCCAGCGCGTCCCACCCCTGCCCAGCTCTGTGCTTTGAAGACACTCGGTACTCGGTGCTGCCCCTGCGTGAGGCTGGAAGAGTCGCTCTTGGGCGTTTTAGTGTAATCTTTGTCTTTTCTGGAGTAGCTGTTCTGCAGGGACGGGAACGTGCTCCTGCTCGCAACACTTCAGGAGCTCTGTTTCCAAGGGACTGATTATAGTCTTGAAGTAGATGACGTATCTTGGGGCTTTTTTCTGGGATGCAGGATTATTTTCAACAATATTCTTTGCTTTTCTTTACCAATTAACTCCTTTACGTGCTGCTGAGATAACCCTGGTGTGGCCTCAGCCCGAGAGTCGGCAAAGGATGGAGCAGGAGAGCTCTTAAAAACGTGTCTTCTGAGCAGACACTCATTGATACGGCACAAATGGTAAAATATAGTAGTTTTGCTTGTTGCAAGCTTTGAAAACCTCTGGGAACTCTAGAAAATCTACTGAAAATGCTCCATTTTGCCCTGTGTAAGGAGAGGCCCCACTGAAGGAAAAATACATTTAATTGCGACCACAGATACAAGCCGTTTGGTGACTTTACAACTGAAGAGAACACATGATGCATATGCTTCGATGAACTAGTGTGTTTTTATGGAATAGTGGGTATATCAGATGGAAATGTTTTTTAAATCCTTTTGGTCTTTTTTTTTTTAATAGTCAAATAAATCCAACACATTTGTTTTTTTTAAGCTCACAGTGGTCTGGTTCTTGTCTTTGGAGGTGATGCCTGTGTTTGATTCGGGGCTTTCAGCAGCCCTTTCTCCATCCTAAGCCCAGAGGAGAATAAAACAGGGAATTCATTCCGGAAATACGGGACGTACTGGAAGGTGAAGGAGAAGGCAGATGCGAAGGACGAATCGGTTCCTGCAGCCGGGGCTGGAGCTCACCCAAAGGCCCGACCGCCCCTCGCTGTGACCGGTGGCGCCTGTGGGAAAGGTTATTGCAAACCCAGTGGAAATGGGGAAGAGAGAAATCACTGTGGGAAGTTTTCCTCCAGCGAGGACGGTCCACAGGGAGCTGCCTACAGGGGAAGGCTTGGGTTCTCCTCCTCTTCTTAGGAACAGCAGGAGTTCTGGTACCAGTGTGTTTTTTGACAAAGGTGGACACAAAAAGAACCCCCTTACGAGGAAACAGACCCTGTGACTGCTGCTGAATTCGGGTTTTAAAAGTTTGAAGCAGCAAAACCTGCCTAAACGTTCAATTTAAATTCCAAATTTCAGTTTCTGGGAAGAGCAGGTGAGTGGTTCCTGCCGTTATCCCTCGCACTCACAGTTACACCAGTTAAATTGCAGTTTAGGAGTTTCTATTCCCAGCAATTAAAAGGATTGCTTTTAGAAAAACACATCTGGAGGCCCTTAGGAGAAGGGGGGAGTTACCTGGTGACCCACTTTGGGTTCTCACTCATAATTAACTGTGCCAAAAAGCCAGTAATTAAGAGAGGAGGGTTATTTGTTCCACTAAGTCATTGGTCTGAGGAAACACGTCACCAAAAGTAACCAGAGGCTGCTTGAAATACAGGGTGTGAGAATTCAGATAAAGCTCTACCTGCAGCTAGAGAGTCTCTCGCTTTGGGTCACACCGAAGCCAATTAAGCCAACACCAGACACGTAACTTGTTTCATGGACTAAGGCGGTTCTTGCCAATAACTGAACACTTCTGGATCCTCAAATCCGAAGGCAAAGCTTAGGAGGGACAGTAGAGCCCGTCCCCCCGAGAGGTCGGGGTCAGCGCTCGGCCCCAAACCTCTCCCCAGGGTTCACGAGGAGTTTTCTTTGCATCGCGTTTGCCTTTATGTTTAAAGTGGAAGGTCCCAGAAAGGTAACTCAGATTTAAAGGAACGAAAGGGATCGCTCCCTCCTGTTTGGTTTATTCCCTTAATCCCAGGCCGGGCCCGTTAGTGCTGCAGATGGCGACACCGACGGGGACGCTGCTGCCCTCCCGAGCCCCCTGGAACGAGCACTTCGGTTACACAGAGATCACATCTCACACTACACACCTCGAGATTTATTTACTGCATTTTGCTCTTCAAAAATACAATTTTCTTGACCGATTGCTGCTGCCAACATAAAGCTCTGATTTGTGAAACGATTCCGGCCGCTCTCAGAGCCGGGGTGGAACCGGCTGCTGCAGGAGGAGACCCCACACCTCGGCTGCTGCAAACGCTGCTTGAGCAACAGCCCCGGCTTTCAGAGGCCGTTTGTGCTTTTCATCTGCTTCGTATTCTCAAGGTTTATGTAAATAACAGTAATTATTGGCAAAGACAGGGTGTGTTGCAGCTACGGGCGTGTACCCCAGTGAGTAGGTGTCATCTTCAAGGGCAAAATAACTTCTCCAGGCACATGGAAACCTCCTGAGCAAACTCCCAGTGGGCAGCGTGTGGACTCCGACCAAGCCCGAGCCCCTGGCAGAGGTGCCCACAGTGGACACGAGTGTCAGGGACCCGGTGCAGAAGAGGGACCCTCACAAGAAACCCAGCTCCTTCCCTGAGCTCCTGCATCAGCCCGTCCACAGCCACCACCGGAACCAGCTCCCAAGAGCCCGGTGCCCCCTTAACACCTCCAGCCCCTCCACCACCAGAAACAGAGAGCAGCTGATGGAGCTCCTGATGAGCCCACACCCACCTGCAGGTCCTCAGTGGGACTGAAACCCTCCCACCAGGAGGATGGGGCAGATAAAGCCCACCAGCTTCTTGTCTCTTTGTTTCTGGGCTACCTGGGGTGAGTGGTTTGTTTTTTCTGGCTCTTTTGTGCTTTGTTTGGTGAGTGGGTGTGTGCAAGCTCCTGGGGCTCCTTCCTCCCCCAGCTGTGGTTGGTGTTCTCCAGGGGGGGGATAGCGGGGGGTGCTGGTGCTGCTGGGAACAGGGTGGGTGCCCTCGGCAGGGTCTGGCCATCTCCCACGGGTGCCCGAGAGCTGGTGAGCCCTTCACGCCCACAGGGGCTGACAAGGAAATGAAGAGGCAAATCTGAAACATGGTGTCATGGCGAGGGAGTTGTTTTCTTTGGTTTGTTTTTCTCCTCAAGAGAAAAAACAGGGGTTTGATTTTTTTTTTTTTTGAGAGTCTGGTTCGTGCTTTGTGACCCCTGACGTCCCCACGGCTCTTTGGGATCTTCTGCAGGCAAAAGGTTCTCTTCTGCATTGGGTAGTTCTCAAAAATATGCTTTTATCTCACCACAAAAATACACTTAGAAGTTATTAAGATGCCTGGGTTAAAAAAAACTGCTCTTAAAGTTTTTTGGACTTTTTTTTTTGCATTAATGTAGTTATCAGATTTTATCATTCCTCCCTCCTCCCTCTCCCAAACCTGACCTACAAAACTGAAATAGAGTAACGGGTACATGCAGGGGGCTCCAAAGAGTAAATATTGAAAGGTATTTAGATGTTAAAATATGAACAAGGCACATTGTGAGACTGTTCCAAAGCAATTCAACATGCGAAGGGCTTCGCTCCAGAGGACTTGGCCTCGGAAGAGATTTATGCATCTCAATACCCTTCCAAAGCACCGACCCACGTACGTGACTGCCATTGCCTTCCCGTGAAAAACAAAAGTCTCATGTTTGCGCAGCAGATAAACTTCAGGAGGAAAAAGAAAAGCTGCTGAAGAAAATAAACAAGGGTTTAAAAAGAAAAAAAAAAAAAAATCACCTGTGCATCACCCCGGGCTGGTCCCGCGAAGCTGCGCTGCTCCCGGCACAATGAGGGTGTCAGCGGAGAAGCTGTGCTTACATAAAGGATTATCCCTACGATAGAAAGAAATGAAACAGATTAATAGAGCTTTAGGGGGATAAAATATCAAAGTAAGACCAAAGCCTGGCCCAGCAGGGAGGCCAGGGCAGGCTGTGTAGGGAAGGAGGCAGGAGCTGCCGTTGGAAGGGCTGTGGTGCAGGCAGTCAGAGATGGGGCCTTTTGCCTTTTCTTCCTCCCAGGTTTTGTCCCAAACCCCCAGCCAGGCAGGCTTTGCTTTTTATTTAAAAATAATAATTTGTGTTTTCCCTTAAAGAAAATGTCTTCAGCGTGGCCATCCATCCGAGAGCCTTGTGCTCACACAGGGCCAGTAAAACCCCGCTCTGCTCCTTCACTCGCTTCTCCTCCCAGCCTTTTACCGGCCGTGTGTTCCCAGTCCTGACTGCTGGAATAGTGAGAAAAACGCTCCCCATCCCGGCCTGGGGACGAGCACTGGCACGGCTGGTGCCGGTGTGGTGCTGGCAGAGGTCCCCGGGCTGGGACCCCCGCTGCCACCCTCTGCCCGGCCACAGCAGGACACCCAGCCCTTCCCACGGCTCCAAACCGCCGCAGATTGTGCTCTTCTTTACCTAATCCTCGGGGAGTACCAGGCAGCAGCGACAGTGTTTGTTTTGACCCTGATCAGGGCTCCAAACTCCATAGTTATCCACGGCACCGGGCACTGCCTGGCTTCCCCCCGATCGCAGCCGTGAGCGGGGGCTCTGGGTTTCTGGCTTCGTGTAGATTATGGCAAATAGAAATGGAAGCCGTTAAAAAGAACCTGGAATCTGTCTCCTTCCTTTTGTGTTTCCAACTTTCTAAGGAGAAAGAGCTGCAGTGAGAAACATTTCACCTGTGACAAAGGGATCCCTTGGGAGGATCCCACGGGCAGGGGCACGGAGAAAGGCTGTTTACGGAGCAGACACCTCGCGAGGGAGCGCTTTGCTGGGGTGCAGGTGAAGCTTCAGGTGGTGTTTGACAAGGGGAAGGCTCAGGCTTCCAGAACGGTTCTTCTCGCTGTTAGGGATGGAGAACAGGGAGTCCTGGACTCGGACCTTGGCTTTGCTGCCTGTTCCCAGTGACTCCCCCTGCCCCCCCGGAGGGAGAGAGAAATGTGGGGGGTGTAAGAGCTGCTGGTACAACTCCAGCAGAGGCTGGGAATCAGTTCTCTGGGCACCTCAGAGACGAACGGCAATCGATGCACGGCAGAACGTGGTGTTTAATCACGTCAAACAGACGAGGGACTGTAACTGCACCCTCTCCTCCCGGGCAGACGCGCACCGAGCCCCGCGTTCCTCCTGGACGGACTGGAGCCGTAACCGCCTGTGCCTCCATGGGGCCGGCAGCGCCCGCTCCCGGCACCGAAATCTTCCAGCAAGAGCCTCCAATCCCGGATTCCACGTCTACCCCACGTACCCGGAGCATCACCCACAGGGATTCTGCCAGCCTCCCCCAGGGGGGTTTGTGCTGGAGACGAGGTGCAGACGGGCTCCCCGGCGCAGGCCTGGAGGCAGGGATGCTGCTCCAGTTGATGTCTCTGTCTCTGTTTGTGTTCTCAGTTCCCTTCTTTCGCTTTGACGCTTTTTTTTTTTTTCACGGTCTTCAAGGGGTTTTTTTTGAAGTGGTTTTTGCAGTTATCAGGCTGGTGCCTTATTTTGTTGTAAATTATCATGTACAGCTTCACTCGGGACTTACAGAAGTCTGTAATTTCTGTAAACAGTTTCAAAACAGCTAGTTTCAATTTGCTTTTTTTTTTTCTTTCACTCAATTCTATTAAACAGGCAAGAAAAAGCCATTTTAATCATCCTGGCACCAATTCTGGGGCAGGGCAGGGGGGAGCTAAACCAGAGTGACGGTAACAACAGAAACTGAATGGAAAATCACAATATTATATTATTTTTTGTTATTATTGTTTTAAGCCCAGGCATGAAGGATGCCAGACCTGTGACAGAGAGGACTGGAGGAGCTCTTGGAGAACCCGCCGAGGGGTTTGTTCCCTGTTTCTACACCCAGCCTCCTTCCAGGGACCGCAGGGGGTGTCAGTAGGGTACGGTAGGGCTGCAGGGAGGAGGATGCAGGGGCAGCAGACACTTTAATCCTCTATTCCCTTAGAGGACAGAATGCTGTCTCGTTATCCCCCGCCCCGTCCGTTGCTCCCTGCTGTTCCATACCCTGTGGGAGCTGCCCGGGGCTTTGCCCGCCTGCGTGGGACCGAGATGCAGGGAAGGTGTCAAAACCCTCCCCGGACACATCCAGCGGTGACGTTCCCTCCCCAGTGCGGCTCCTGTAACCTCCCAGGAATTTTTCTTCTTATTTTTTATCTCCTTGCCCTTCCTCATTTGTCATTCTGGGGTGACCACTGTCTCCCTCACGTCAGTTCAGGCCAGAAGGGACCCGTTTGTTCCTCCCGGGCCCCTCGGTACTCAGGGACCTGGTGGGGTGGGCGAGCGAAAGGGAGCGGATCTGGCCGGGGAGCGAGGGGACGGAGGAACCAGCAGCACACACGTCACTGCCCCTCACCCGGCTCCTTCAGGCCTCAGCGGGGTCCCGACTGCCCCCCACCCGCATCCCTGGGGCCATTTCCCTCCTCCCAGCCCGATTCCTGGACTGCAGGTTGAGGAAGCTGCTTTAGGGCAGAGCAGATGCCAATCTGGTAAAAATGTGGTTGGTTTTTTTTTCCTCTAGAAAAGAACTGCAGAGAAAGGCCATCACCCCTGGCATGACGCGGGCATGAAGCGGGTGAATTCCCAGTGACAGCAGGCGTGTGTCCTTCCCTCCTGCGGCCGGCCAACAGGCAGCACGGGCAACCACCATCCCCGACAGAGCCTGCCTGCTGCGCAGATTGCTTCCTCTGCTGGGAGGATAAGGATCTTTTAATAACCTCACGCTGAGATCACAATCATGAGACTCTTTTCAGGGCATCCCCTACAATCGCTCTAAGAACTCCTCTGGGCGAGGAATCCCAGCTGGGCACCGCTCTTAATGTCAGGAATTTACTCACGGTTTCACTTCTGCTTTTTTTTTGTTGTTTGCTGGAGGAATGACTGTGTCAAACCCCCGCGAGTCGACCGCCCGTCTCCCCGAGCCGAGCTCTCCCCACAGGCCTCCGAACACCCACTCAGTACTGGAGAGCCGAGGGGTGTCTGGGCAGGAGGCAAACTGGGAGGCTGGAGATCCCGGGAGGCGGGAGAGCGAAGGAGCAGAGGGGATGTCAGGGTCCCTCCTTGACGTAAGCGAAGCGATGTTACTGGGAAGTAACATTGGGAAGTTGAGTCAGGTGCACCCTTAACTCACCGAACCGTCCATCTGGGCGACTCTGGCTCCTCCAGCGAGGGCAGGAACCCTTTCTTAGTGGCTCAGGTCCTTCCCTGAGGCGCTTCGTGGTGTCCAGACCTGCGGCAGGGAGCAGGGACAGAGGGACGGGTCAGTGCTTTGTAAGGGACAGGCGATACCCGGGTTTGGAATGGGATGCTTTAATTTGCAGACAGACCCTCCCTCGGTGCTCAGCCTGTGCCTGGATGGCAGCGATGTCACTTTGCTGTCACTTTGCCCACCTGGAACCACTGGTGCCACTCTCTCAGGACCGTGCGAGCCCACCCCGACACGCTGTGGGGGCTCCTGGGCAGCCCCGGGCAGGGCTGCAGGGACTCCCCACCTCCCGAGAACCTTCAGAGTCTGTCTCCATCTCAATTCACTCAACGCCAAATTAGTGGAAAATACAGGTCAGCTTTGAATTCAGGATGTCAGAACACCTTGTGTTGTGCTTTTCTCAGAATGAATTACACCTTCGTTAACGCGTGGCGCAGCCTGAGCAGTTCTGCTTTGTAAGATCACACGACCTGGGCAGGGACCGGGATCCCCCCCGTCCTGGGACCCCGTGTGCCGAAGTGGAAGGAGAGGCTGCCAGAAATCCATCCCCACCCAGGGGATGGAGCTGGGAAACACAGGAACTGAATTCCCACGAGGTATGTCGTTGCCGAGTGAGTTGCCATTTCATGTCAGATCGCTTAAGGATGACATTTCAATTCAGTTCAGCAAATTCAGTGTTTCAGTTGCAGTGGAACCCAATCTGAACTGAAATCTTTCTTTCTGAGCCAACTTCCTGCAGAATTTATTAGGAACTGCATTTCTCTTTTGACAAGGCATATTGATGAGCAACTGCCACCCAGCTCCGGTCCTGCAACCCAGGCAACAAATCTCAGTCACCGATTTCCACTCTTCTTGCAGTGAGGGTGAGCAGAGTAACCGAAGTTTGAACCGGAGACTGAAAATACCTGGTAACTTGATTATTTTTTTTTAAATAATTAATTTATCTTTAGGGCTAGAAACGTGTTCTGGTGAGCAAAGAGCACCGTGCGGCTGCACGGGGCAGAGCTCAGGCCTGGCACGTTGCGAAGGGCGGTGTTTGCTCCTGCAGGAGCACGTTTGTGTAAAAGACAGCTCACGGGGCACACGCGTTAAAGGGCATATGTCAAAGAGACAGAATCACTAAGGCATGAAATGAGCTGCAAATGCACACAATCAAATTAAGCAAAGCTTTACTAAATGTTTTGAGAACTCCCTAGGTAGAAAACATGACCGTACAAGAAGGTTCAGTGTCATAAAGACCTAGTAAATTGTTTATTTTTAAATATTCCCATCCTTTTTTAAGGAAAACAATTTACTTGAGTTGGCTCCGACAACACAGGACTTGGCATGTACCAAAACTTTGAAGTTAACGGAGTACGTGCAGAAAACAAACTGCAGCCCCTCTGCCTGCTGCCTCCGGGGAGGGACTGGCTGCGACGCTGCCCAACAGCCTGTGCCCCTCTCCGGGGGCGAGCACAGAGCGGAGTCGGGCGAGTGTCCCCATCGCTGTGTCCCCCCGACAGCACCGCCACGGCGCCCAGAGGCTTTACACCCACCGGTTCTGGGTATTCTGCTCGTACCTGAGAGAGGTCTTTCATCTCTAGCCCTTCTTGGTGGAAGTGGTTAAAAGATAAAGCTCTCAAAGGCAGCGGTACCTGCTGGGATAATCGATGAACAAAGGGAAATGGAGCAATAAATAGAGCTGCGGAGACGCGAGCTGCGCCTGCCGACGAGATAAGCCACAAGCCGTGCTGCAAAGCCAGCGATGGGCGCTCAGAGAGCGCCGAGGGAAGCGCGGGGCACCTCCTGAAAGCCCTGAGAGTCTTCAAGCCCCCGACTTTGGGTGAGGGTGTGGGGATCCAGCATCCGGCACGTTAACCACCCCGAACGGGGTCAGGGCAGGGCCCCACGGAGGGGGAGACGTGGAGAAGGTTTTTTAGTGACAGTTGGGCTGGCACAAGGTCTAAGGAGGGTCTGGGACTGGGCGGGTGCTTACGCAGGCTCTGAGACCATCCACAGGGTCCTTGGCTTTAGGTGTATTTATTCTGGGCTGGAGAGGGGCAGGGAGAGAAACATTTGGCTTCGTGTTGAAGCAGTTGATGTTAAAGGCAGGGCAGCGAGTGACCAGCAGTAGGATCAGACTCCTATATGTACTTAAATTCTACTGAAGTCCTGGTTTGGCTGTGGTTGGCCATTACATTATTTTAAAATAGCTTAAATAAAAGCACCCTCACTGTAATGTTGGGTTTGTTGGTGAACTGGCTCCTTTGGGTCCACCCTGAACCCTTTTGCCTTCTCCAGCCCCAAGCAGGGGACCCGCAGCGCTACCCAGGATCAGCCCGAGTTGAACCCATCAGGGGTTGTAATCGCTCTCTGGGATCCATCCCGTGGGGCTTCGTTCCTCCATCCATCCCGGCTGCAGTGACATATTGGAAGAAGATGCAGAGGACAAGGTGCCAAAGGAAATATGTTGAGTCACTTTGGAAGGAAGGTGAGTTCATGAGGAGCTGGTGATGGCTCTACCTGTTAGAGGAGTCTGTGCCAAGAGCAGGGTCCACCTTGGGCAGACACAGAACAAAAGCTACGGATTTGCATTGAGGCTGATCCGTGGCGGGAGAGGATGGGATGAAAGGATGCCCTGTGAGGGCAGGGACCGGAGCTGATGGTCCTGCAGGTCCCCCCGGGGCCGCGTCCTGAGGGCTGAAACTTGTGCAGTAATGTGCCAGCGGGGAAGGCGTGGGACTGCAACGGCGCAAAATCTTTTGAGGAAGATGGTGCACACTGATACGCAGCAGATGGTAACACAAAAGCACCCAAAAGCAGAAAAAGGTGGTGGTGGGGGGAAAGTCCACTCGCTCGCCTGAGCTGCTGATAATGTAGAGGATGCTGGAGCGTGGGGGAGCTGGGCGAGGGGACACAGCCCCCGGCAGCCCTGCCCCCTGAGACTGTTCATGGGGTAGTTGAACCCCTTCCCCAGAAAGGGTCTGGCAGAGGAGCTGCGTATCCTCCCCATTCTACAGCACTGGCTTCTGGTGGATGCTCCAGCAGATGAAGCAGGATCTGCCGGGGAGAGGAGGTGAAACAAGGAAGGGGACTCGCTCCCCTTGTCCCTTCACCACAGACCACTTCTCATGTGTTGGTGCAAAAGCAGAACCCACTTGGTTTTACCGAGTCTGCACAACGTGCGTGTGCGCAGCTCTCAGGAGGCACCAGGGAGCCCCAAGGCACCACTCTCCTGGGCTGCTGCAGGAGGAGGAGGAGGAGGAGGGTCTACTGAATGTCAGCGACACCCGGACGCGTCATGAGCTTCTCGGTGAGGGGTAGGAAGTATAAAAGAGCGAGTTTCCCAAAGAGGGTCTCTGGAGGGAGCCACGGCGCGTTGGGGCTGTGCTGGAACATAGGATGCTCTGGGCAATCCTGTGACTTCATCCCTGCTTGAAAGGAGACCATGGATGGTGGTGAGTACCTGCTCCGCAGCCCTGGCTGTGCTTTCACCTTTACTAATAATGCCCAAATTCACGCCCCATGACACAGGGATGAAGCACTCTTAACAGAGTATTTCAACAATATAAAAGTTTTTCATACTCCTCATAATTACTAGTAAAAAAAAAAAAAGAAAGCAATGTTAAAAAATTTCAAATCAATTGCTGCAGAAACACACACAAAAAATAGGCTTGGAGGGGACTTCAAGGGGCTACTCTGTCCCAAAGTGAATGAGTTCTTCTCAGATAATCCATACCTTTTCTTCCATGTTCTTAAAAAAACAAAAATAGAGCGAGACAGTGCTATGTCCTTGGCAATATTTTAATTCAGTGAATAAATCAAAGAATTAGGAGCAAACATCAGAGGTTATTGTTTGCTAAGTCTGTCCAGTCTTATGCAAATTGTTTCTATTAATGAGCCTCTTCCCTGCAGCAACAAAACTGCTGCAAAAGTCATAGGTTTGTGTTTGCTCAGAGTTGGAACAGCCCCGAGTGTGTGCCCTTGTCCATGTTCCCATGGACCACCCCATCATGAAGCCTCTTCTCTGGCACACGACAGCCCAGGAGGCACAGGATAGCACGTTTCTGCTTCTTGCCGAAAGTTCCAGGCTTTCTTTCTGCATTTGTTATTGCTCTGTTGGTGCTCCGCGGGCACCAGCTTCCAGGAGCTGGAGTAGGTGGGAAGGGCTCTGCGGGTGGGAGATGCGGCAGAGAAGATGCAGGCTCTTCTTTCCTCTAAGACTGTGCAATTTATTCCTTTTTTACTTGTTTTTGTTTCTTTTATTGCTCCAATATTTGCAAACTGATCCCAGCGTGGCTGAGGGAGAAATGCAATAGCTCGGGTGGGTAAGTTAGTTTATAACCAGGTTACCCGGACTGGGTTTCCCGGTCCCTCTGAGGCAGAGCACGGTCAGCGCTGCAATAAGGATGGCGAGAGGGATGGGGCAGTCGCCACAGAGTTCATCCCAGTAGAGCCCTATGCCAGGTGAAATGAATTAAATCTCATAGCAGGATGACACGGGAGGTGTCACTGCCTCGTCTCTGGGACATTCCCAAACCAGAGCTTTAAATTACCCGGGATGTGAGGCCCTCCCGGGCTGGGAGGGGTGGATGCCTGTGTGAGGTGCTGCAGACAGCGGGACACGCTCTGTGAACACACGGAGATCCGAGCGCCCCATTCCCTCCCGGTGCCTTAGACTGGAGCACAAGAACGGCGAGTCCTGCCCTCTCCTTTTCTGAAGAAATTAAGATAAAAAACTTAAAGCGACCCACACAAAATCCTCCAGAGAGCAGTCTGGTACAGCTGGGAAAATAACGGCTTCTTTTTGTGTCTTCATCTACTGTTCCAGCCCCGAAACTTGTCCTCATTTTTGCCCACAGAGCAGTCCTCATTTCCCAGGCAGGGATTTCTCCTCTTGCAGGGCCAGCAGTGATTTGGGGATTCAGCCCAGGGCTGTTCCTTGCAGCTCCTGGCACTCGGTGGCTTACGAGACCCCTGTATTTTGGAATCCCTGCACCCAAGGCACCACAACCCAGCAGGACCCGTTCACCATCGCTCCCCACAGTCAAACTCCCGGCCTCCGCGGCACCAAGTGGGCGCTTTACAGTTTGTTGCTTGAAGGGGTTCAGTATCTGGGGGCACAGCTGTTACTCTGGCTGTAGCAAACTGGTAAAGATTAATTATGACAGGAGAAAGACAACATTAGTGAAAACCTGCCAAGAAGAGTATGACCATTCTCCTGCTTTGGGCTTTTTGTCCTACTGTTGTAGTTCAGAGGAACATTCCAAAAGAACTCTTTCATAGCACTGAAAGCAGCACAGCATTATCACTTTTTGAAGCGGTGATACAGGAAAACTGATTGGGTGGCTTAAGAATGAATTATTTTTTTTTTAACTTGCTTATCTCATCTTTTGATTCACAATTTCCTAAAAGTGGTGGAGGCAGATAATAATTAACTTTCTTCTGTAACAGATCTATAAGCACACGAAATACCAGTTTCTTAGTTTCACTGGATTTTCTCACTCCTGAAATGATGGTCTCTTTCCTCTGCCAGTTGAGAGAAGCAGAGGGGAAGGGGGGGGGCAGGTAGAACAGGCACTGAGCTCTTAACTGCCAAGAGTCATTGTATCATTTAAGTATGATTAATTTTTCTCAGAAATAGCCGGTTCTTTCCCCAAAAGCTTACTATACTGATGTTGAAGAGGCACCAGAAACCAGTTTAAAGACAGAGAGATTACGTTACTCACTGCCTACATGTACTACAGTGCTAGAGAGTGAAACTTCTGCTCTGCAGTTCTGGCCACCAGAACACCATCCTCTCCCCACGAGGTTTTAGCCAGAGCGGCTCTGCTCGGCTTTGCCAATACTCCCCACGCTTGCTTTTCACTGGGTACATCCCTCAGCACCCGAGCTGGAGCTCAGTGGGGTGAATCCCACCCTCGTGTTTACCCAGAGCTTCAAAACTGGTGGGCTGCTGCCCCCTCTCCCCATGCCCTCACCAGCAGAGACCCCTTCCCTTTTCCATTTGCACGGAGCGATTTTCCTTTCCCCAGGTCCCCCAGGACAGGAGGGCGCTTTTGGGAGCTGCAGCAGAGTCTGTAGCCCCAGCCGAGGGGTACAGGGTGACACAGGGTGACACGGGGCTTTATAATGTGTCCTGACTCATCTGCAATGGGTTTCTGTTGTCTTTTTATAAATGAGGTTTCTAGTTCAACTGCTTATGGGGACTTTTGAGCGGGGTTTTTTTTCTTAATATTTTGAGGAACAAAACTTTAGGAAAATACCCACAGCAGAGAACTGCGAGAGGAGGGGAAAAAAAAAAAAAGAAGACAAAGAAAAAGTAAACCAAGGTACCTCAAACTGCCCATTAAACTCCAGAGCATGTCTCATTTCCTCTCTGCAACTCCTTTACTTCTGCTCCCTCCCCCCTCACTGTCCTGGACCCCCCCGGAGTGAGAGAAGTGAGTTTCGTCCAGTCTGCCCGAAACTGGTGACGCAGGGACTGGCTCCGCAAACTGGTGTGGGAAGACCACGAGGCTGCAGTGCCGCGCTGGTCCTGCCACAGCAAATGCGTAAGCTGAGGGCTCGGGGGGGAGACAAAAATAGGGGAGAAACAAACAGTGCAAGCTTGTTTTTAATATCGAAAATCATTTGACATTTAAGACACCTGATACAGCAACTGAGAGGGGGAAAAAAAAAAGAGTGTGAAATCTTCAAAGGAATGATTCTTTGCTCAACTGCTGCAGGATCCGTGGTTGAGTCACTCGCCAGCCCCGCTTCGCTGGGCACTTCACCCAGTGTTAAGAAAAGAAAAAAATAAGAACAGCAACTCACCAGGGCTGTGCTCTCATGACATTTCAGATCAAATAGGGGCTGGGCTGGTCCTGGGGCTTGAAGGGGAGATGCAGAAAGAGCAGGGGAAGATGTCCCCGAGCCTGGGGACAAGTACCCAGTGCTGCAGCCTGGCACTAGGCGGCACCACGTCCTTGGCAAGAGAAACTGCCAACCAGGCAGTGCTGGGAGCAAGGCTCTGATGGAGCCTTCGGGCTGCTGCCTCGCCTCTGCGGGCTGAGGGGCTCCTCTCCCTGCACAAGTGGCCGAGATGGGCCAGCAGAGGAAATTACTGTCCACCAACAGGCACAGGCAGACATAAGCGCCAGCTCCAGGAGTCCCCTGGAAAGCAGGCTATGAAGAAGGTGGCACAGAAGACTAAAGACTCCAATGGCTCAGGGACCTTGTACCTGTGTCCAAGGCAGTGGGGGGGGATGGGAGGTAATTACAGTCTAGACTTGCTTAAATTCACCAGGCTTATGTGGCTTTCAGTGTATTTCCTCTGTGTAATACGCAAAAATTACATCAGCAGCTTGACAGGAGAGATGGCTACACTCAAACCTCTTCCTGCAGCCTGGGACTGGTCAGGGTGAAAGCCACTGGGCACAGAAAGTACAGACAGAAGAATTTAGCCCAGCCTCCCCCCGTACCCCTCAAGCCCAATCTCGGCACACTCCGTCCCTGAGTGTACCTGGCACTAACGATGCACTATCACACTTTTCCGATTCCCTGGGAGGATTCAGAGAGGGGTGTATGGACATAACCCAGCACCCAGCTGCAGGAGTATCAAAGATGAAAATAAGAGGGGGAAGATGAGGCAGAAACTTCTACGAAACACTGTGGGAAGCTCAAACACAGGCTCTGAGGATGAGAAGTACGAGTTTTTTCACACGTGGCTGAGGATCTCTCACCCACATGTTGCTGCTCGCATACAAACAAGCACCTCCAATCACAGATACCAAAGTCACTGTTTCTGTTATTAATGATGCTACTGCATGTGACAAAGTGGGCAGACTGGCACAACGGCTGCTGTCACCTTGAGCAGTAAAAGTTCATCATCCCAGTCCAGAGCAACACCCGATCAAGAGATGGGCCGAGCAGGGAAGGGCACAAAGGGGCTCTCAAAGGGAGGGAGCAGCAGGGTAGAACAGACTGCGAAGCACAAGGGGGGCAAAGGAATCGGCCGAGTTTATGACCAAACAGGCCAGGAGGAGAAAGCCACGCTCCCTCGAAGAAACACCTCCCACCTCTGCCCCAGCCTTGCTCAGGGACCCTGGAGCAGACAATCGGCAGGGAATGGAGGGGCAGCGTGGGGAATGAGCCAGTGCCTGGGGTGACATCCCGGGATGAGCAGCGTGATGCTCGGAACAGCCGACGCCAGCTCAGGGAGGGACAAATCTCCTGCTCGCAGCAGAGCAGGCAGAGGCCAGGGCTCTCTCACCCTTGCCAGATCACCTTCTCTGGCTTGGGCAACTGTCAGTTGCAGCTGCCTGAGGTAGATGCCAGCGTGTGCTTTAAATAGAGCACGGAGAAAGCTTTCACTGACCTCTGTGCCTCTGTTAACCACAGCAGGAAGAGCTGTTCGTCTGAGATCGCTCTCACCATTATCACATCTGGCTCTGAATTTAATTTTTCCTCCTAGCTGCCAGCATCCTGTATCTCCCCATCCAAAGGCAGCAGAAGCCAACCCTGACATTTAGAAGACAAGCAATAAATTTCAGGCAGCTTCAGTCACACATATCCTGCAGGGAGCAGAGCTTTCCTGTCCTGCAGCCCCAGCACCGCGCTGTCGGGGAACAGCTGGGCCGAATTTATTGCACTCACAGCTGCAGGGTTTTACACAGGCAGCGTACGCTACACCCTCCCGGCTCAGAGCCTGGCACAGGAGATGAGATGCTGACTGCCTGTAGGAAGAAAAAAAAAATGTATAAAATACAAATCGTTACACTGTGCATGAGCTAACTGTGCTTAGCCATCAGCCTTTCCAGATGAAACCAGGGAGAGCAGACTCCTGAGACTTATTCTGTGCTCTGACAGTAACTTATTTTATTAGCATCTTCATCAGGTTTTACTTTACCCAACTGTGGTAAGCTCTGGGGTGATAATGCCATGGACAACCACGCTACCACTGCATTCTCATAGTGAGCATCGTGTGGAAACCCCCACCCAACCGCTAACACTGACACTGTCTCCTTCTTCCACAGGCAAGCGGTTACAGGTCACCCTTGTTTTCAGCCTCCCTCTAATTTTTCAGGTAAGATGTTAAAAACAACCCTGCTGAAATCCAGCTGCATTTGTGTTGTGGGTAAAGAGATATCTCGAGAACCCTGACAGGCAGAAAGCAGCCGCCCACGGCCCGCAGAGAAGCGGGGGGACACTGGCATGGTGGGCGTGAGGCAGAGAGGGGCTGGGAGCCAGGGGAAAAACAAACAACAGGAACGAACACAAAGAGAGAAGAGAAACAACAGATACACTGCGCTTTTAAGATGCCCTGGGCTGTTAGAGCCAAGTCCCACTCTGGCACCAAAATGAGCATTTTCAGGAAATATAAGAGCACCCTATGCCGAGCGCTCACGAAGAGCCAGCTCCTCACTCTTCGGAAAGAGCCTGGTGAAAGCGCTGGGCTTTAAGTGGGGTCAGTGTGGGAGAGCTGACGGGCCCAAGGAGGAAGAGCTCAGCATCTTCCTCTGTTCCTGCTCAGAGTGAGTCTGACGTGGGAAGGAGACCCCAGAGCACCGAGCTGTGCCGTGACCTGCCCGCGCTCCCGCAGCCACCAGAGCAGCCTCTGCCGCACCACGGCCCCGGCCCCGGCTCTCCGAGAGGCTCGGCGGTGCGGGGAGAGGTTTGCAGCCCGCTTCTTTTCCCTTTCACGTCTGGCAGCATGTCTCCAGAGAGCAGGCAGGATGTGGTGAAAGCCCAGCCTGCCCGAGATGGAGAGCGCGCGAAGATACTCTCCGATAACAGGCCCAGGTATCCAGGGGAAACCTTTCATCTCTGAGCAACGGAGAGAAGGTGCTGGAGACTAATGAGGCACAGAAAAGCAGGGCACAGATACCACAAGCTCACTCTGCCCTGAAGGTTACGGCAGTGTAGGAAGATGAAACGAGAATAATCAGAACTTAAATCAGGGGCAGGGGCCTGAATGAGATGCCGGCAGCGTGTCCGTGCCAGCATGGTAACAGTTTCCTGCTTCACGGGCTGCATTTCCTCCCCGTCCCATTGACACCTCGATTAACTCAGCAGAGAAACAGCCCAGGGGGCTCCGGCTTTGTCTCCCCTTCCCCTGGCCAGGGCCGGGGTGGCAGCAGGACCAGGGAGCCCGGGGGGACCCTAGTGATTGCCATGTTGGGCTGCTGCCCGACACAACCACTGCACCCCCTTCAGCGCTGCCACACGTGGGAAGGGGACGCCAGCGACAGGAGTATCTCGGATGGGAGAAGGGAGGGAATACTGAGGTTAGAAAATGGTTAGAAAATGCCTAACGAGTCGAGTCAGTCAAGAAGAAATGCTGTCCCTGCCGAGAGAGGGAGAATGCTGAAGGATGTACTGTTTTTCACATTTTCCCCGACAGCTGAGGGTGTACATACAGCTGTACGTGGGGCCTGAAACCTCCTGGAAAGCAGCCACGTGCTTGAGAGCTCGCAGGTGTTACTTTGGCTGAGCACGAAACATTTCTTGTGGAATTCCCACTATGAGCCCCCAAAAATCCCCAAACCTCACATACTTATGGGAAACGTTTTCAGCCACGAGACCTCACCAGCTCTGTGATGTTTGTGTGAGCCAAGGCTTGGGAACTCCCTGGGACTTCTCTGTGGCTGGTGAATCCTTCCCGACACAGCCACAAAAGGGTACAGGACCTCTCCCAATACACTCTTTTCTTCTTCCCTGTTCTAGTTCTGCACGGGGAACAACGTCACCGATTACTATGACTCCAACAGCACCGTCGACTACAACCTGTTCGAGACTCTGTGCGAGAAGGAGGAAGTCCGTAATTTCCGCGCTGCCTTCCTCCCTGCCATGTACTCCCTCATCTGCTTCACGGGGCTGCTGGGGAACGGGCTGGTGATGCTCACCTACATCTACTTCAAGAGGCTGAAGACCATGACAGACATCTATTTGCTGAACCTGGCTCTGGCAGACATCCTCTTCCTGCTGACCCTCCCTTTCTGGGCCACAAGCGCAGCCATGCACTGGCTTTTTGGGGAGTCTGCCTGCAAAGCCGTCTACTGCATCTGCAAAATGAGCTTCTTCAGCGGGATGCTGCTCCTCCTGTCCATCAGCATCGACAGGTACTTTGCCATCGTTCAGGCTGCCTCGGCCCACCGCTTCCGTCCCCGGATGATATTCATTAGCAAGGTCACATGCATCCTCATTTGGGTCCTGGCCTTCATCCTCTCCATCCCTGAGCTGGTTCACAGTGGTGTCAATAACTCAGGGGACCAGCCCCGTTGTTCAATCATCGCTAACGACTTGCAGACCTTCAACACCGGCATCAAAGTGTCCCAAATGGTTTTTGGCTTCTTATTTCCTCTACTGGTCATGTCTGTCTGCTACCTCATCATCATCAAAACATTACTCCAGGCCCGCAACTTTGAGAAGAATAAAGCCATCAAGGTCATCATCGCCGTGGTAATTGTCTTTGTTGTCTTCCAGCTCCCCTACAACAGCGTCATGCTGGCCAAGACCATCTCAGCTTTCAACCACACCAGCTCCTGTGAGGAGAGCAAGAAGCTTGACATGGCAGATGATGTGACCTACACTCTGGCCTGCTTCCGATGCTGCCTCAATCCTTTCCTCTACGCCTTCATTGGCGTCAAATTCCGCAATGACCTCTTCAAGCTCCTGAAGGAGCTGGGCTGCCTGAGCCAGGAGCGCCTCTGGCAATTGTCCACCTGCCGCGAGAGCAAGAGGTTCTCCTTCGCCATGGAGACTGAGACCACCACCACCTTCTCCCCATGAGCCCAGCTCCAGGCAGGCTTTGACCAAGCTGGAGTGGTTTTGTAGACTTTCTCTCTTCTGAATTACTGGCAGAGTGAGACCTGCCACCACTGTAGGGAAGGAGCTGTAAGAGGAAAAAATAGGAGCCTCCCTGTATTTCAGGCAAGGAGCACTGCTAACCAATTCTCCCGTGGATGGAGAGACTTCCATAAAGCTGTGACTAAAGCAAAGCAAGGGAGAAGGAGACTGGTGAGTCTAGAATTTATCATGTTCATTTCACCTTTATTTTAGTCTTTCCTAGTCAAAATGAGAAATGCTCAAAATAGAACATTTTCCCTAAAAGCAACAAATACTGAACTTCCAAGAGCATCGTCCTTGCTTTGAATGTTGCTTTTAACCAGGTGACCTATTGCTCTTCTACACCTGCAGTAACAATGCCCCTTGCACTGGCTCAGTCTTCAAGACAGAACAGCCCCAGCAGCCTCAAGCTTCATCCAAAACACATAAGCTGTGAAGTATCATGGCACACAACTCTCTGCTCTGCCTTCCCCCACAAAGTGAGAAATTTCCATAACTAATACTAACTCTATACATATGATATAAATAATTTCAATAACTTTGTATAGTACGGTGGCAACTCATACGTTTGTCAGGAAAAGTACATATTCCACTTCATTTCTGCCTGTATCTGGCGTTTCACCTATAAAGAAGGTGCATCCTAAGGAGCACAGGTTGTTCCATCCCAACATTGCCTTGAATTCTTTAGAAATGCTGCTGCACTCCAGAAAGAAAGTCTCCTTCAGCTTCTGAGAAGGCACCTGCCTGCAGGAGGCTGATGCATGGGCAGCTCCCACAGTTTAGAGTCAAACTTCTTGCACAAAGACAAATGAGTTACAAAACCCCAATGTCTTTCCAATCACCCAGCCTGCAAACTTGGACTAAGAGACAGGCATTCTGCGCCAATCCAGGTGCTTAAAATACATTTCTACGACCCAGCCATCCAGCCTGTCCCAATGTCACCCTTACTGCCATGTGCAAAGGGACTCTTCACTCGGTTGATATAAAGCACGTGTTTTAGTGGACTGGTGCCAGAATCCTCAGAAATTTAAAGATTAAAGCCCAGGGCAAATCCATGTCTTAAGACAAGACACTGCAGTTCAGGATAGAGCCGTGCCCATGGTCCAACCACTGCCAGCATCTGGAGCTTCCTTGTTCCTGGCTTTATTGGCTGCTGCGGACACGGGCTGCTGACTTTCACACACGTGTGGGGGCCCTCTGCGCTACTGCTTGCTGACCTCAAGAGATAAACACCCATGTGGATTTTCTTCTTCCTTCCCAATCAGCGTGTCTTTCTAGAAGGCCTTCAGCAGCTGGCTTTCAAGTCAGATATGTATTTCACTTATAAGCTATTGAAAATGTGGTTTGCGTTGATACTGTCAGTGCTAATAAAGATGCCGTTCACTGTGGTTTGATGTAAATGCACAGGACAGTCACGCGTTGAAGATTACTGCCAGGGTCACGTACTTGAAAGGAACGTGGCAGCCAAACACAGATTATTGTCATGTAAAATAAGACCTTGAAAAGCAGCCCAGACTGTAATGCCATTGGTGCATTTACCAGAAGAGCAAAGATTCCTACCGGCAGATGAATCCTCTGGGAACTGCTGTCAGGGGACATCTGAGTGTCAGCTGGGGAGGAGCTGCTGCGACTGTTTGTGCATCTGTTTTTGACCGGGGTGCTCTCTGCTCTCACCACTGAAGTGCAGAGCCCTCCCCAGAGACCAGCACCAGCGGAGAAAGGTCTTGGCCAGGAACCGCTCTGGGTGCTGGGCAGGAGCAGGATAACTCAGCGGGGACACGGCACCTCACCCTCCAGAAAGCACCTCAGCGGAGACCGTCAAGCATGTTCCCAGGAGCACACTGAGCAAAACATGCTTCCTAAAAAGACATTTATACTTTTTTTCCAGTCCCACATGTGGATCCATTAGGAGTGATACAGGGAACTCTCCGGATCATAGGTCAAAAAACATTGCTTTAGAGACATGAAAATTAAAATCAACCTTCCGAGGGAAGAATTCAATGAGCTGGTTTTGAGACCCTGTTCCCAGCGATATAGCTGCCTGCCATCACAATTAAATACATTCTTCTTCACAAGGCATTTGGCTCTGGGCTATGGGATTTTGCCAAGAGCTGGGATTCAGGAAGAAAGCTCATTCTGCTCCGCACGACCCCTCTGTGCTGAAGGACAATCCCACCCAGCTGTTTCACACATTTTCTTTCATAATGCCTGTGTAACGTGTACAGAAGTGCTGCTTCTCTGTCACTGGAAATGGGGGGTTACAACTGACACCGAACAGTCGCTTGTTCTTGGTTTGTCCCTTTAGTCCTTCCTCAGGCAAAACACTCGGCTAACAGGAACTCTGCCAGAGCGAGGAGTGCCCACACGACAGGGTCCTTCTAGTTTCCTTCAACAGTAACGATATATTCTTAATGTCTATTCATATATGTAAAGCTGCTTTACACAGAAAAGAGTTAAATACATACATGAATGTACCCTGAAAATACACTGCTTTAACTCATTCTCTTTATGGAAAATACATTCACCTAATTTATTCTAGCAGAATTGCTTCACCGACACATGCAGTTGTCCTTGTCTCCTGGGTGATAAAAGCCATGCCGCTTCTACAAACTGAGAAGTCCTCAGGTCTCTATCGACTAGACGTATTGTAAATAGGAAAACGTGCAGCTGCTTCTACACAAATGAGATACTAAAAGCATCACCTGGGACAGCTGCATCTGGTGCCTCCTCAATGAGACAGCGGTGACTTCAGAGTACAGTTTCTTTATTTTTTTTAATTTAATGGGCAGAACAAATTTGCCACTTATTCAGATGAATCATGTCAACATTGCCCTAAGATCTTAACTTGATATTCCCCACTGAAGGCTGAAAACTGACTGTATTTTGCTATTTGTGGAAAATAAATTATAACAATTTAAAAAAATACCTTTGCTTTTCCATTGTATTTCCTCCACAGGGTGTATCATGACAGTTCATATCATACCCTTCTGGTCCCATCAAGAGCTGTTTGTCATCAGCCTGGCTTCATGTCAGTACTGCCCTGCAGGAACAAAAGCCAGTAAAATAAACTATTTAGAAAAAAAGTTGGTTTACTTCAACTATTAACCCAACTGCCTTAACTGCTGGATATACCCAATGGCTACTTACCAATGTTTATGTGAAAACCTTTATACTGTAACATTTTATTGTTCACTTTTAAATTAACACAAGTCATTAATGCAATCCTATATTAGCGTACAATTGCTTGCAGGGAGAGGCAGCGGCTCTGGTGGCCAGGACTCCTCCAGAGAAGGTAAGAGCAGGCCCAGCCATGGTGGTTGGGACAAGCCATCCCTAGCCGGGACGAGCCACCTAGTCCAGCCCTGCAGCTCCAACTGGCCAACGTGGCACGATTAGCATGCACAGGACGGTTCTTCCTGACCTCCCCAGTCAGGTTTTGCCTCAAGACACACGAGGATGATCAATATCCTTTAGAAGAAGCACCCTGAAATTGCAACCATGGAACCAAAAAGGAAGGTCCCTCAAAGAAAACCAGAAGTGTCAAAGCTTCACGTTTGAGCGCCAAAACAAAGGACCGTTTCTGCTTTCACTAAATAACGCGTGTCTGTCATTGTTTCTCCCTAGAGAGAAAGTACTAGACTAGTTTCAGCATCCGGCCCAGAGGTTCAAGCAGCAATAAGGAGCACCTTGAGACCACGGCACCACAGTACAACTCTAAATAACAACCGTCTAAACCCAAGGATCCTTAAATAAACATCAGGCCTCACTCACCACATCTAGGTCAGAAGTCTCGGCTGCCCCGAGTCCAGGGAGCTCGTCTGTGCAAGAGCCTCAGCCGGAGGGACAGGAGCTCTGAGCTACGGCACACAAACACGGAACAGAGCCAGGGATTTGCAGAATTCCCTGTACTTCTCAGAGGTGGCTGCAAACCAAGCTGTTAAACAGGAAATTTCCTGAATTTTAAGAAACCAGACTCTAACTTACAACCCTGATTCAAACCAATGAAAACTCAGCCCACCAAGCAACAATGCAAGGTCACACTTTAGGCCATAAATACCCCAGCTAAACCACACACAATGTGCCACAGAAAAAAAGGTGCGTTTCTAGGATGGATTTAACCCATTTTAGTACCTTTCACCAACAACACAGGGAAAGAAGTTTCCTGTTCACTGAGGGGCTGGGACTAAGGCCAGTTTTAAATATTCTTTAGAAAGTCAATTAAAAAAACCTGGCTCTCATTACAGAAAGGATCTGCAATAAACTACATCAAAAGCAGGGGAACACCCACCACCTGGTCACAGTCGCGTGGGCTCCAGGTGGCCCCTCCAGCCCCTTCTCCAAGTCCCCGTGGGAAACCTCTCTGTGGCTCAGAAGCCCTGGACTCCTCATTGCCCCAAATAAAGTATTGCTGCTCATCGTCCTCCTTCCCCGCCTGCTCTTCATGCACATGAGCTAATGGGTATTTTTAAGCGACGGTTTAAAAGCCCTCGGTGCCAAACGGATCTGGGCTGGGGGGGAGGTAAACTGGTATTAGGGGAGGTAAACTGGAATTACGGGGCCTCGCTAAATGCAGTTGCTCCCATCTGTCCCAGAGCAGGCACTGGTGTGTCCCCTCCCTTCTCCTGCTGTCCCAGGCACCGCTTCCCATCACTTGCTGGTGAATGAACTGATTAATGTGACGGTGAAGGGGAAGCTGCTCCAGGCAGGGCTGTGGTTTCTGAAGGGCCACCTGGGCAGCTGCGGGAGGGAAGTCCTTGTCACCCTAAGAAAGAATGAGCTGGCGTTGAGTGAAGCAAACAAACCCTAAAAATAATGCACGTGGGTGATGAGGAAGGGTGGTGCCATGCTGCAGCCATCAGAATAGCTGAGAGCGGGTGATGGTTTCCTCTCCCCACATCATCTTTTACGTGGAAAAGTAACCCAAACTCCTGTTCTGGGGGTGGAGGTGTCAGATCTCAGGGGAGAACTTCTTGCAGGGGCCAAAGATCTTCCTCCCCAGCTTGCTAGCAGAGCTGCCTTGCCCGGGGGCCGCTTTGCACAGAGGCACCAGTGGTGGGTTCCTGCTCCACACTGGGGGATTTCTCCCCTCCTACCTGTGAGATGGATCTGGGGAAACCTAACTCAGCTGAGAGCCCAGCCACCCCTTGTTTGTACCATCACAAGCAGCTCCGGGACCTCAAAGCGAGTAGATCAGACTGAAAAGCAGAAACTTTCGATGGATTAGAAGGGGGCAGGACCAGCTCAGAGCGTCCTGTTGGCACAAAGGATGGGACAAGAACACGTAGGTGGAATATGAGGAAAAATAACTCAATAAAAACACAGCACCATGCTGCATTTAGTGAGAGCAGCAGAACCCACTGCTGGACCTTCCTTACAGCCCCCAGCGTGGGGGAAGCATGCTGTGGGGGCGGGAAAAGAGGAGAGAATGAACATGTAAGATAATGAACAACCCTCTGAGGTTCAGATGTGGCTGACCATAAAAACTGAAGATACACAAAGGGACAGGATCTTAACGGGGTTTTGCTAAGTTCTTCTTAGACTTAACTTCCCAAAAGGGGCAGTTTATTCCTCGGGGGGGGCTGTACTAATAGCTCAACGCACAGTACAACAGGGTGAGAATGAGAAAGATGGAAGAAGATGAAGAACAAGAAGATGGCTGGCTAGAGAAAAAAAAAGATTACCTAGCTATATTCACTCTCTGCAGCCCTTTTCCTGCCCCAATGCCCCTTTGTGCTGGCAAAAGCCTCTGGACACATGGCCAAGGCTTCAGTGTGTGCACATTCCAGCAGTGGCACCATAGGGGAACGGAAGCTCAGTCTGATCCAATGGTTAAAACTTAGGACAAGACTTAGAAAACACGGGTCGTACCCCTGGCTCTGCCCCTCAGTGCCCCCAGTCAGTCCCGCGCTGCTTCCCCCAGCACTGAAACAGAGATAAAACATCACTTGGCAAAAGCAGCCCCTCACTCTGCTCCAGTCCCTCATACGGAGCCTTCCCGCCCTCACACTGAAACAAAAAAAAAAAAGACGACTTCACTTGTTCAGCTTTTGCAGAAATTGCCTGTTTTGGAGCTCGGGCACAGCCAGCAGCCTGACCTACCGCCAAGCTGCACCAAAAGGTATTCTACCCCTCAGCAAGAGCCCAGCTCTTCGCAGAGCTCAGAGCATTACCCAAGCGGGGAATCAAATCTTCTTGATACTCAGCAAACACCTGTTGCTGCCACAGCTCGTGACAAAAATCTTATTCAGGTCTTAACAAGTACAGAGCTTTCCGTTCACCTTCCCCACACACATGGCAGACGTGGGGCCAATCTGAGAGTGATCTCACGTCTCTGTCATTGCTGAACCCATGCAAATCCTCAGCTTGCAGGAACCGAAACTCTAACTTCCCTTCCTGCTGCTTTGTTTTTTTTAATTCAATTGTCTAAAATAAGATAGCAAGCAGATATTTTACTTTCCTTTCTTTGCTGGTGAATACTGTTGCACAAAGCCCTAATTCTTGAGTGATTATGTGCTTTATTGGGAAATTTCTGTGACTGAAGGTCAATTCTAACATCCAGAACCATCCTGCAGGAGATGAAAAGGCCAAATAATTTCCAGTGCAATAAACAGTCCAAAAGGCCTTCCAGGACTCAGAGTCTGCGCATCCCACTGTTCCAAAATCAGCATCTCCCATCGATTCTAGTTCTTTCTTCTTTAATTAGGAGCATGGTCTAAGATCCACAGAAAGCAGCAGGAGCTTTCATAGAAAGCCTCCGCATTATTGCTGATGCTACAGCCCATGGAGAGGAGACAAACATGCCAATCCATCCTAATGTCGAGAAACCTGTACATCTGGAAAACACAGGGAAGGGAAACCACTTAGTGTGTGCTCCCCAGGGTGCTGAGAGCTCTCCTGGCTTTGCAACAGGAGAAGATGGATTGCATGTGTCTGTTGAGGGCTGAGGAACCCCAGAACCGCCGAAGCCCCCTGAAGTGACAGGATGGTGACAAGCGCAGCTTCTTTTCAGTCCCCACCCGTCCTCAAGGCTCTGCAGCAGCGTAAAACTCAAATGCTGTGCTCCCCTGGGACCATGTCCTGGTTTATACTCATCTAATGACCGAACTGCAAGTGCCTGAACGCTGCTGAGAAGGAAAACGGTGCTCTGAGCCAACCAGGTAGTAAAACATGAAATTTTCGCAAGCAGAAGTGACTCAATGTTCCTTTTCCAAAGACTCCCCCAAGCCCTCATCTCCAGGAGACACTAGAGCTTTCGCATTTCACACACCCAACAAAGGCACCCTACTTCCCACCCAGCCCTCTGAAAATGAAGGTGCTGAGTCGGTCACCCAAAAAACCTTTGTCTGACCGAGATATCCCCAGTGACTTCCTCAGATCCGGATCCCGCGGGCCTTCTTGTGGTCTAGAAATTTAGGCATTCTGGTTTACCAACTTTAATTAGGAGAAAAGTAAAGCAAATGTTGCCCTCTGCAGCAGGAGTGCCCTGCCCCACCACAGATGGTGGCCGGTGGGTGCCACGGCCTCTGCTGTCGCCAGTTTATTGGTGTTCAACCTTGCAGGTTTCTGTAGTATCCCCACCGCTTTGCATCTTATTACCAGGGAATCACCCATCTGCACGCGAACGTTGATGTGGAAGGAGGTGTGAACACACACTTGTGCTGGTGTTTGCATATGTCTCCCAGCAGAACTGGTTTCAGACTCCAGGGGCTATCGCAGCAAAATTCAACACCACCCGAGCAAAACCACACCACCGGCGCTGCACAAATAGAAGCTCACGCTTTTAGGGGAGAGTTGACTGATTCCCTTGGAGATAACGTGTTTCTTCGTCTAACTTTTGCCCACACCAAGCAATGAGAAAGAATCTCTGCCCCCGTGCCAGGGCAGGGAGGGGGAGAAGGAAAAACAAGTCTCTCTCCGGATGACTAACGCAGCCAGCAGCGATTGCCACTCTGCAGCTCGGCCCGCTCCTCAGCCGGGAGTTGCACAAGATGCCTTTGAAGAGGTTAACACCTTCACAGTCGGTTGTTCTCTGCCGTGCTGGAGGGTCACAGGTAGCGACAAGGCTCCTGCTCCAACTCTGCGACCCAAACCGCACACAGAGAGCGAGAGCCACCGAACGCCCCAGAGCTGCACCCCAACAGCCGTGGCTTCTCCCAGGTTTGGGGTGGGATTGCAGCAGAGCTGGCAGGTAACCAGATCCTGACAAGGCTCAGGAAAATGTCTTTTATTGCCAGCAGCTTCTGGCGGGCCTCCACACCCGTCTCCAAACGAGCAACCCTCACGTGCCAGCGCCGCCTGCTCAACCTCACAAACAGCCGAAAGGCACACAGCCGGAGACACGGAGACTGTTTTGAAGCCCGCTGCAGACAACAATCAACAGAAAAGGGCTCCACGCCATCACAAGCAAGACCTGAAACGCTGCCCAGAGCCGGCCTCCTCAGCTGGGCACCCTGTCTGGGGCATCAGGAGAGCTGCGGCCCTCAGACGTGCTCCCACTACTGCTGCTCCTGCGTGAGAGGGCATGGAGACAATGCACTAGCAAGATACCAGTTCTGCAGAAGAGCTGCTGCTCTCTGGGGACTCTGGGCTCCCAGTACATGCCCACCCCAGGGACCTGGCACTCCTGCGGGGAGCACTCAGGGCACCCCATCCTGCTCTGCACCAGCTCCCCCCGAGCAGAGGGCTCCCTCTGCTCTGACCCACACTGTGCTGGCAGCATCTCCCAGGGGATTCAGTCTTTCTCCCTGGAGATCACGGTCCCACCAGCCCCTCAGGAGCAGTCAAAACCCAGCCGGGTCTCAGATGCATTGCAGATGAGGAACATCACACCTTCCCTCCAGCCACTCAAACCCTGTGTGGTGGGAGAGGGGCAGAGGGGAGCCATGATGTGCCCAAGACACCTCCTGGTCCCAACAACTAGCCATGGCTTACAGATTCCCTACGGCACTCTGGGAAGGAGGGAGGTATCTCCTTGCCAAGCAGCAACAGTGATCTTCAGTTTGGAAATTAATTCCCTTTATAATCAGCAATAAAAAATGAGTCTTTCCTCACAAGGCATTTTCTTCTGCAGACATGCATGAACTTTGTCGGTAATGGCACGTGGCCTGAAACACACTATGAAACAAAGCTTCAGTGACCAGAAACCAAGGTGAAAACACCTCCTTCTCCTTCCTGCAAGGGGAAGCTGTCTGAAGACACAAAATACAGATTGTATGCAAAGGCAGGTAACAGAGGGCACTCTCACAATGCACTGGCAGCCTCCCCAGGCCCTCAGTGACAACGTCTGCAAAGACACGACAGTCCAACAGGCTCCGAGTGACCCACGGTGCATCCAGAACAGTCCACGGCCAATGTCCCCTTTTGGCTGCGGTCACCACCCAGCACCAGTAACCGGCAGAGAGCAGAAGCAGAAAGGTGTGATTTCATAGGAGAGCGGGGACACAATTTCTTCTGTGTCCTTCCCTCCGAGCTCCTCTCCTCTTGCCTTTGGTCACCCAGGAGATGAAAAAAGATGCTCCTCTTGGGCGAAGGCTTCCAGCCAAACCTCTGATCTCTGGTCACCACTGGGGTGAATCTGCGGGCAGAGGACCCACCACAGCCCTCTCGTTGAGAGATGCTGACACCATGTGGGAAAGGCTGAGAAACGCTCCACCGCAGCCACTCCACCTGCGCCCACTGAGCAGGGACTCAGGAAAAACTCAGGGAAACTCACCCCTGAACCCAAGGCGTGGGTTCAAACAGCATTAGTTGAATCACATTAGAGTTCTCTGTGGGCCATTGGGCTAAAAAGAAGTGTTATTTTAGTTTGGTTAAGTTTAAGTGTCCTGGAAGGGATTTTAAAACGACTTTGATTCACTTTCTTTTTACCTCTGAGTCTGACTGGCCATGCCTTTCCCATGTGATTTCCATAATCCACTTTAAATGCTAAACTTCATACTGTTTCTCACATCTTCCCATAAAAATGACATCTTCCATGTACCACCTTCCCCTACCTTCATACCCTAACTTCCTCCACAACTTTGAAAAACATAAATGGCCTCTTCCAGTCCCCTCCTTCCACTACCGACCCTGTGGGGAAGGGCGGCAGGGCTCAGCTGCGCCCACAGCCCCTTCACCAGCACCGGAGCTGTGATTTGTTCACTTTTTTACAGTGAACTTCACAAACGCGCGCTTTTCTCCACAGAGCCCTCATTGTGATTTGTAATCACTCCCCGATCTAACCTGTGGAGAGCTTGATTTCTGCTCTCACATGCAGCTCCAGAACCTGCCCCTGGGCAGCAGCCCTGTGAAAAGAGGCTGCTTGAGCAAAACCACAGCTTCTACAAAACTTACAAGGAGCCGCATCCCTCAAGCCCCACGCTGCTCCCTGGTCACCAAGAAAACAGGGGACAGCCTTTGCCTCCAAGCGCTTGGAGATGAGCCAAGAAAGAACCCTGACACTTCAGCCAGGGCCTCGCTCGATGACTCAAAACATAGTCGCTGTTAACGCAGGTGAGAACAAACTGAGCAGAGGTGTAAACGCTGCATCTGGCAGAAGTTTGAACAGAAATTTCCAGAGCAGACGGTACCTGTGCAAACTGCCAGAGAGTTTCTGTTTCCCTAACACCCCACCACACAAACTGCTGGCCTTGTATTGTGGAACAGCTCCTATATTTGCCAGCAAAAATGCACATGAAAACTTACAGATTAGACTATTTCTCACATAGTGGAGAAACAGGCTTCATTCAGCCTCTTTTCAGGGGAGGCAGCCAAGCCCTTTACATGCTCTTCCCGTGAAGCTCACGCTCCTGGGCTCCTCCAAGACGCATGAGGTGTAATTTAACTTTGTATGCTGTTTTCTTTTAACGGAGGCTAACGCTGGGGCAGTTGCCGCTCCCAATGCATCCTTCAAAACTCCTGCACCCGACCCCTTCTCAGTGCTCACGCCCAGACGAGGACCCACCAAACACCACCCTCCTCATCTCTGCAGGGGCCAAACCCCCCAGAGGGCGCATCACTGGGCTCTGAAATGCAACTGGCAGCAGAAGTCACTGCCTCCATTTCACCTTCACACAGGCTTATTGCAAACTGAAACCCGCCTGGCTCCATGTGGGTTGGCGCCGGTAATGCCTCTTTCCCCTGTTTGCATAGAAAAGAAGTCCTTTCTTTGTGGCTTTCTGCAGAAGTTAAATGAACAAAAACAACAAAGACTGCTCCACCTATGCAGATGGTTTTTACCTGAAAGGGATACAGCTCACAGCCCACACTCCACCCACCCAAACCTTAAAGAAATAAACATACAGTGACATAAAATCTGTTATCAAGGAACGTTTCCCCACGCCCCCTTACAAAAACACTTCAATATTTTGTTCTCTGAGATGCTGCCAACTCGCTTCTCCCCCGCAAACCAGAATGTGTGCAACAGATAAGGGATCAGACATCCCTTTTGGGCCTTAACCATCTTTCGCTAGACATTTTCCAAAGACCATTAAAAACTAGGATACATGGAAGAGGCAAGGAATTCCTGCTATTTTCTAAAAAATACCCCAAAAGACGCCTCTCATTTCTGTAAAGGTAATCTCTACGTGGTTCATGATGCTGAAGGACTTGAGCTGAAGGACACCCCACCTCTTACCTGCCACACTCCCCATTGTCGGAGTCTCCTCTCCCCAGCGAAGTGCTCTCCGCTGCTGTGGTGCTTCTGGACAATAGGCATCCGCCAGCTTTCCCTGCAAAGCTGGGAAGCATTTGAAAAGCATTGGTTCTAGGTTTGACAGGCTCAAGACAGCAAAGCCAAGCTGGACCAGGGCTTTTCTCAACCACCCCTGACCTAGCACCAGCTCTCCAGGCACTTTGGGGCTTTCCTAAGCTTTCCCACCCCAGGCTCTGCCTCCATCCTTGGGGTTCACCTTCCTGAGCGGAGCGCCTGGCCTGGCCTGGCTTTGTGAACCAATTCCTCCCCATCCCAACGAGTCCTGATCGCTTCTTCCCCACAGGCTCTGAAGAAACAGCAGCCTCAATGCCTCAGCACAAAGAGAAGCTCGGGATCTGGTTCCCTTCCCAGCTTGCCTACACATTCCCTGCGTGATCCCGGACCAAACACTGAGGAACAGCAGGGCTCAATTCCCAAGCTATAAAACGGGGCCATTACCACTTAATTTCTCTCATCCATTGTCTGCCGAGATTGTAAACTCAGTAGGAAAGACTATGTGTTTGTAAAGACTCTAGCAAGAAAGAGCCTCCAGACATAAATTAAATATAAAATAATAAAAATAATTTAAAATCCCCAGCAGGCAGTTGTAGAAGTAGCGGGATGGAAGAGAAACACATGCTGGCCTTTTACTGACAAAAATAAACACCCTCCAGGCAGTTCAGAGGCTGCTGAGCTCCGCAGTGCAAGGTTTCTCATTGCTTCCCCAGGAAGGGCTGGCAAACGCGCAGCCGGGGCCACCACGGCAAACACCACCAGGCGGGTCGGTGCCTCGGGAACACCCCACCAGCCTCGTCCCCTCAGCGCGCCCCCGCTGTGGCACCAAGACTCGGGCCATCGAAGAGGCCACGCAACCGTTGAACAATCCGGCTGGACAGGAGGCACGCGCTTGTCATAGAACCACAGCACGGTTTGGGTCGGAAGGGACCTCCCAGGCCCCCCAGTGCCACCCCTGCCCTGGGCAGGGACACCTCCCACCACACCAGGTTGCTCCAAGCCCCCTCCAACCTGCC
>JAOXJK010000011.1:4695093-4727499 GCA_025774025.1 Xenus cinereus
ACCTGGTCTGGTGGGAGGTGTCCCTGCCCAGGGCAGGGGTGGCACTGGGGGGGCTGGGAGTTCCCTTCTAACCCAAAGTGTTCTGTGAAAAATCAGGCCATTCCCATTCCACAGCTGGAACTGGTGGAGGGCACTTCCATAGCAGTTTGTGTGGTGATGCGGGAAGGTCCTGCAGGAAGGTGGAGGAGGAGGAGGGATGGAGCAGGTTGTTCCCGCACAGCTCCAGCCTTCCCCGCTGGGAAATACCAGGCGGGGGGGCAGCGTGAGAAAGCACCAGCATCTCTGCTCACTTGGGGCGGGTTAGCCACAGACAGGCTCATTACCCGCATGTTCATTACCCGCATATGGGCAGCAGGTGAGGAGCGGGTTCCGCGCTCCCCGTGAGCCGCTGCCACTGGAGGGCAACAGGAGACCACGGCATTTCCCAGCCCTGGCCCCGGGACAGCACAAAGGGCAGATGAAATCAGTCCCTGGCGCAGAACCGCTCTGCTGGGGAGCTGTGGCGTGCTGGAGAGATCAAGCCCTAATTAGCCTTTTATGTGTTTTCTTCCCAAAAAAGTTTCTAAATCTTCCTCTGAGCTGTGTGTCGTGTTATTCTGGTTTAAGTGGAACAGCGTGGTGCCCTTCATTATTTTTTTAAAGGGTCTAAAAGCTCAATTTGATGCTTGAATGTCTTCCTGCCTCCGGAGCGGATGCTGTTACAACCTCCCCTCTCGCTGCTGCTGCTGCGGGGAGTCAGATAATACCCGAGAAATGCAGAAACAACACATTCTTGGCAGCAGTCAGTGTCTTCTCATTTAAACGCAGACTTGCACCATATAAATCCTGTCTCCCTGTGCCCTCTCAGTGGCTGCTGGGGCAGCAGTTCCATTTCTGCACACCGTGACCAGCATGGTCGGAGGGCCCAGCTGGGAAAGAAGGCAGGAAAGCCACGCTTTAGGTTGCTCTGATAACTTTTGAGGATCTCGAGGCCCTTTGGAAATGAGAGCCAAGCTCAACGTGTGTGTTACGGCAGGAGAGAAGTAAGTCCAAGGTGATGTTTGGAAGCGTGAGCCGAGCCTGGATGCTGGGCATGTATTTCCAGTGCTGTGAGCTCATTCTCATGCCTGTTTTGCTGGCACAGAATCGTGGCACTTGAATTAACAGGGGAGGAAATAGTAATGCAGCACTTCTGGTATTAAAATGAATCAATAAATAGACCGTGACCTGCCTGCAGTGCGCTAGGAGGGCACTGTAGTTTGGAGCTGTTGGTTTCTTGGCCGAGGCCTGGGAGCGCATCCCTCCCTCATGCTGTGGCTGGGGAGCTGTGATGCCCGGGGTTACCCCCGGCGAGGGGCAGGAGCTGGGGGAGAACACGGGCAAGGGGGTGCTAATTCACAAACAAGCAGGGAGACAAAACCAGAGGCAAACCATCTTGTTCTTGTAAATGCCGAGCATCTCTTTTTGGTTCGTTCTCTTTTCCCATGACACGTTTTTGTCAGTGTCATGAGAAAAACGCTGAAAATTTGTAATGGCGAAATAAAAATTAAAGAGGCCAGGAATTAATGTCATGCCTGACGCAGGGCTCAGGCTCATCCCTGCTGTTGGGATTCGTCTCCTGCAGGGAGTCTTACCAAGGAGCTCCTGGGCAAAAGAAGATGCTGGTGTTATCTGGCAGAATCAGGGTGCTCGTGAGGTACCCTGAGTCCCCTAGAGTGGTGGCACTGATCTCCCGTCCTGCTGGCCTCAGTGGGCATGCCTGGAGCTGCAGATCTTCTTCCCTTACACCCTGCTGGAGCTGTGACCCCCAGGGGATGTCCAAGAGCGACAGCCAGAATGACTGTGGAAGTGCTAGTGATCTGCTCGCCGCTTTTTCTCTCCTCTGGACAGCTCGTCTGCCTCCCAGGAGAATCGCCACAGCTCCATTAGAGTCCATTAGCAGCTTCCTCTCCTTTAGCCTTGGAGTGAGTTCAGCCCCTGTGGAAGGTGTTGCGGTGGCAGCTCCAGCGGGGAGAGGAGCCGGGGGCTCACAGACTCCCCCCACCGAACCTGCCCCGGGCAGGAAGGGACCGCCGGGGCCCCCGCTTCCTTTTCCTGCAGGATGGGACAATAGCAGAGGCAAGAACGAGAAGGAGCCACGGGTTCCCCCACACCAAAACCTAGAGGTTTTTAATAAAGTGGTGTCTGATGGGTGTTTGCTTGCCCTGCAGAGGGGGTCTCGGGGGCGCTGGTGCTTTGCTGTGAGGTGGCTGTGCTATCGGCTATTACCGCCATGGTCTGGCCTTCAGTCAGAGAGTCTTTTGCATCCCTGAGCCAAGGGCAAAGCCTGAAAGAAAGTATTGCAGGACCGTGTGGGACAGGAATGGATGGGACTCGTATGGAGGGCTTTGGCCAGGACAAAGAGATGGCTCTTTCTCTGAGAGATGGCCCAATCTGGAGCCTGTGTGGGGCCACGGGCGGAGCGGGGCAGGTCCTTTCCAGTCCCGGAGCCCCACGGCCTCGGCAGCATCGGGCCAGGACCAAGGCGTGGAGAAAAGCACACCGAGCATTTGGCCCTGTTGTACCCCACGCCGCGGATGTGAACAGCCTTCCATAAATATCAAAATGCTTTCAGCGTGACAAGTGTCAGCAGCTGTGAGTCAGCCCTTGGCAATGCTGCCGGTTGGACAAACCATGGCTTCATTGTCTCTGCGTCCCCCTGGAATGCGAGCCGTGCAGGAGCCCACCCTGGCGGCTTCCCTGGGCTGCAGACAGAGGCGACGCGAGCACCTGGTGAAGTCCCGACGCCGTGATGCCCGCCCAGGCTCCAAGGAGTCCCAGGGGAAGGTGCCACTGTCCGGGTAGCGCTTTGTGCATGGCCAGCATGTGGCTCGGTGTGGAAAACAGACCCTGAGAGCACATCCCGACTCTGCCAGGGGACATCTGGGAGCAGCTGCTGAGGGACTGCCTGATCCTCAGTCCCTCAAAGGCTGCTACAGATTTCCGTGGATTTTAGCCATTTTAAGAAGGAAACGTGCAGGTACCTACCCCTGCAGAGCTGCAGGCCCTCGGCACTGCCCTGTCCCGCTCACAGCCCTGGCAGCCCCCCAGCTCCCAACGATTCTCACCTCTCTCCCCATCCTTGCCCGCTGTATCCCAGTAAACCCTCAATAATCAGCCTATTCTTCTCCAGCCCGTCGCTGCTGCACCCATCCGGAGGCCCTCCAACTGCTTTGGCTCTACCTTTCCCCTTCCTGTGCCGTTCCTTCTTTCATTCCTACTCAGCCGTGCTATTAGCAATCAGAGCTGTAATTAACATCGCTGCCTGTGCCCAGAATCCTCTCCCTACCCTCGCCGAGTAGGGTTTTCGGGCTTTCCGTTGAACAAATATGGGTGCAATTCACCCTATCAGTTGCCGGCGTGGGGCATTGCACCATGAGCAAACAATTCTGATTATGGGGAGGAAAAGCAAGTGTGGAAAGCCATTGTTCTCGTTGACTTCACCTTGATAACGAAGACGCCAACTCTGAGACAAAAGCCGTTTCATGGTTCCCTGCCCTGGGGTTGCAAAAGTCTCATTCCTGGAAAAGAGAAAATTGGTGGTATTAGCTTAAATGCAGCGTTGAGTTGGGAAGGGTGGTTCGCTGGTCAGGCAGAGTGGGAAGAGCTGTGTTTCGTTTCCTTTTCTTCCACCCACCATGAAACCTCAGGCAAATCTCTTACCCCGGAGAAGAAAACTTTTCCGTGATAATTTAGTTGAAAGCTGTCAACAGCTACAGCTCAGAGGTTAATGTCCCTCCTCTTGCAGTGCTGTCAGTGTGGGCAGAAATGCTTCTGCTGCGAGGTCACCGGAGCGCAAAAAGCCTGTGCGTGGAGAGGAGTGATGCCTTCATCCCCGCTGTGCGCATCCTCTGCAGGCTCTGCACAGCACCCGCACCAGCTGCTGGCCGGGGTTAGGGGCCGTCATGCTGGATTTCTTTACAGCAATTAATGGGTGAACAGCCCAACTAATCGTCTTTCCTGAAATCTTCACCTGCAGCATGTGAGCTACTGACTCTGAGCCCAGCCAGCCTGACCGCGGGGTCCCACCCCTGCACTCGCACGGGATCCCTCCCGGCTGCCCGTGCTCTCGTTTCTCCAGCGGCTGGTGCTTGGACCTTTGCCCGGCTCTGTGGCTCGCTGGGGGGTTGCCCACAGGCCTGGCGGGGGGCAGATCGATGTGCCCCATGTGCCACAGCGGGTACCAGCTTCCGCTGGTACTCGAGAGGGCTGTGATCCAGGTCAGAACCACGGAGCTTCTGCAAGTGGTTGGGGTGCAGGGGTGGGAAGAGCTTTTTGGGGTCCCTTTGGAACCCCACATTCAAGTGACTTGCTTTGGGACTGAAAAGTTTCCTTTAGGTGGCCGGGGATTTTGCACTGATGGGGAAACAAACCCCTTGGGGATCTGGCTCTGCAGAGGAGAAGCTTCTGTGTCTTTGAGCACACACAAACAAAAACACCTCCCGGATTTCTTCTCCGAGGGACCCCCTGCTTGCTGGGAAGCTCTGCTGGCTTCCCCCAGCTCTGCTGCTCCTGCTGGGCCACCCAGCAGCCAGCTGGGAGCCTCAACCACCTTATGTTTTTAATGATGAAATTGCTTCTGGCGAGTTCTGCTGCCGGGCAGCTCAGCCTGGGAGTGACGAGCAGAGTCTCCTCCGAAAAGCCCTGGGATTTAGCACTGATAGTTACTGGAATGGCTCCAAGTGTGCGGTTTTTTCAGGCAGCATCTCCCCAGCTCTGTGTACAGGTCACGTACAGAGGGACTGTGGAAGTGCCTACCGAACCGTTGCTAACGTGCTCCTTGGAGGTGTCCATCCATGTTCTGGCTCCGTCTGGCTGGGCAAAGCCTGGGGCTGCCATAGATAGAGACCTCCTGGATAAAGACTCCCAGAGACTCGGCTGAGGCAGCAAATGAGGAGGGAGCATTGGCTGCTCCTCTGGAAACACGATGCTGTGGTTCCACACCTGGACTGGAAGATCTTGTGTTAGCCCATGGTCACCTGCCTTTGCACCAGGCTGTCCTTGCTGAGTCTGGCACAGGCACTGGGAAGATCTTGGGGTACCCGAGAACCCCAGCTTGCAGAGCCCCCTCCAACAACCCAGCTGAGGTCCCCCAGGACTCTGCTGGCAGAGGTGGCCTCCAGGGCCAACACAAGCCTGCAATGACTAGCTGCAAGGGGACGGTGTTGCTTGGCACAGGCTAAAACACCTCTCTGCTGGAGAACCAGGTGGCTCCATGATTCATTCTGTGTCTCACATCAACGTGGAATTGTTCACCGTTGTATCCGGGGCGGATCCTCAAAGCATCTTTTTAAGGAAAGTTTTGGACAATGATGTCTCAGCTTCTGAGGGATGGGTGCTACCACGCGGCACAGCCTGCGCTGCCACTCCTGCCCTCCTGCAGCGTCACACCCCACAGCAACGGGGAGGCATTTGTTCCCCACCTGTGGTTTCCTCACTGGAAATGATCAGTTAAAAGCTGCCTCAGGAAAAGGGCTGGCTGTTGAGAAGAATCCAGTCTCTAACGCTTTGCAATTTTGAGAGCAAAAGGCAAGACGCAGAGGGCTGTCCTGTCCTCTTTTGCTGGCTTTAATGTCCCCGACCTCTGGGAAAACACCCCGGAGAAGTCAAAGGTGTGCATCCTGGGTGGCAGTGGGACACCATCCTCAGTGCCCTTTGGGACAGGAGCCTTTAGGTGCCTGTCTTCTTTTGGGCCCATGGTAAACTACCGGTGTTACACGGAGCTGGCAAAAAAAGGCTTTTTCTCAGTGCTCCACCTCCACAGCAAGGTCATTCCTTGAGGGAGGCTGTAGGAACCACCGGGTGCTGCCCCCTCGGCTTTGCCCATGTGGGGCAGCACCAGGATCTCATCCTATTTCCTTGACGTCAGTGGTTTTCCCCTCGCTGCCGAAGCCCTCGCGCCGCCCGGCATGTGCCGACAGATCCGGGGAGCCCAGCCCGTGCCGCCTCCGGCCCCGAGCGGTGCCTTTTCAATTCCCTCCTGCACAGCCCCGTCCCTCGGCCGGGGACACCCTGCCGGCCCCAAGGCAGAGAGTGTGGGACGGGGGGAGCCGGTCCTTCCCCTCGCCTGGCTCGTGGCCATCTCTAGCTCTCACCGATGCTCCCGGGCACGGCGTGGCTTCTGCAGTTTCTTGCACTTTCCATTTACCAAAAAAAAAAACCACCTTGGCTGTAAGGTCTAGAAAACAAAAAGCCCTTTTCCAGTCAGAGGAGGGTGATTAACGTTCCCCCGGGGGAACCAAAGGGCCCCGTCACCCTTCTGAGTAAATGCGGTTTGTTGTTCCAAGAAGCAGGGTGACTCACCTGGGGGAGGCCTCGGAAGCGGCGAGGTCCCTGCAGCACGTGGCCCTTCCAACGCGTCCCGCAGTGACGGGGTTCAGCGGAGGTGTGCGGGGCTGTCTCCCACCCCGCTGTCCCTCTGTCCCCGCGTCCCCTCCGCTGGGACCATCGCGACTGCTGTCGGACGCGTCGGGCTCGGTGTTGCCGAACGGTGCTCGATGCCGTGCCCTCCTGCTCCCACGCCAAAAGAAGGGGCTGGCTCCGCCCGGGGTGTCCCTGGGGGTGTTTGGAGGCGGCAGCGGGACCCGGTACAGACCTCGGTGGGAACTCGTGGTCCTCTCCCCTGCCCCGCGCCGTGTGGCAGCCCGGCCGAGCTCCAGCCAAGGGCACAGCAGGTCAGGCATCCCTCCGAGGTTTCCCCGGGAGCTGCCGGGACTTGCTCCGTCTCTAACAGTTGTGCCGTCAATCCGAGGGAGGTCATAGCCCTCTGCGGCTTTTTCAGACGGGTGTTTCAGCACTTATCATGTTTTCTTCGTTTCTGAAGGCCCCAGAAGAGGGAGGGGAAGGCTGGAGGGGTGAGGAGGAGGAGGAGGGAGGAAGATAGCAGTAGTCTGCTTCCTGCCCAGGTTCGCTGCTCCGTCGACTTCCAGTGTCACTTCTGACGTGCTGGGCACGGTGCCACTTCTCTCCTCATGTGTCCGACTCCTGCGAGGTCTTCTGGAGCCGGTGGTGAGGGGGAGGTGGTCTCGGCACATCACCGGGCAGAGCATTCCCAGGGAGCAATCGGGCAGAGCAGCTGCTTGGGCCAGCTCACTAATTTCATTTGGGTTTTTTTTAGCTGTCAAGTTAATACTTTGTCTTTTATGAGCACATCCTGGGTAGGGCCGTGCTCGGAAAAATCTGCTCTGCACAGACAGGTCCATTTTAGTTAAGAAAAGAAGAGAGAGAGGAGGCCCCAGCAGAGGTGGCGGCAGAGGGTTCTGCTGAGGGATGTTCCCAGGGTGAAGCTGGACCTGGAGGACAGTCCCTCGTCCCACCGTCCTGCATGGCCTGAACATTTCAGCCCCAGCAGCCCCCGGAGACGCTCTGTGGCTTCCCTCCAGTTACACAAGAATCAAATCTCCAGTTCCAAGCAGAGGTTACCAACGGAGAGATGTTTTTAACCTTTTCTCCCCGTGTGCCCAGGTGCATTCCAGGGAAGCACTCCCAATTCTTGTTCATAAATCATATTTGTTCCTCTGAAAACGTTCTTTTGTGTCGGGTCAGTTCATTGATATCTGTGTGTTTGTTTTGCTCAAATTCCAGAGACAGGGAGCCATGCATTTACAAAACCTACATGATCCTGACCCTGTGGCTGCCTGCCCCTCTTGTTCTCGGTGTAAATTTTCATTCTGTATTTTCGCAGCCTGTTGGGAAGGCTGATCTGTCCCGCAAACAGCCCCTGCACATCTTGCTGTGGCCGGCACGGCTCTGGTTTGCCCGTGCCCTGAGCCAGCCGCCAGCCCAAGGTGGGCTGCAGAGCGCCGGGGAGGAAGGGTTTCCTCCAGCTCTGGTGATCCTCGGCCACCTCCGGCTCCCAGCTGTGGCCAGTGGGCAGCCCCAGCCCCTCTCCCGCTCCTCAGCTCCCTCTGCGTTCTCCTGGGAGCAAAAGAGTGGCATTTAGTGGCTGCCAACCCCCATCCTGTTCCACCTCGGAGGAGCTGCGTTACCGTGGTCTTCCCCACCTGCAGGACTGTGCAACTGGTTACAGAGCTCAGGGATAAGTTCTTTGCTAATAATGTTTGGGGCCTTCAGGGTGGGAAAATCCAGGACGGCGCAGGGGCTTGTTTGTGGTGGGATTTTTCACTTTGGTGTAGGAACAGCCACACAGCGTGTGGTTCTCACAGGCGTTGCTGCTTAAATGCAAAACATCCCCAGTAAATTCAGCTGAACCCGGGCTGTGATCGGGACAGCAGAGCCCTAACACAAGCCGATTTTTACACCTGTGCAACACGGGGGGTGGTTAGTGATCCACGGGGGCAGCGCAAAACACCCCGCTGTGCTGACAAGCCCTCTGTCCACCTCATTAATCTTTTCCCATTACTCTCCCGCGCATACGGAGAGCACAGGGAAGATGTAATGGTTTGGCGAAAGAGCCCCGGAGCGTCTTGGCTTCGCTGCAAAACCAGCAAAGTCAAAGCCAAAGGAAAACGGTGGGGTTTTTTCTGAGGGGTCTTGCAATATCTCGGCGCTGGTGTTTGCTTCAGTGTTCGGGGAGGAGTTTGACAGCACTGCACAAACAAGCCTCTTTCTATAGCAACTGGCCCCTCCAGGCCATCTCCGGGCGCCTTACACAATGCGCATGGAAAAGCACTGAGACGTGAACGTCTGCGCTGCAGATTGAACGCAACGTGAGGAAAGCAACAGAGGATTTCAATTTGGCTTTGTAAGTGCCAATAGCAGCAACAGCCCAATCCCTGCTGAGAATGAATTGCTTCACTCGGGGACAGAGAGGCCTCTTCAAGCCTGGGGCAACCGGGACGGGAGGTGAAAACACATTTGCAAACAGCCTGGCGTTTGTTTATGTGTTGCTGAGCAAGTTAAGGTTGGCCCAAGGTGTCAGTGTGAGGGAAGCGCCTTCTTTGATGGCAGTCAGGTCTGATCTGCTCAGCACCTTCCTTACAACCAGGCGTGAACCAGCTGCTGCCTGGAGCTGGGCACTGGGATGGGGATGGGGACAGGACGGGGATGGGGACAGGATGGGGATGGGGTGGTCCAGCACAGGGTGGCCCTGGGATGCACACACCCAGGTGCCGTTTCTCCAGAGGAGATGCTTCGCCCCAAACAACACACTTCATCCTGCTGACACGGGGCTGAGCTTACCAGGGTGGCCAACCCTGCAGAAGAACACGGTGGAAGCCGGGTGTGCGCCGAGCTGCAAATGAGGGACCAGAGCACAGAGGCACCTCGTTCTGCTGCCAAACCCCTTCCTCTCCCCCCCAGCCCAGATGCTTTCCCTCCCCGGACTGCGTGGTCCTCTCTAACTGCCCGAGCATCCCCTGGGAGGAGAAATGCTCAGCTCGGGGGACCTCATGCAGGTTGTGGTGCCCCAACATTGTTCCCCATCTGCTGTCTCCAGCCCGAGTCCCACACCGGGGATGTGTGTGCGGCAACAGCCACACTGAACATCCTCCTGGATATAAATCCTCACCAACGGTGAATTTCACCTGCCAGGAAAAGGTGAGGTGCTGGGAGATCCCTCCCTGGCACGATCTGGCAGCCGTTGGGGAAGGACAGGGGCTGTGCTGGCAGCGTGAAACACTGTTTACCCACGGATGTAAGGAAAGGAAAAAACAACCGCTGACAATAAATAAAACGTCGGAAAGATTGTAAAGTGAGATCAAGGAATTTAAAGGAAGGGTGTTTATATGGGGTATTTCCTGATAAAATCGGACATTTCAAAGCGTCCCTTAGCAGTGTGGCAATGTTGCGGTAAGCCAAAAGCATTTATGGGCAGCAGAATAGGCAGTTTCCTTGAAAAAGGGTATTTCAGATACATGATTTTAAAGGTTGTTGCGTGGCTCTGTGCCCACTGAAGCTGGAAGAAACCCTCGAGCCAAAATGTCCAGCAATCCAAAAAGCTGTTTGGGGATTATTTACTATCGTCCATTCCCACTGCGGGAATGCGAACGGCAGCAGGCGGGCCTGGCTGCTCCGGGCTGGACCCTGTGCAAACACCAGTTAGAGGTGCAGTCGCCTTTAAATATATATATTTTTAACCTGCTCCCTCTAATACAGCAGGCAGATAATCGTGCTGAGGGTGTGAGCAGCTCCAGCTGCTCTTTAGCCAGACGATGGGAGATCACTTTTTTCCCCTTTGTGCTGAATTGGCCCAACCTCCTTCTTTTAGTGCAGCACCTTTGCCCCCGAGGCAGTGACAAAGGGCCAGGCTGTGACCTCCAAAACTGCTTCTCCCAACAGCAGGGCTGTCGGTGCCCTCTGCGCCAGGGAGTGATGGATACCTCCGGAGAGGGGCAGGGAAAAACTACGATTCCAGCGGGAAAAGAGAGTCCTGTGCTTTTTGGTCCCTCGTCATTGACTTTCACACCCTGCAGCCAACGTCTGGGGAGCGAGGCTGAAGCCGGGTCCCCCTCTGCTCTCCCTGCCGTGGCTCAGCGCTGGGCTGGGGGCTCCTGGGTGGCATTGCAGGGGGGCAGAGCACGGTCCTGCCCACCAAATCCACAGAACCAAAGAATCCCCAGCTGCTCCCAATCACTTGCTCTGCCCCAGCTGAAAGTCATTCCCCTGAGCAGCTCCCTGCCCTCAGCCGCTCCGTGCCAGCGGGCTTTGGAGCCAGCCCGGTCTCTCCGGTGGTGTCCTGGCCTCAGGGTCTTCCCTCCGCGTCCCACCTGGCCCGAGCGGGGCTGCACCCTGCGCCAAGCTCAGCCCAGATGGGAGGGACTGGGCTCCCATTAAATCCCAGGCTCCCTGAGGACGGAGCCCTTGTGAAGACCCACCCCGGTCTGGGTGTACGAGCCCAAGGTGCTCTTGGAGGCGTTGCAGCGGGAGAGGGGGCGAGCGGCTGCAGCTCAGGTACCTGCCGAGCGCTGGTTTCAAGGGGCCACCTCTGCTTTTCCACCTCTCTCTCAAGCCCTTTCTTCCTTCAGTCCCCCGCACTGATGTTATTTGCAGTTTGTGTCGGTTCCTCTCTCCCCTCGCTTCTCCTGCTGCTCTGTGTTTAGTGGGTGATTATTCCTGTGCCTTGGGAGAAATCTGCCGCAGGGATCTCGAATAAGCCAGGACATGGTTGTTCCTGCCTGAGCAGCGCCGCTGGCTGCGGGGAGAGCCGGTGGTGTCTGTCCTGGGTGGGGAAGGCTGGCTCTTCGTGAGAAATGGAACTATGGACTATGCTTATTGCTCCGGCTAAGGTTTTGGACTTTTCTCAGTAGTCCGTGGGCTTTATTTTATTAGCAATTACCTTCCTTATTCACCCGGAGTTTGACATATTTAAGATTTCCAGTGGTGTTTGTGGACTGTGCGTCTGTGCGAGTGGCATGAGATGCCCGGAGGGAATTCAGGCTGTGGAAAGGAGGTTGTGTCCGTGTGGCTGCTCCCTGCTCTTCCGCAGGAGGCTGCGCTGCGGTGGAGTGTTGAGAGTTCAAGGCAATAAAAACGCCACGTGGTAGCAAGAAGTGTGACCGGCCGGAGGCGGTGGTTTGTGGAGAGCTCAGGAGGAAAAGGAGTGAGCTCTGCGTTGGCCGAGGTTGTTGGGTACCTCTCTGCTTTCCGAAGCCACTGACACTCAGCGAGGTCCAAGCATCGTGGCTCAGGTCGGTATCAGAGATGCTGTGAGACCAAACCCAAGGTGCTGAGCATCCGTCCTTGCGTGACAGGAGAGCAGAGCATCGGGATGGTTGCGTGGAAGCCCTCCAGGGGCCCACAGAGAAGCACTGCAGACGGCCTGCCTGCGTGGGCAGGAGGGGAGGTGTGAGGAGGGGACGAAGAGTCTCTACCCCCACCCTGGCACCTCCGAATCGCAGAGAAACAGCCTCTCATGCCCATCGTTAGCATAGTGCCTAATGCAAGGGGACAGAAGTGAGACATGACCGAAGTCTCAGGAAGGAAAAATTCAGGCTGGTGCTCCGAGGAGCGTGTTTGTGTGTCTAGAAAGTCTCACAATCCTGTAACTCATCTCAAACACTCCTAGCATTAGCTAATTTAGTCTATTTTTGGACAGATGTCCTCTTCTAAGGATGGTCTCCTTGCTGCCTTCTCCCTGAGCTCCCCGTGCCCACTGCTCACCCTGCAAAGAGCCGGAGGGAAAACCCTCCTGGATGTGCTGGGACATCCCTTGGGAACAGGGACTGGGCTCTGCTACTCCTCTCGTATCCAGAAAAGCTCTTGCCAAAGGGGGAAGAGTCTTCCCGGGAGAGGAGAAGGAGCATGGCGGTGGGAGGTGGAGTTATTTGAGTAGCAATTTCGACATTACCAATAACCCTCCTCATCCAAAACCCTGGAGACCCTTTCAGGAGTCTGAACTGTGGCTACAGCAGCGATGCTGTGGGGCTGTGGTGGGGAGGATGGGTTCTGCTGCTGGACGGTGCTGGCTGCCCAGCAAACTCCGCTCTGGCCGTGGTCACACAGACGCTGCCCCGTCCCGGGCTGATCGAGTACCCAGAGTCAGCGACGCTGTCTGGGGCTTCCAAAAGGCTGCTTTTTTGCTGCTGAACTTTCTAATTATACTTGTCTGAGCAAGGAAGGAGGCGGCTTTGTCTGACAGCCGCCCTTCTCCCCCTGGCGCTGGGGGGGCTGCCCCTCCACAGGCACCAGCTGCCTCAGGCTCCAGGTGCCGGACCCCCCCGTGGCTGGGGGTACATTGATATTTGCCATGTGATACCTCAGCTCGGCAGCCAAAACACAGCAGAACCATAGCGACTTTCCTCAACCTCGTCAGCACGCCCTGCTAATCCAGGCCGGTCACCCCGCTGCCCCGGCGATGATTAAGCTGGGTGTAACGAGCTCTGTGGACCCTGGGTGTCCCACCAGCTCCCTCCGCTCCCGCTGGAGCGGGGATGTGGGACAGCCTTGTCATCGGCAGGCTCCCGGGAATCGCATTGTGAGGGAAAACAACCCGGGCTTGGCAGCTGGTTTTGCTGTTTTGGGGTCTCGGCGCAGACAGGGAACAAGCCCGTGTCCCGGCTCGTGTGTCTCAGCCCCAAATAACCGCGCTGGGACGTCCAGGGCTCTGCACGGGCAGCTGAGAAGGAGGGTTTTGGGGCTGGGGGAGCCAGCCCGGCTGTGGGCAGAGGTGGAGCTGGGGGTCTGCTTCGGGCTGCCCGGGCTCCGGCGGGCAAAGCCAGGACAGGGACCCAGTGTGAGGGCTTTGGTCCGTGCAGGATCTGTGGGGCTTGTTCCCCGTGGCTGTGGCAGCCATGTGGGGCTGTGCCGTGCCCGGCGGCTCTGGGAAGGGCTCGCTGGTGGTTATCAAACAGCCGGGGTGTGCCCGGCACAGCCCTGGCCCGAGGGCACCCCGCTTCTCCCACCGCAGCTCCCTCAGCCCCGCTCCTCCCCTCTCCGCAGCCCCGTGTGGGTGCTCCAGCTCTGGCTCCAGTCCTGACACCCCCAGCCCAGCTCCCCTTCGTGTTGGGGGGCTCCTGCCAAGCTGGGCTGGAGGGGGAGGGGAGCACTGGGGTTACTGGGCTGAACTGCAACTCCTGCCTCCCCAAGAGCCTTTCATAAGTGTGTCCGTCTGCATCCAAAACCTGTGACTCGGATCCTTCCTCTGAGGGGGAATTCTGTTCCACAGGCTGTTTCCAGAAGCAGAAACGCTGTAATTTCCAGCCTAGCTGTCTTTGTGGCCAGCTTATTTCCATTTCTTCTTGCGCTAACCTTGTCTTAGCTTAAGCAGCAGTGCTCCTTCCCCCAGCGTGGATCCCCCGGCCCCGGCTGAGCGAGCCAGCCAGGGCATGTCTGCAGCGCGGGGCTGCCTCTGCCGGGGCTGCCACGCTTCTGCCGCGGAGCCGGGGGCATCGCACCTCCTGGCACGGCATCCGTGAGCCATCGGCCTCACCGTGCGATACCTCGCCTGTGCTTGAGGTCCTGGCACTCTGTCCTGGCCCCTTTCCCCCTCTGCCCCGGGGGCACAGCATCGCCCAGCCTCCGCCAGGGCCGTGCGGGAGGGCACTGCTAATTCTGGTTGCTTTTGGAAAGTCCTGACGTCTGTGGGCAGCGTTTGGCTTTCTCGTGGCTGCACCAGGCTGGTGGCAAACAGCCACCTTGTGATGAACCTCCTTCACCCAAGCCCTTCTCCTCCTTCGCTCCTCCGAGCAGAAGAGCCTGCAGCTGAGGCTGGAAATTCTTGCGAGGAGCCCGGGAGACCTCTCGCTTCAACCCAGAGGAGGGAAGGGAGGAGAAATGAGGTTTGGAGGCTAATTCTGGCAGCATCAGGCACGAGAAAGATCAAAAACTCAGGGCAGGAGTACAAGAGAGGAGGGAAGCTGTTGCGTGCATGCTCCTGGAACCCCCTGACAGCCCTGGTTCATGCATACTGCACGTTATTTCTGTACCTACTTAAATTAAAACCAGCCTTGTCTTGCGGACGCTGACTGGAGCCAGGCAGTTCTTCTCCCCAGGGGAGAATCCAATTTTCACTCCATCTAGCTTGTGTTTTTGACCTGGAATGACTCTTCTTTTTATATTTAACCAACGCTCCCTCCAAGCCTTGTACCGTGCTGCGCTTCTCACGGCGGCGCCTGCGGCGTCATGGCACATACGTGCCCTGAGGCAGGAGAGCAGGAGTGGGCAGAGGGCTCGCCTGTGATCCCACCCACCCACGGCTGAGCCCCACAGTGACCAGAACAGAGGGGAGGAGCGGCAGAGCCCAGGCGCGGCCGGTGGGAAAGGGGAACTGGGGTCCAGCCCACTTCTGCATCCTCTGCGCCTTGGGTTTGGGTCCTCAGGTGCTGGCCGTGGCCTGGCCACTGGGGAGGGACCAGGAGGGACCCCACCACGCTCAGGCTGTGCGTTTCGTGTGCCAGCCGCCTGAGCCTGGGGGGCACCGTCCCTGAGACCCAGCTCTTCCCACCCATTTTCTGATAGATCCCTTCAGAACCCACCCTCCGTAGGGATAACCTGCTCCGGACTGTCCATCTCCCACCAGGGCTGGGACAGACCTGCTGGATGCCTGGAGGTGCAGCTGGAGCTGCCTTCTCTCCATCCATAGCACTAATGGTTAATTACAGCTCAGAGATGTGTGTGCCCATCTGATTTGCAGCTAAAGGCGCAACAGCTGCCTCCCAGAGGTGCTTTCCTTTCCTTGGTGCAGGACACGTCCTTGCTCCTGAGCCTTTCTTACGGATCAGCCCATAAATAACATCTGTCAGAGGCTCAGGAGACACAGTGGGGTCCGGGCTGGGAGGAGGCTAAATGGGTTTGAAGTATTTATTCCCTTCTGCAGTCCTTAAAAACCTCTTGTAGCTCTTTGGGGAGTGTTGACCAGTGTGACCCATGATCCACAGCCGTGGTGAGTGCCGTACGCCGTGAGCAGCGGCAGACAGCGGCAAGGTTTTGCTTCTGATTCACTAATCTTCCTGAGCCTCTGCTATTCTGGGTGTCTCTCTGGCAAGAGCAGAGGCTTCTTCAGGGCTGCATAATTCAGAGAGGGCAAAGCCGTCTCAGTAACAGCTCTTAACACCCGGCATGGCAATTAGTCACCGCTGGGCAGACGTGACGTGCCCTGCCAGCCCCGCGCTCCTGCCCTCGCCCACGGGCGCCTACGGACTCGCTGCCCGAGAGGAACGTGTCTCTGCCGTAATGCTGTGACTCCACAGTTAATCAGCCCCAGATAGGCCAGTAAATACGTCAGTCATCCAAGACCGGTGCAGGAAAGGACAAATGTTTTAATAAGCGTAGCCCACTGGTTGTGTGTGTTCCACGCCGGGAGAGGGAGGAGGGAGCCCTGGGCTGCAGCATGAACTCCTGCCCGCGAGCCTCCAGCTGCCACCCTCCAGCCATCCCGTGGTCCCTGACGAGGACGGGCACAGGGAATGTGCTTGGCGTTGGTGTCCCCAAGCACCCAGAGGCTGGGTTTGGGCTGCCGTGGAGTGGCACAGAGAGGGACGGGCTTATTTTCCTCATCCTGAGACACGAGTGAGGTTCCCCCAGTGCTGTGGTGGCAGCTGGGAGGACCCCACTTGTTGCAGCTGGACAACCTCCCCACCTCTAAACCTGGGACCTTTTTGCCACCCCCCCGAGGGAAGCCTCCCTTCTGCAGTGGGTTGGCTTTTTTTTTTTTTAATGGCAAATTTAAAAATACATTCTATCTAAAGCAAAACCAGAGAGTATTCAAAATGTAATAGTGATCAGATTCCTAGGGCAGCGCCTCGACTGAGGCACCCGTGGGCTTCCAGGGCTCAGCTCACGTTGTACCACCAAAATAAACCCTCGGGTTAAACAGACGCCCACTCGCAGAACGTGGCTCTGGCTGGATGCTCCCTCTCTCTGGCCCACTCTGGCTCCTCCCTGGGTGGCTCCGGGCTCGCTGTCTGTCATTGTCCCTCTGGGTGGCTTCCGAGGGCCAGGTTCCCGTGCAAAAGCTGGTAGACTGATACTTCATTTCATTCTTAACCAAAAAGAAAAAAAAAAATAAGGAGAATGTAGTTTTTAGATCTTTGAATCCTGAAAAGCTGTTGCGAATTAATCCTCCTTGCACTTGCCCGGATGCTCCGTGGCACCGGGAGCAGAGGCTGGAAGGGGGTGGAAAAGCAATACGGGATGACTTGTTTTCTTATGAGCTGAATTCCAGCCTCGCACTCCAAATCCCCGTTTTTATAGACTTTTCCGCTGAAGTCTGCTCCTGCCCTGGGCATGCCTGTGTAACCGCTCCTCTCTCTGCATTCCTTAGATTCTTCTTCTGCCTGAGACGCTGGATTGAAGAAGGGGTCTGAGGTCCCTGCTGGAGAAAGGGAGGCGAGGAGGAGGAGGAAGAGGTTTCCCTTGGACTCCAGGCCGTCAAAGCAGAAAACCAAACCATGTCACAGGTCATACAGAACCACGTGTTGCGTGTTGGACAGACTGTGTGTGTTTCCTCACAGGAGGAAACCAAGAGCTTGCGCCCGGCGGGGTACCCGGGCTGCTCCCCGCTGCCCATCAAGTATGGTTACTGCTCCCGGGAGGGCTGGGCCACCCCCTCCGCCGTAGTCCACGCCAGCGCCCATCTGCTTCCCAGCGCAGGGCTCTACGGAGCCCACCCTGCCTTCCAGCCCGTGGCTGCCCAGGGGAAGGGGCAGCAGGATTCCTCCTTGGAGAGACCCCCTGCCCCGCATCAGCCGAAGGAGGAGGAGGAGGACACCAGCACGGATCCTGATCCTCACTTGGTGTCTCCTACCTTGGACATATCGATAGAGAATCTCAACAAGCTGATCCTAGAAATCGATCCGACCTTTCAGCCACTCACCTGCAAGCCAGTGAAGGATGCAGTCCAGCCCGCTTCTCAGCGTGATGCTGTTGCCGCCAAGAAGCAGGATCCAGAGGCAATAGGTGAGGCAAAAGGTGCTGGTCGTGCGGTGGAGCCAGCGCAGCTCAGATTTTTCTTGTGAAAACCATTTGCAAGAGGCAGAGTGAAAGCCCAGGGAGAGGGGATGGACACACACCAGGGCAGGATGAGGTCCTGAGCTCCTCTGGAGGGCTGGAACCGGGCACTGGTGACATCCCCACCATCCCCAGTGGGATCGGCGTCTCATGTGGGATGCTGTCTCCTGACATCAGGGTTTCATGTAAAGGAGCAGAAGAACAGACCGTGTGCCCAGGCTCTGTCTCACCTACGTGCTTAGGTGGCCCCAGCCTCATCACATTTGAAACATCTTGTGTCCAGCTCAGGATCCAACAGGGAGAACAGCCTTTAGTTCAACCTCCTGTTTGTTTCCCTGGGTTTGGAGAAAACATTTCTCATTAGGGGTGGGATTTGTAGCTCTCAGAAAACGCCTGATCCAAGTTATTACCATCAGCGGCTGGAGACAGGCACTGAGCTCTGGAGCGCTGCCTGGAGCGTGCTCACCCTCCCAGCAGAGCCCCAGCTCTACCAAAGGGCAGCGGAGCCTTTCCCAGGGTCATACTTGACCTGTGGAAGCACAAGGGTTTGAAGCCAAATTTCCAAAGCCCTGGGCTAAGGTACTGATGGTGGTTACACAACCACCCCATTTAAATGTTCCCAATCGCTTTGCCAAGGAAATTCTTTTTCCAGGGCTTGCGCGCTCCTCCGGCAGCATACCTGGCATACGCGAGGCAGAACATCAGCAGCACATACCAGCCCCCTCTTTCTGCTTTCCCGCCTGGGTGACTTATGTGAAGCCTTTTGCAACACTCCTCTGCCATTCCTGCCATCCATCCCGGGGCCGTGTGTGCTGCTGCCCGTCCCAGCGCTCTCAGAAATACCTTGAAAATCTCTCCCCAGGCCCCTTTCCAGAGGAGGGTCAATTGAGAGGGTGTTAAAGGCATGAAAAATATTCTGTTCTCCCTGAACCCTCGTGCAAAGGTCTGTGTGAGGCACATGGGGTTGGAGGAGGACGAGGTGTGGGTCTTCGGGGGCACCCACTTGTGGGTGCGGGGGTCCCGATGCTGGAGCAGGGAAGTGGCAAAGCCAGAGCCAGGGAGCGCAGGGGCTGCAGCCGATGTGGGGCTTGGGCCACCCCGGAGGAGACACCATCCCTGCTTCCCGCTGGGATGGAAGGGGGTGGCCTTGCAGATAAAATACCCTGAGAAGGTGCATGTTCAGCTCTTGGCTCCTCAGGCTGGTGTTTGGCAGCAATCGGATGCCTCTCCGTCAGGCATCGCTGGAGTCCCAAGCAGCTCAGCAGGTAGCGTGCTGGTGGTTTTGAAAATCTGGCTCCAAGTATGGAACTGAACATCTGGAAACCTGGCCCCGAGTTCGGTGGGAAAAGCCTCACTTCAGCTTTCGTTTTCTTTTAATGGCTCTCATTTTCTGTGCAAACTTCCTGCTGCTGCCCAGCATCCCTCTTCACCCACCTCCTCCTGCCCCAGCCGGTGCCTGCGCCCTGCTCCCATCTCCCACCCAGCCCCATGGAAATACTCCCGGCACCCGTTATCCCCCTCAGCCGTGCAAGGGAGGGCTGTCCGGAGCCCCATTGAGCTTCTCAATCATTTCACACCCCTCCTTAGGGTGTCAGTTCCCTGAGAGCACAGTCAGTGGATGCAAGGGCTGGCAGGAGGCTGACGGTGCCCGGAGCCCACGAGAGGGGCTTGTTCCTTCTAGTGGAAACCACGAGGAGGGGTTTTAACAGCAATAGGAGACACGTTCATGGCAGTCACTGACTCCCCCTGGGCCCTGTGTGTTCCGAGAGGAGAGGGCAGGGCCTTGGCTTGTGTGACAGCTGGGCTCCGTGTCTGCGGCACTTTTGCCACTCCTTGGTGCTGGAAAACTGGCCAAGGTCTTGAGCAAATATTTGTGGTTTAACCACACCTGATAAGCAGGAGGGGAAAGGCCTCCTTAGACCAGGGTGCAAATGCTTTTCAGCTATTTCTTTAATTGACAATTAAAATCCTCATTTCCTTTCCCCTTTTGAGGGAGACTTTGACAAAAATCATCCGGCCAAGAGCTTGCTGGAAGGGTTTGCAGGCTGATACCAGAACCGGGTCCCTCCGGAGCTTTTCCGAGGACGGGCTTTGGAGGAGCTGCTGCCTGTGGCAGCGAGGGTGTGGAGGGGGACGGCTGTGGTTCTGGCTCCTTGCCCCTGCCTGGTCCGGCCACGTCCTCGCTGGGGACCAGCCCTTCTGCCTCACCCGGCGCCTCCTCGGCGGCTCTCCGCCGGCCGTGCCCATCCAGTCCCGTGCTGGGATCGGCGGGGAGAAGGGGCTCGGAGAGTGACTTTTGTACAGACTTGTGCTTTTCCTGCTCGTCAGGCTTTGTGCCCCAGGGGTCTGGCTGCTCCTCGCAGCAAACAGGGTCTGCAGGGCTTGGCAGCCCGGAGCCGGCCGCTCTGCCCCCCCAGCTGCCCCCGCCGGCAGGTCCCGGGGCACATAACACCAGTGCTGGGGAGATCGGGGCTGGTACGAGCAGTGTTTCATTGCGGCAACAAAAAGGCTTTCCTCTCTCCAAGAAAGACCTTTAAGAAGGGGAACTTTCCTGAACCCCATGGCAGGGCGAGAACCAGGAGCTGGAAACGAAGCTGGGCACGTTCAGGCTAGAAAGGAGGCGCAGGCTTCTGGCAGCGGAGGTGATTAACCACTGGAACAGCCTCCCCTGGGAGATGGTGAATTCGCCATCGCTGCAAGCCCTTAAATCAAGTCTGAGTCTCTCTTGCCAAAAGGCATCTTCTAGCTCAGCCAGAAATTATGGCCTTGTTCGAGGAAGCCAGTGACTGATGTGCGTGGGAGCCTGTCACCCCCTTGTCCCCGCTGTGAGGCTTCACTGAAGGTCTTGGAGCAAGTGATGCTCCACCAGACCTGTTTCTGGATAAATAATGGCGAGCAAAGGGTCTAGGAGATGCCCTGCCCACCCCGGGCATGAACAGAAGAGCAGGAAGGAACCCAGAGCAGGGCACAGGCACAGAAACCGCCTTGGAAATTGATTTTCTAGAGGGAGTTGTGCGGGATGGGAGGAGGGAAGGGGGGGCAGCAGCCCCCTGCCCTGGGCTGTGTGATTGCTGCTGTGTGGTCCCGTAGCTGGCGCCTAAAGCCTTGTAACCACCCTTGTCCCTCGTGGCTTCGCTCTGCCTCCCACTCCGCAGCCGCGGGGCCAATGGTGTAGCTGGTGCAGCTGGTACAGATGGTGCGGGTGACGTCCCCCCGTGCTCCTCCACCCAGCCGTGGGCACCCTCTGAACCTGACGTCACCCCCGGGGGGAGCAGCCAGATGTTTTTCCCTTGAGTCAGTTGAGGAAACACCCGCCTCTCGCAGCAGGTCTCAGCAGGCACCGGCGGAGCGACGCCGGCGAGGGGGGTCTGCACAAGCCAGACGTGGCCGCCTGTAACCCCTCGTCCCTGGGAGCCCACCAGCACCGGGGTGGGTCACTGTGGCTCGGTGTCTGTGAAGAAATCAGCCCCCATAGGGTCTGAATGGAGGGCAGTGCTGGGCCATGGGGGTCTCCCCGCAGCGCCTGGGGGTCCCTGCAGCGCTGGAGGGGGAGCAGCACCCCCAGCCCACCCTGCAGAGCTCGTGAACCAGAGCCAAAATTAATAGCAAGAAGATCAGAGACGAGTGTCCCCTGCTGAGCTTAGCTAATGAACCTGACTCCAGCACTGAATCGGTAACGACCTCCTCTTTCTTCCTCCAGACATTAAATACATAGAGATGACGCCGGGCAGAGCCACGTGTCCCGAGTGGCTGCAGGGCTCCCCCAGCCCTTCGGCGACGCCGTTCTCGAGGTCCCCCCAGGGCAACGGCTCCCTGCCCCAGAAAGGGGGACTCAGAGGCAACTACAGCCCTGGTGGCACCGTGATTTTCTCAAGCCCATCCAGACCCGTGAGCCCCCGCTCAGGACCCCCGACCGGCGCTGCCTCCCCGACCTGCGGCAAAGCCTCCGAGTGCGTCACCGTCCCCCAGCAGTGCACGGCCAGACAGACCGACAGCATCTCCTACAGCAACTCCCCGGGCTTCGACAACTTGCTGAAGCCCATGCAGGTGGTGAGGACGCAGCAGAGGAGCAGCTGGGTCTCCCTGCTCTCCACCAGCCCCGGCTCCGACACCAGTTACATCCTTGGAAGGTAAATGCCGCCGTGTGTCCCAGTCTGGGGCTGATGGCGGGGATGAAAGGGGAACAGGGCGGTTTCCCACTGTCCAAGCCGTCCTTCTGCAGGATGGGAGTCCCTGCCCCGTCCGTGGTCCCTGGGGTGGGCTGTGCATCCCATCCCAGCTGAACAGCCCCACTCAGCTCCTCCTGCTCTGTCTCCTCCTGCAGCAGCACCCACTCGCTCCCCCACGACGACTCGGATGCTCACCCCGCTGCCCGCTGCTCGGCCGACTGCCCGTCCCCTGCCAGCTCCCTGGGCAGCTCCTGCCCAACCTCCCCCAGCATCAGGGCTCACTCTGGAGAAGCTTTTGGCCTGAGCCCCCACCAGCCCAGAACAACCTGCTCCACCAAAGCCAACGTCTCCCCGTCCCAGAAGGGACAGGCCAGCAGCTGCCCCCCCTCCATCCTCAACTCCGCAGCCGACATCCCAGTGCTGCTGGTGAACGGGTGCCTGGAACAAGGAGATGCATCTTCCAGGCTGGCCAAAGCCTCCCCAGCCTCTGCCAAGCAGAGCCCCCCTCCCAGCTGCAGCCCGGCCGCGGGGCTCGGGGGCCTCAACAACGCGCTGTCGGCACCGGCTCTCTCCTGCGCCTCAGAAAGTGAGTCACCTCCCTGTCACGGGACAGATCTGGGGGGGAAGGAGCTGTAGAGCCCAGCAGCTGCCAGGAAAAGGGGGAGCAAACACCGGGTTCTACCCTGGTTTATCTGTGGGGGTTATAGACATGAAGGACAGAAGGTCCCTGCTGGAACTGGAGATCCTTGGTGTATCTCCCCAGGGTTGCAGGGTGCTCTGGTGGTCTCAGCTCTTTGCTGGTGCCGTGTCAGCCCTGGTGTCTGCCCACCAACACCCACGTGCTCAGCAGGCAGAAACGCTCTGGTCCCCTGAAGGAGGTGCAGATGCACTTATTTATAATACCTGAGAATGAGGACCATAATTCTGTCATTTCATGCGTGTTTGTGGGCCCGGGACGGGTGGGGAGGAGGGGTTACGGTTCCAGTTTGCTCTGGAGGACATCTAAAGATACCAGAGTTTATAAGGTCCCTCATTCAAGGGTAAACAATAGGGCTGTTGTTCTCTGGAGGAGATTAGCGGAGGCAGCTCTCCGGGCAGAGGGTTTTAATTGGGATTCTTATGGGAATAGCAGGAGGGCTTTGTGGGTCAGATCCTCAGCGGGTGTAAATCCCCATGGTCCAGTGGACTTGTGCAGGGCTGGGCAGACTGGCAGTGCTGGGGGATTCCACGTGCTGCCTCCGCATCCATCACAACCTGCCAAGAGAGATAATTATGTGGAGAATTAATCATTCTGGGGAGCAAGGAGGAAGCTCTGATCAAAAGGGTTGAAAAAAAACCATCAGCCTGAAAGAGAAATATCTTTGCTAGAGCCCTGTCCTGCTCAGTGATGTCTGCTGGGAAGGTCTCGCAGGTCCCACGCTGGCCTTGATGCTGTAAGGTCTCTTGCAGGTCCCCTCAGAGCTGGGCAGCCGACCATGAAGTTTGTGATGGACACGTCAAAGTTCTGGTTCAAGCCGAGCATCACCAGGGACCAAGGTAAGGCAGCGAGTGTCCCTGCTGGGATAGCCCCACCTCAGATTTGCTGTCTGAGGGTCTGCTGCCTGTTCTTCCTGCTGGGGCTTGCTCCCCCCACACCTCAGTCCCGCTCTTCCCCCCACTGAGGTCCTGTGGGGACAGGGTGATGGCAATTCAGGGCGTGCTGGGGGTTGATGGGCATGGAGAGACCCACTCACAGGTCTAAGGGGGAAGGCTCAGAAATATGGGCTGTGCCATGGCCCATCTGTCCCCTCCTCGGGTCCAGCAAAGCTTCTCCTGCCTCTGACTGTGCTGCTGGTACTCAGCACGGCCCGGGACGGGGCTGACAGTCCCGGGGAGGGCAGAGACCCTTGGGACGAGCCAGGGCTGCTCAGTCTGTGGGGGCCATGTACCTGCAGCCGGTACCCGCCTGAGGGACGTGCGTGTCCTCAGCAAAGGCTCCTGATGATTTCTCGCTGCTGCTGCCAAGGAACGTCTCCCCGCGAGAGCACGGGCCGGAGGCGAAAGGCAACGCGGGGAGGTTCCACCTGTTTTCCTTGGCTGAGCCCGCGCCTGTGCTTTGACAGCCATCCAGCTGCTGAGGGACAAGGAGCCAGGCACGTTCCTGGTGCGGGACAGCACGTCGTACCGGGGGTCTTTCGGGCTGGCCGTGAAGGTTCCCGTCCCTCCAGCCGGCAGCCAGACAGGTACGGGGGCTCGCTGGGAGAGGTGGGGTTTGCTTCAGGGATTTAACTGGAACCAGCCAAACTAAAGCCGGCTGAGAAGCCGCAGGACTCTGGTCGTGTGAGAAGGGCTGTCAGCGGGTCTGCGTGTGCCCATCCCTGTGCTGTCACCACGCTTGCCGTGCAGAGCAGAAGCTCTGGTGGATGCCCTGGGATGGGGCCCCGGGGTGGGCAGGGGGTGTCAGGGGATGGCAGGGGTGGGCACGGGGTGTCAGGGGATGGCAGGGGTGGGCAGGGGCACACCGCAGCTGCTGACGTGGTCTCCGGTCCCGCTCGCAGGCGATGAGAGCAGTGACCTCGTCCGGCACTTCCTCATCGAGTGCTCTGCCAAAGGGGTGCACTTGAAAGGAGCCAGCGAGGAGCTGTATTTCGGTAAGGACGGTGCCCTCGCCCCCAGCCCGGGCAGCCCCAGGAGCGGTTCCCAAAGCCCCTCGGGGCAGTGGCCATGGCTGGGGCTGCTCCTCAGCCCTGTGTGAGGGTGTTGGCATGGGGGGGCCACCAGCCCCTGGCCCCTGCCCACCCTTCTCTTCCCAAGACTGTGCTAATAGTCTCACAGAATCACAGAATCTTCATGGTTGGAAGGGACCTTTGAGATCGAGTCCAACCATACACACATAAAAAAAAACCCCCAACAATCTCGGGCACTAGAGCATGCCCTGAAGTGCCACGTCTCCAAAGCAAGAACATGGGGTGGAGGTTGTAAAACCCACTTTTGTTGCTGTGAAACCCCAAATAGTCCAGTTTAGCACCCCCCTCCCCTCCTTCTGAGGTCCCTGGGACACTCAAGGGACCAGAAGCACAATGGTGGGAGGTTTTGGGCACCAGGCCCCCCCCCGACGTGTGGTTCTGTGTTGCAGGGAGCCTCTCCGCCTTCGTGTACCAGCACGCCATCACCCCGCTGGCACTGCCCTGCAAGCTCAGCATCCCCACCAGAGGTAGGTGCTGGGGGCAGGAGAGATGCTCCCAGTGGTCCCTTCCTGCCGGTCTGGGGAGGTGGGGATGGTCCCGCAGTGGGGAGGGGGCTGGAATGCCCGGGTGCCCCCGCAATGGGCCCAGTTGCCCTGGCTGTCGGTGGAGTGGGGACCTGCAGGAGCTGACTGGAGCAGGAGATGGTGGTGACCTGCTTCTGCTGGGGCTGGAGGGCGGTCAGCAAAGCAGGGGAGCAGGGGAACGCTGAGGGTGGGTGAGGAAAGGAGCAGTGGGGAGGTCAGAGAAGAACGGAGCCAGGAGAGGGAGAGGGAGGACAATTAAATTAATTACTGCTTCTCATTTGTGCAGATCTTGCTGATGGAGAAGACAGCCCTGACTGCGCCCCAGAGACCGCGCCGTCCCTGCTGAAGAAAACCGCTGGTGAGCGAAGGAGGAGGCTGCTGTCCCCAGGGGACTCTGGAGCTGGCAGGAGCTGGAGCTCTGGGCAGGCATCATGCTTGGGCGTTAGTCCCTACCGACCAAACACCAGGCTTGAGGGTTTTTTTTGGTGTCATCCGCTCTGACACCATTCGCAGCAGAAGCTGAGGAGTCCTCAGTGCTGTGCAAAGCAGCAGGTCACCCCCGTGCATCTGTGGATGCCGGTGCCATGTCCCCCTCGTGCTTTGTCACCAGGGTGAGGGTACCTGCAGGTTTTATCCACATCCTCAGATCATGGGCTTTTAAGGGAAACTGGTATTTTTAAAGCAAGGAGACTTTTGGGCCTCACAATGGTGAGGTAAAGCTTGAAAAGACAGTCCCTGAGGTCCCCAGGCTGATGAAAGACCCACAATTCCCACAATTTTAACCAGCCCCTGATTTTTAAGCCTCTCTCCAGGGCATTGAATATCTGGAGTTTCTAGGAGAGGGACGGGGCAGTCGGGGGCTGGTTAAATCGCTGAGGGACCTTGCGGGAGACAGAGGGAGATGGCACAGCAGGACGGGGAAGGGTCTTTGCTTCTCTTCCACCCCCGGGTGCCCCCAGCCCGGCTGCGGCGGTGGGTGGGCTCCAGGTGAGAGCAGAGAGCGACGGGCAGGAGGTCGCCTGGGTGGGTCGGGGCACAGGCAGGGGAGTTGGGAAACGCGTTTTGTTTAGCTGGAAATTCTGAAAAATAAGTTGGCAAGCTGAAAAGTTTAGTTTGACCCAGAACAGCCCTTTAAACAGCTCAATCAGCCTGAAATGTCATGTTTTAGGTTGGCCTTCAGCTGTTAGTTGGCTTGGGGTATTTCTGCTTTTCATTAAAGGAAATATGTAATAAACAGAAAAAAAAAACCCAAATGTGACATTTAAAAACCGGAAATTAAATACTTTGACTTTTAAAACAATTAGTGTAAAGAATTAGGGTAAGCCAAAATAAATTTGTGAAGAATCTCTGAGTCACCAAACCTTTAATTTTCATCAAAACAAATCCGACCCACATCCGCATGTCCAGTTCCGCAGGATGGTGCCTGGGCCCTGGCACTGCCCGTGCTCGGTGCCGCGGGTCCCCTCCTGAGCGGGGCTCTGTGCTCTCCTTGCAGTGTGCAACGTCCTGTACCTCAACTCGGTGAACGTGGAGACGCTCACGGGGGCTCCGGCCATCCAGAAGGCCATCTCCTCCACCTTTGAGCTGGAGACGCTGCCCACACCCACCCTGGTGCACTTCAGGGTGACCGAGCAGGGAGTGACGCTCACCGACATCCAGAGGAAGTAAGAGCCGCCCCGGGAGGGTCCAGGGCAGGGGGGGCTGCTGCCACAGGGTTAATTGGTGGCGAGGTGCGGGGCAGAGCTAATTGGTGATGGAAATGCAGCTCACCTGTGACCACCCAGCTCTATCCCTGCCCCTGATCTGCAGGGAGAACTGTCTTGCCAGGGCAAATCCGTGTTGCAATCCAGGGATGGATTTCATAGAATCATAGAATTGCCTGGGTGGGAAGGGACCTTTCAGCTCATCGAGTCCAATCATCAGCCCTACGCTGACAAAACCCATCACTAAACCCCATCTCTAAGCACCACTTAAATGCTTTTAAATCCCTCCAGGGATGGTGATTCCACCACTGCCCTGGGCAGCCTCTTCCAAGGCTTAATAACCCTTTCAGTGAAAATTTTTCCCTAATATCCATCCTGAACCTCCCCTGGTGCAACTTGAGGCTGTTTCCTCTTGTCCCATCGCCTGTGACTTGTGAGAAGAGACCGGCCCCCCCCGGCTACACCCTCCTTTCAGGTTTCAGATTTGACCCCTTCTGTGACAGCACAGGGGACAGTGCTGCTTTGGGTGAAGCTGGTGGCAACACCTCGAGTGGGAGGCAGGAGCTGGCTGAACCCAAGCACTGACAGTTTGGGGGCAGCCCTGGGGTGCGGGACCCCCACGGCCCCCGTTCCCCAGCAGCCACAACAGTTCAAGCAGGGCTCGGATGTGCAAACGGCCGTTTCTCCCACCAGCTCTTTCCCCCTCTCACGCGGGGGCTCTTTCCCCCTCTCACGCCTCGCTCTCCTCCTCCCCAGGGTGTTCTTCAGGCGACACTACCCCTTGGCTGCCATCAGGTTCTGTGGGATGGACCCCGAGAACAGAAAGTGAGTTATCGGCCGCTCTGTGGGCTGAGCTCTTGCTTCCCCACGGTTCCCGGAGCGGTTCCCGGCTCCAAATCCCAGCCAGGCTGTGCAGCCCCTGGGTTTGGCTCCATACAAACCTTGGCTTTGCGGCTGGTGGGATGAGTTAAATGTCACTCTTTGAGCAAATCCAATTCTGTTCTTCCCTCAGGTGGCAGAAGTACTGCAAGTCCTCGAGGTGAGACCTGCGTGGGGACCTCCCGCCGCCGCAGCGTGACGGTGGGAACCCGGGGAGGGGGGGAGACGCTGCTTTGGCCCAGCGGGTGCCCTGCAAAGCTTCGCAGAGCAGCGAGGAGTCGAAACTTAAAAATGAAGAGGGGATGCAATAAAAGTTAACGCGGTGGCAGGATGAGACGTGGGACGGATGGGTGAAGCTTTGGGGGAGGTTGCTGTGTTTGATGAGAGGCTTGGCAAAGCCCGATTCTCTGCACCCCCTCAAGTAGGAAGCCCCCGTCCAAGCCCAGCGATGGCTCGCACTGGGCTCAGGAAGTGAGTTTATATCTGGCTCTACCTTGCCTTCAAGAAACTTTTCACAGCTGGGGGAGCCTTGCCAGAAACACTTCTCCCGGCTGTTTTCCTTCCAAGTAAACGTGATTGGGGAGCGGGCCAAGGTGGAATTGCTGGAACCAGGGTTTTGCTTTGTGGCCGGGGCGAGTTTAAGCCTATTCCTCTGGGTTCCTGGACGCAAACTACATAAGGCTCTCTCTCTTTTTCCAAAGGATCTTTGGGTTCGTGGCCAAAAGCCAGACAGATTCGGAGAACCTCTGTCACCTCTTTGCGGAGTACGACAACGTGCAGCCGCCATCGCTTGTCATCGAGCTTCTCTGCAAGCTGCTGCCGGGGCCGTAGAGGACAGAAACCCCGGGAGAGCTCAGGGCTGGCAGCTGCCCCCGCGCTGCCGAGCTTCTGCCGCTCACCCTTCCCTGCTCCTGGGTTGCGTTTTGGCAACAGCTCATATTTATAATTTTTTTGTTACATACCGTCAAGTCAAGAGTCTCAGTTAAAGATTTTTGTGCTCTGGTGGGATGAGACGTTTCTCCGAGACCCTCCGTGTGGGAGGGACGGCTGCCCCCGGGGAGCGGAGCTGCGGGACGGGAGCTGGGCTTGCCGTACGGAGCCGCTGCCTCCCCCCCCGCCACGCACCCTTCCCTTTGCTCTGAGGACTCTCGTTCTCTGGCTGATATTTCTCTGGGCAGCAGGGGATGCCTGCACTTGGGGTGTCCAAGCCAAGGAGTGTTTGATGGAGTTGAGCTCAGGGACTCAGCCCTGGGATGGGGGGTCTGGAGCAGGCAGACAGCAGACCAGCATCAGCAGGCGGTTTTGCAAATCAAAGCGTATAAAATCACTAGGCCCTGCTGAAAAATCCTGCTTCCCTCGAGGAGCAAGAAGCATCGGGAGGCAGAAATGTCAGAGCAGCGTGGTGTTGCCTGGTGCTGGTAAATGCTCCTGCCCTTTCTTGCAGAGCGGGGTTACGGGCTGGCTCAGCCTCCAGGCATCACAGCGAGCTGAGAAATAAATGTTGACATTTTCATGACAGTAAAACGTTGGTTTTTTGGAAATGACTTGCATGAATTTGGGCCAGATCCTGAGATGACGTAAATTGGCGCAGCCTCGTGGAAGTCGGTGCTGCCGTGATTTACACCAGCTGAAGGTTTAGCCCTCGCTGTAATCTCAGAGTGGGGTAGAGCGGCTCCGAGTCCACCCTACACCCCTCTCCCTTCGCACTCACTTACTCTACGTTGGTTTAATTTTGGACCCTGTGCTAACAAATCCTGCTTAGGGGCATTTTCCATAAAGCAGTGGATCGTTTCTCTCACCACAAACACAGCGGAGCTGTGAGCAACTGAAAGGGGCTGCTCTGCTCTCTGGGAGTGCCAGGCGTGCGCGTGGGTTGCACATACGGAACGAGCCGCTCTCCTCCAGCCGGGCTGGGGAACGGCATCCAGCTGCAACGGCTCTTTGGCGGCGATAAAAACAGATATGGGAGTCACTGCCTGGGGAGAAAGGAGGGGCTTTGTCTCCCCCCCGGGGTCTGTCTGCCCTCAGCTCTGCTCAGCCAAAACCCAGCCCCTGACCCCCGCACGCCGCTGCCGTCCCCGTCGTGATGCAGAGACCCCGGGGAGCGCGGAGCCCCAGGGTGATGGGCAGCTTGGGGGGACGCGGCTCAGCCCCAGCACCCTGGGGTTGTGTACCCCCGGCCCCCCAGGGACCCCCCAGGCCCTCGCAGGGGGTGCAGGATGTGACCCGCTGCAGTGCGTGCTGCAGCCGGGAAGGGGCCCCAGCACAACACCGTCCCTCCTGCCTGCGCCCTGCCTGCCTCCTGCCTGCACCCTGCCTGCGCCCTGCCTGCCTCCTGCCTGCACCTTGCCTACATCCTGCCTGCGCCCTGCTTGCACCCTGCCTGCCTTCTGCCTGCCACCTGCCTGCACCCTGCCTGAGCCCTGCCTGCACCCTGTCTGCCTCCTGCCTGCACCTGGCCTGCTTCCTGCCTGCATCCTGCCTGCATCCTGCCTGCATCCTGCCTGCATCCTGCCTGCCCCCTGCCTGCCACCTGCCTGGGCCCTGCCCATCTGCTGGGAGTCATCAATACGGGCAGAGCCATCAGTGTGTGCAGAGCATTTTTCATTAACCAACATTCGTTTCATTAACCAGCACTTAATTAGCACTGCGCCCAGGCCTGGGACCCCGCGGGGCTGTGCAGCCCGAGGACCAGCGGGGCTTTACTCCGTCGTGTTTATCGTGATGCTGCTCGTGACAGCAGCGACGAGCACGAGGGGAATATGAACATTCAAAGGCTTCGGCTCTGAATGATGCTCTGGGGGGTGATGGTGCTGCTGCCCCCGAGCCTGGCCAGCGCTGCCCCCACCGATCCCGGTCCACGTCGCCGTTCCCCTGCATCACCAAATCCAGCCACAGCCAGGAGCGTTCATCTCCTGGGGAACTGGGATGGCTGCTTTTCCCTGCTTTGGGACGGGGAGCAGGCCCACCGCCAAGCACCGTCCTCCATACGTGGAATTTTTAGTTCATTGAAAACCTTTTCCCAGCGAAGCGTAGCTGGAGAACAGGCCCAGACGCTGTGGGGACAGTTCAGCCAAAACCACCTGGATTCAGGAAAAAACAAACAATTCTCTGAGCTCCTCGTGGCTTCCAAAGTTTGTCCCAGGCTTCCTGGAAGTGCGGCTCTTGGTTTTGGTTCCCGGGTCTGGTTCCAGCCATTTAGTAACAAACCCAGCCCCTGTCCTGGCCGGGCTGACGGGTGTGTTGCCAACAGCCTCTGCCGACGGCGGGTGATGTCCTGTGTCCCCAAAAGCCACCGATGCTGCGGCGTGTGGCTGGGCTCTCCCTGGTGACGGGGACATGGAGCGCACCGGTGCCCACCCACCAGGCATGTGGGTGCACAGACACGAGTGCACTTGCGTGGGTGACACACAAAGCCCCACCGTGGCTTTGTGGTGACAGTGGGGTGGGGGTGCTGCGCAGTGGCCACGGGGGTTCCTGCGCAAAAACGTCCTCGCCCAGACACATCGAGGGCACGGGAGGGTTCGGTTTCTTGGGGACCTCCACAGCCCTCCCTAGGCCAATGGAGAAGCGATGGCACATGGGGGAGCTGGGGGCCCCCAGTCTCCAAGCATCGTGGGAAGGGGCAAACGACCCCCCTGGACCCCGTGGCACAAGCCCCCACACTCCCGGCAGCGGCTCTGCCGAATGCACACACACACACACACACACACACACACACGTTCCTCCAGCCAAATCAGTTCCCAAGCCCAGCCCGGTGCCCCCGCAGGCAGCAGGGCTGGGGCAGATGGAGTGGGGGGGCCAACGGAGAGCCCAGGGAGCCCCAACCCCGGGAGCCCCAGCCCGGGGCAGCCATCGGCACGGGGTCGGGGTGCTGGGCTGGGCTCCAGCAGCGCTGGCGTCGTCCCTGGTCCGGCTGCTGATGTGCTGCGCCAGCAAATTACAGCCCTCGTCTGCCTTGGCTGCAGCCGCCGCCTGCGGCCCCGCTCCGACACGCTGTTTGCACAACCCCGAGCACCGCCGGCCGCACGCCTCCGGTAACCGGAGCACCGGGTTGGCAACGGCCCCGGGCAACACCTCTGGTCCCGGGGAGCCACGACGCCGGGGACCCAACACTTCTCCTGCGATGTCACTGCGGGAGGTCCTGGTGACCTGCGGTGTCCCAGCCGTGCTGGTGAGCACGGTTGCTGCAAACACCGTGAAATGCCGAGCCGTGGCCGGGAGCGCCAGGCAGCTGGGAGGTTCCCACCAGAGCATCTCTCACCTGCATCCCCTGACACCCTCCCAAAACACTTTGTGGGGCTGGTGATGCTCGGTGTGTACCAGCACCAGTGATTCTTGGTGCATACTGGCACCGACACGCCATGGGCTACGGCTCTGCGAGGCCAGCAGCCCTCCCTGGCCACCAGCACGTCACCCTGGTACAAGCTGGTGCCTGTCCCTGTCCTCCCGTCAATTTGGAATCCCATCCAGTGCCTTTTCCCAGCCTGGTACCACATCCAGGCCCCAACACTGCTCCGTGCCACCGTGCGGGGACAGCGGGGACAATCCTGGCTGCTCTCGTGGTGGCACCGAGCAGAGTCTGAGCCGGGACTCATGAGAAAGCACAAAATCATTCGCTTCTCGCCCCATCCCTGCTCCCTGTAGCTCCTCCTGAGGCTTCGTGGGTGCCTGGGTTTCTGGGGCTGCTGAACCCCAAACCCAGTGTGGTGTCCCCCAGGCTGAGGGGACCCTGTCCCCGAGCAGGGATGGCGGGGCAGAGCCTGTCCCCACCCCGGTGGGATGCCCAGCGCCGGCCCTGGCCCCGTGGGCTGGGGATGCTGCCGAGCGCAGGCAGGGTCTGGCCCCGCTCCCGCAGCCCCGTCCCGGGATCTACAAACCAGACGCTCTCGGCTCAGGCATTTTTTCCACTTCCAAGCGGCTGCGATCCAGCCCCCCACCCCGTCCCAGCTCCCCCCGCCCCGGCCTCCCCTCTCCTGCTCCGCAGCCGGCCGTGCCCGCAGCCCCTGGCACGGGGCAAGCAGGTGCCTCTGGAGGTGGC
>JAOXJK010000011.1:4750476-4769347 GCA_025774025.1 Xenus cinereus
CCTGAGTGATGTGCTCTGGGCAGCCCTGCTTTGGCAGGGGAGTTGGACTGGATGATCTCTAGAGGTCCCTTCCAACTTTAACAATTCCGTGATTCTGTGGTGCAGGTGAGAAGTCATTAACATTTGTCTGTAAAGCCCAAACATCTGCTTTACAAACTGATGGCACCAAAGAGGAGGGTGGACCTGGGGACTTATACGTATTTCTTGCCTTCTTTTCAGCAAATGTGGGTTTTTGATGAGGGTGTGGGCCTTAACTGCAGAGATGTGACCTTTGTGCCTGGCTTATACAAAATCTTCGATGAGATTCTAGGTAAGGTGACCTGTCTGTTGAGTCAGTGACTGACGAGTTATTAATGGGTGCTGAATGTCTAAGAAACTGGAAGTAAATGCAAGAACTTATCAAGTGTACTTTTATCCGGTTGCATTGTTGACTGAGTAATGTCTATTGCAGATTGTCTATAATTTGATGGATGGTGTTCCTGGAGCACATTGTTGATTGTGCTTGGAAATATTGGATACTAATGTCCTTCCATTAGTGCTACCATGGGATGATGGTGCGCTCTATTACAAAACCAATTTAGTTCAGCACAAAATTCTCCTTTCTGTGTTAACTTGTAGTAATTCTCTTTGTAACTTGCAAAACATTTGCATACCGAGATGATTATGAATAAGATCGTATTGAATTTTTGCATTCGTTCTTTATAGTTAATAGTTTGGTGTTGATTGAGAATGTAATACAATAACAATAATCTTTCCGTTCTAGTCAATGCCGCAGACAACAAGCAGAGGGACAAAAGCATGTCGTGCATTAAAGTTACAATTGATGTGTAAGTTTTATTTCATTTCTGTTCATTGCCTTCCCAACTCAGGAGCGGTAGATTTTCTCTCTCGGGTGCAGTTCTGCCGAGCTGGTGTGGTGTTGGAGGGCTATGCCGCGCGGCCGGTCTGAATGAGACCAAATATAATTCACCGGTTGTGAAAGCCTTTTCCTTTGTTTGGTCCTCTGGTCGGTTACTGAGTGCTGACTGCTGAAATGACTGCCGATTGTTGTTTTCCGTTGTGGCCAGTTTCCTCTTCTTCCTCTCAACCTTTTTATTCTGTCACTGAGTGTGGATAGAGGATTTTCACATCTGGTGGCCCTTTCATAGACGGTATCTGCAGATCTGAGAATTTTTTTGTTGACTTGTCCTCCCTCTGCTGGCTGTTTCTGCACTGGCTGAGCTCTTGATGAAATGGTGGCTTTCCCTAGAGTTTTTGTGTAATACTTGTTTCATAGCACAGACATTTGCAGCCTTAAAAACACATATTTATTTTTTCCCCTAGAGAGAATAACACAATCAGTGTATGGAACAATGGGAAAGGTATCCCAGTTGTTGAACACAAAGTGGAGAAGGTCTATGTGCCTGCTCTTATCTTTGGACAGCTACTAACATCCAGCAACTACGATGACAATGAAAAGAAAGTCACAGGTAGGGAAGACTCAAATATGCACAAATATTTCTGAGCAGCCTGATCAGTTTAAATGTGTAAGCTGATCTAAAGGAGTGGGGATGCAACATGAAAACAATATTTTTAACTCCTGTTAGTCTGGAATTCTTTCAGATGGTTTTGAACAAAGGTAATAACAAAAATCTGTTTTCCTTCTAATTCCAGGTGGGCGAAATGGTTATGGAGCCAAACTGTGCAACATATTTAGCAAAAAATTTACTGTTGAAACTGCATGTCGTGAATACAAAAAGTTATTCAAGCAGGTATGAGCACTCCTCGTTTCAGTAAGGTTATACCTGAGATTTTCAAATAAAGACCCTAAGTTTTCATTCCAAAAATCTAGGCGTAACCTGCATTTAGTGCACTGTGATTGGAATAAATTTGGCCCACAGTTGCTGTATGACCAGATATAATTCAAATGAATAATGAAATGAGTGGACATAATCAGAATCTAGCTTTTAACCAGTGGGTTTTTTTTGATTTGAAAGTATTTAAAACTTGTAAATCAGCTTCCTGCTTTTAAAAATTAAGCTGGTGTGCGTATTAGATTTGCAACTCACAAATCCTCCTTTTCTCAGACCTGGACAGACAACATGGGAAAGGCTGGCGAAATGAAGCTGAAGTATTTTGATGGAGAAGATTACACGTGTGTCACTTTCCAACCTGATCTGCCAAAATTCAAAATGACAATTCTTGACAAAGACATTGTCGCGTTAATGTCTCGAAGAGCGTATGATATTGCTGGATCCACAAAGGATGTCAAAGTTTTCCTAAATGGACAGAGGCTGCCTGTAAGTAAGCATTTAAAAGAAATGCCAATATCTGTGTTTCTCGTGCCATTTCAACAGTGAGATTTTGTTGAAGCCATTTACGTCATTACACATACTAAAGGGAAAATTTGCACGAGTGATTTCTCTACCCACTTTTTAGGAGGCTATGTATTAAGTATTTATAGGAACTGTTGTAGCTGAGCTGTCTGCTTTCATCTGTGTGCAGGTGAAAGGATTCCGCAGTTATGTGGACCTCTATCTGAAGGACAAAGTTGATGAAACTGGTAATGCACTTAAGGTTATCCATGAGGAAGTAAATTCTCGGTGGGAAGTGTGTTTGACTTCAAGTGAAAAAGGCTTCCAGCAAGTCAGCTTTGTCAACAGCATTGCCACTACAAAGGTAACTTCTGCAGTTTATTTACTCAAGTTCATGCCATATTCTTCATCATTAATATTCTCAGCTGTTTTCAAATGTGTGTATGTTAGTGAAAAATACTTAATTTTGCAAAGACTATGCTTAAAGTTTTACATAGATATGCATCCTTGGATTTTTTTCAATGGAATGACCCCCAGGTCTCTGGTCCCGTTCTCCGCAGGGTGGCAGGCATGTTGATTATGTAGCTGACCAGCTTGTGACTAAACTCATTGATGTTGTGAAAAAGAAGAACAAAAATGGAGTTGCAGTGAAGCCTTTTCAGGTACAATGTCAGAATTTCCCCAGCAGGAAACAAAACTCTAGCATTATTGCACATTGTAACTACAGCTTAATGCAATACCAGCTTAATTAACGATACGTATTTCCATTGTACATACAATATATATAAAATTGCACATTCTAGAAGTCCAGTTTCAGCCAACTAACAATCTTCTCTCTGTTTGGCTGGTGTATTTTGTAGTCAGAACACTGTAAGTCAGTGTAGATGCACTAAAACTCAGTATTTGTCAGATAATACATGTTTAGGTTGAGCGCTATGATTCCTTGACAACCCAAATCACATCACATTTTTCATGAATGTTCAGTAGTTGTTCTAAATTCTCCCAAGACACCTAGGAAAATTGAGAAACATACAGTGATTATTGAGATTTTCCTCAGTGTGTGATTCTGACAGGCAGATGTCAGAGTGCGCTGCTGTTAGTGAGATGAGCCTGTGTAACGTGTGATTTTTGTTGTATTTAACTACAGGTGAAGAATCACATGTGGATTTTCATTAATTCCTTAATTGAAAACCCAACCTTTGACTCTCAGACAAAGGAGAACATGACTCTGCAGGCAAAGAACTTCGGCTCAACCTGTAAACTGAGTGAAAAATTTATTAAGGGTGTAAGTATTGATGTACGCGGATAATCCAGGTGTCTGTAAAACTGCATCTTATGTTTAATGTGGCAAATATATACTTTTGAAGGAATGTAATGAACTACAGAAAAAGCATGTAAGTTAGAATTCATTGTTAAGGCTTTTCCCACAATTGTTGGGTTATTTTTGTGTTGCAGGCAGTTGGCTGTGGCATTGTTGAAAGTATCCTAAACTGGGTAAAATTTAAAGCTCAGAGCCAGCTGAATAAGAAATGTTCGGCGGTGAAACACACCAAGATTAAGGGTGTTCCTAAGCTGGATGATGCCAATGATGCTGGTAAGTGGGTTCCACCTTCATACCCAGTTCATTCGAAAAAACTTGTTTTTTAGAGAAATGATAGAATTGTCTCCTAAAGATAATGAGAAAGCTTGTAATTATAATTCATCCCCATTTTACAGTCTCATTTACTATGTTTATCCCCATTTACTATGTGCAGTGAACAAAACCTGTACACATTAGAAGATATTTATTCTCATTCGATTTTGTGAGTGTGCAGGCTTCAATTTCACTTCTTAATTAGAAAATTGACTTGATTATTATTTTTTTTTAGGCAGCAAGAATTCTTTAGATTGTACACTTATCCTGACCGAGGGAGACTCGGCCAAAACACTGGCTGTCTCTGGTCTAGGAGTGGTTGGAAGAGACAAATACGGAGTATTTCCCCTTCGTGGGAAAATGCTCAACGTCCGAGAAGCTTCTCATAAGCAGGTTGGTTGGAAAATCATTATATTCTCCATGTTGGAACACTGTGGTTTGTGTAATGCGGTGTTTTAACCGCATCAGTGAAGCTGAATGCCTGCAACACTGTAACTCACAGGAGTTTCTAAACAGCAAAACAACACTGCCCAAGACAAAGCTCAGTCAATGCTATACTTATGGGTAATTTTAGACTTTATTGAGCTACGTTTTAAGTCTGAAAGACGAGTTTTTATTCTGTGTGATCATTTCCAGATTATGGAAAACTCTGAAATCAACAACATCATCAAGATTGTGGGTTTACAATATAAGAAGAACTATGAAGATCAAGAATCTTTAAAGACTCTTCGCTATGGAAAGATTATGATTATGACAGATCAGGTTAGGTTCACGAAAACTAGAAATACTACCTTTGTATTGTTGTACCTACTTGTCTGTATTCCTTTCTTTTTATCATTCTGTATTAGTAGGTCAGAATGTCTTTTCAGCCACAAAACAAACAGATGGGGGGGAATAGCATTACCAAAGAGCTTAATACTGTCTTTCCAGTTGGCTGATTCAGGGTCCTTGACCAGTCCTTGATACCTTTTTTCACCAAGAATGTGCCTTTCCTGTTTCTCTTACTTTTCAGTACTTAAACAAGGCGTGGTCACAGTGGAAGTTAACAGGGTCAGTTAGCTGGAATTATAGAATCGTTTGCTATGAAGCTAACAATTGTCGATTCCATCGTGTCCCTGATTAAATATGCCTTTTTTTCTTTTCAAATCAGGATCAAGATGGTTCCCATATCAAAGGTTTGCTGATTAACTTCATCCATCACAACTGGCCATCTCTTCTAAGACACAACTTTTTGGAGGAATTTATTACTCCCATCATAAAGGTAGGGCTTGGGAGATGGTAATGACAAGGAAGGATCCATTGCTCCAAATCTGCCTCTCATTTCACAGGTAAAATATTTGTTCGTTGTAGGCCTCTAAAAACAAAGAAGAAATTGCATTCTACAGCATTCCTGAATTTGAAGAATGGAAAAACAGTACACAGAACTACAATTCGTGGAAAATCAAGTACTATAAAGGTTTGTAGAAAATGAGATATGCTGAAATTAAATGATCCAAGTATGAGCATTCCCAGTTCACGCAGTCAGTCCTGCTTTTGCAGAAAGGGTGTGTCCTCCAGGTCCCTTCCCTCCTAAGATACTTCGATTACAAATACATGGGACATAAAATACAGAAATAAGGACACAATAACCTCTAACTGGATCAAATCTCAATAAAATCTCCCCAAATAGAACTAGGTAACCATTCTTTCAGCCCTCTTAGACAATTATGCTCAGTTTTCTGTGCTATTTTCTTTGTGTACTGTTAGCACTGGTAGCTAAGTCCTTACTCCAGAACTGCTTAGTAGAAAGGTGCCAATTGCAGAACCACGGCTGGGTGATGAGGAATCATTTCCAACTTGCAATTAGTCATTTCAGATATCTACAGGGGTTATAGACAAATCCAAAAGTACCATATGCACCTGCTCACTCCTCTGTAATTCTTATGATTTTTGTGATACTTCAAAATGAGATGGAAGGTAACGTAAGTTTTCAGTAAGTCATCTTCACACCGTACATTTATATCACAGGAACTGGGCATAGCAGAACATCTCTTTCAACTGCAACTTAATTTAAGCAAGAAGTGATAAGGATTAACTAGTCCTGTCTCTGCAGGTCTGGGTACCAGCACATCGAAGGAGGCTAAGGAATACTTTGCAGATATGGCTAAACACCGAATTGGCTTCAAATATGCCGGTCCTGAAGATGATGCTGCGATCACCCTGGTAACTAACACTTGACTTAATTGCTGACTTACTACCTTTGCTATTCTACTGCTTAGAGTGCTGTGTATTTTCTCTTAAAATGCTCTTAAAAGCCTTTGGGCTTGAGACAGTCTCTTTGTTACCAAGGCTACGGCTTTAGTCTAACCAGTAGAAGCAAATCTGTCCCCGGACCTCAGGCCAAGAGTACCCTTTTAATGATGGTTTTTAAATATAGCTCGGAACAAACTAATCACGACAAACCAATTGACATTTTCAGACACAATAATAAATATTCCTTTACCATTTTTCTGCATGTTCTGCTGCAATTTTCTCAAAGTCTTCCCTTCCCTTTCTCCCCCAGATTTTCTTCTTGCAGAATGGTTCACCAGTGGATTAACACAGTCCTTGCTTCTGTGAACTTCTTCACCTTCAGTAGACATTGACTTTTAAATTCTGAGCTATTAGGCAATGCCAAAAAAACAAGTTTTTCCCCAAAATATTAATTTCCCCCCCCAAATCTGCTTTAGTTTTCTGTTACAATGTTCAAAATCCATATATTTGAACCTAACTACCAAGTTTCCTAAAGACTGGTGTAAATTATGCTCTTAATATACTTAGCTAAAAGAACCTTTTCTTACACTTCTTGGGCTATGAAGTCAGCCAGTTTAGCATGTTGTTCTCCTGGGTGCTCTTCCTGGGCGCTTGCTTCTTCTCAAGTGGTCCAGTTGGGCGCACCACAGAACCTCCTACAACTGAATTACTCTTCATTTTGTACTATGCAGGCCTTTAGCAAGAAGAAGGTAGAAGAGCGAAAGGAGTGGCTGACTAATTTCATGGAGGACAGAAGACAACGGAAGCTGCATGGTCTGCCAGAGGTAAAAGGTTTACGTAGATGAAGGAAACCGGTTTCCTGTCTCTCCCTGGGGCTGCTCTTGTCTTCATTCTGGCAGGTCGGGGCTGCTCACTGCTCCGAGTCACTGCACACAGGACAGTGCAAATGTTTCAGGATTTTGCAGAGAAGCTTCTTCTTTCATGACCGTACCCTCATTGTCAGTTGTCCAACAGTAAATTTCATTTTTCACTCTTATCTTTCAAATTACTTCATCAATAGGGAAATTATAACTTGATCAGGACTGTATGGAGACAGTATTTCTCAAAAAAGCGATGTTTTGCTATGCCATGCTAAGAATGTCAGCATTTGAGCCGTGTTTAACTAGTCTTACAAGAAGCTTCCATTTCAGTGAAACTAGCCAAGTATGAGCTAAAAACCAGATTACTCCCTGTTAAAATTAAGACAATCTTGCACCTGTTTTTTCTTAGGAATACCTATATGGGAAAAATACTAATTACCTGACATACAATGACTTCATCAACAAGGAGTTGGTGCTGTTCTCCAACTCAGATAATGAAAGATCGATTCCGTCACTGGTTGATGGTAAGTGATTTCAAGGTAGTGATTCCGCATAGCGCATTCCTCAGAACTTAATAAGTGGGTGTTTTATGTCATGGCATCAGAATCGCAGAACCTGATGAGTTTTCAGGGTCAGAATTCTGAAATCTGTTTTCTGCTGTCCAGGATTTTTAATCCTTGGATTAAATGTCTTGTTCATTTTGTAGCAAATTATTGCAAGTACCTTACTCCTGGTGCAGATTCTTTAGGTGAATAAGTAGTTCTTTGTCTCTAGAGAGCAGAAGGTGAAACACGTTGTACGTTAAAATCACAAGGTCTTTCTTTTTTATACAGGTTTGAAGCCAGGTCAAAGAAAAGTTCTGTTCACGTGTTTCAAACGGAACGATAAGCGGGAGGTGAAGGTTGCTCAGCTGGCTGGTTCCGTAGCGGAGATGTCCTCATACCATCATGGTGAAGTAAGGACCTGGCCCAGTTGTGCAAAATGCTTTTTAAATGAAAGGCAAAAAAGCCCTTCTCTGGACTTGACAGTTAAGATGCCTCTAAAGCAGAATTAAATGTTTGAGTATAAACGCCAAAGTGGCTGTATATCCGCTATTAATACTTTGATATGAATTTAATCTGAGGTTGGTCAGTTTGTCTGTGCTACCCAGATTTTATGGGAGCATATTTCATTCAAAAAGTAGAACAAGAAAAATCGTCTTTACTTGTGGCAGATTTAGGCAGATGTTACTGGCCTTTCTGCCTTGGGGAGGAGAAGTTAAGCGTTATCATATATCATATGATAGATCCATATCATATGGATATCATATATCCATATCAGTGCTGTTCTTGGTGTGAATTTTGCCTTTAGCTTTGTCCATTCAGGGAAGAATTCTGCATTTTGAGCTTTGAACCTTCCTTTGTTGCAGGCGTCGCTGATGATGACCATTATCAACTTAGCTCAGAACTTTGTGGGCAGTAACAACCTCAACCTGCTGCAGCCCATTGGGCAGTTTGGCACCAGGCTGCACGGTGGGAAGGATTCTGCCAGCCCTCGATACATCTTTACAATGCTCAGGTCAGTATCAAAGATTTCTTACTGTCTTAAATATCCTTGGCATCGTACTGGACTCAATACTTCTGTGGGGTTTTTGTTTTCTGGGGGGAGAGGTGTTCTTTTTTGCATGGTGGTCACTGTTCTGTAACATGAATTTGGGCTTAAATTCTCTTTTCCGTTCTAGCCCACTAGCCCGGCTGCTGTTCCCAGCAATGGATGACAACATCCTGCGGTTCCTGTATGATGACAATCAGCGTGTGGAGCCGGAATGGTACATGCCCATCATCCCAATGGTGCTCATCAACGGGGCAGAAGGGATCGGTACTGGCTGGTCCTGCAAGATCCCCAACTTTGATATCAGGGAAGTTGTGAATAATATCCGTCGTCTGATGGATGGAGAAGAGCCATTGCCAATGGTAAATAATGTACTTTAAAAACAATGTCTCACTCCTTAGTTAATTTAGCACGTATTTCATGCAAGTGCTTAAAACCAGAAGCTTCAACACAAAGCTGTTCTTTTCTGCTTAGATTCCGAGTTACAAGAATTTCAAAGGCACGATAGACGAGCTGGGACCTAATCAGTACGTGATAAGTGGTGAAGTGTCTATCCTTGATTCTACAACCATTGAGATCACCGAGCTGCCTGTTAGAACGTGGACACAGGTAATAAGCGGTGAATTTGCCCTGGGAATGTATGGTTTACCCTATAAAGCAAAATGTGATTAGTGGGTGTTGGAGCTTTTCCACTACGTGGGTCTGAATTTGAATCTTTTCTCAGACTTACAAAGAGCAAGTTCTGGAGCCAATGTTAAATGGGACTGAGAAGACACCCCCACTGATCACAGACTATAAAGAATATCACACAGATACCACAGTGAAGTTTGTAGTGAAGATGACTGAAGAAAAACTAGCTGAAGCGAACGCAGCGGGGCTGCATAAGGTCTTCAAACTCCAAACAAATTTAACGTGCAACTCCATGGTATGTAATAGGTTTTGCCAAATACAGTTCTGGGTTTAACTCAGAGGCTGTGGGCAGCTGCAGTTGCTGCCTGTAACAAATACTCTTTTGCAGTAACCTATTCACTTTGATTTTTCTGCTGTTACTGGTTTTAAATCAGCTTTCTAAATATACCTTCAAAAGGTCAAGAGACTGGCTTGGGAATGGGCCCAGAGTGGTTTGGTTTTGCCTGAAGGAGTCAAAGTGATCTGAAATCGCACAGTTCACACAGACCTTTGTTGTGACAACAGCACGGCCATTGAATGTCTGAATTTTGACAATGTGTGAAGCTGGATGCGAGATGTTTATCCTACAGATAGCTTTAAGATTCAAGATACCTTAACCCTACTGTGTGTTTTCAAGAACTTTGAAATTCTAAAATTGTCTCTGCTGCTGTGCTTGCAAAATGTAGCCATTTCTAAAACAGTGCTAAGGTTTTATAATTTGTTGGCTAATAATTCAGCTGTACTATCACACCTGTGTTAGAGGTGATTTTCACTGGGTTTGGGAATCGGTTTTATCATCATAACGCCTGTGTTCTTTCATCTAGGTTCTTTTTGACCACGTTGGCTTTCTCAAGAAGTACGACTCTCCCCAGGATATTCTTAAAGAGTTCTTTGAACTCAGGCTCCGATACTACGGTTTGAGAAAAGAATGGCTTATTGGAATGTTAAGTGCCGAGTCTGCAAAGCTGAGCAACCAGGCTCGTTTCATCCTGGAGAAAATAGATGGCAAAATCGTGATCGGTATGTGTTGTTCTTGGTTACTTGCTTTATGAAACTGGGAGAAGAACTAGGTGCTGCCGTGAGCTCTGTCAGCACCCCCTCAGCCCCAGACTGGCTCTTAACAAACTACACCAGAGCTTATCTTTCTGTTCCAGTAATGCATGGCAGCAAAATGCTTCACAGAGTACCCTTGGTCTACAGAGCATTATGCATATGTTAATTAAAACAAGAGACTCGTGCAGCTTCGCTACTGTATGTTTGACACTATTTTGAGAGTAGAAATATTCTTTAATAGTTTAGGAATAATTCCTATCTGTTTCTGACTCAGTAGGAATAAGAGTTAAGTGCTTGGTGGGTTGGAAAGGGGCAGTGTTTTCTATTTAAATGCAGGCTTCTTAAGAACCCGTCTCTCTTCTGTGTTATCTCTGTGAACCTCTGCAAAAATATTCCAAATCCTGTTCTCAGTGGGTTGGGGTTTCAGACTCACGTTAGCAGCATCTGAGCATCATGAGCTAGAAAAAGAAACAGGTCTTTGTTCCCAGCACTCAAATTTTTCAATCAACTTTTCCACCTCCATCTGAAAGGCCATCTGTATCTCACTTGCATTTCTGGAGGATGCAGCTGGACAAAGTGTCATAAGATGCTTTGTGGTTTGTGTCTGAAGGCGGCCCAGTAATCCCAGCAGCCTGGCTCTGTTTGACTTGTACTCGGGAAGAGAAATAATTCCCTTTAAATGCATTTTCTTGGGTTTTTGTAATAAGCAGTTCTAAGGCTGACAGAGCTGGTTTCATTTGTATTTGTGTCTCGTGGTTGATTGCTTCTGATATCTTAAAAAGGAACAAATTCCAGCTGAAGCATTTCCATTGGTTGGGGCACTTAGAGCATAAATGTCCCAGGTAATGTCTAATGAGGTGCAGGCTACACCGAAGCCTTTGAGTGCTATCAAGTAAAGCTTGTCTGTCTTTCCTAACGGCAATGGGTAGTGGTCACTAACTGACAATCCTGAAATGTCTGTTCACAGAAAACAAACCCAAGAAAGAGTTGATTCAGGTTCTTATCCAGAGAGGGTATGAATCCGACCCAGTGAAAGCTTGGAAGGAATCGCAAAACAAGGTAATGCTTCAAGTCATCCTCTCTGAAGAGATCTGAACTCGACCCTGTCTCTGAAGCTCCATAATCCATAGGGAGCAGCAGAAGTTGCTTTTCAATTTGTAGGATTCAAGCACTTGTGTGTCTGAGATAGGAACCGTAAGACGAGCAAAAACTCAGTCTCTTGTTCAGAAGGCACCGAGACCGAGTTGTTTGGGTTTGAATCTGTCGGGCCAAGTCCTCGTCACAGCAATTTCTGCTCTTCCTTAAGGATGTCCTTCCTCCTGTGGGACACAGTGGCGGAAGAGCTGTGAGGAAGATCAGTGTTAAGTAGCCTGAGGAGAGAATCTGGACCATCAAGATGGAGAGGCCATACAGAGTAGAGCGAAAGAGAATTGGAGAATTGTTTTTGCAGATGGATTCCTCTGTGCAATAACAGCTGGGGCTTTAAGCAGCATAAATTCATCCATTTCTGAACTGTTCTAGAAGAGCCTAGGACACATAGGCACATGGAGCACTGTCCAGATTTGATCAATAGCCCTGGCACTGTGTGTCAATATATTTGTTGACAACGTCTGTTTTAAATCTACATTCAGGAAGAAGAAGAGGAGGAGGAGGAGGAGGAGAGTGAGAAAGAATCAGCTGCAGCTAAAGGACCAGACTTCAACTATCTGCTGAACATGCCCCTGTGGTATCTGACTAAAGAGAAGAAAGATGAACTCTGTAAGCAGAGAGATAACAAAGTATGTTCCTTCCTTTTCTTATAAAAGCATTGGTACATAATACATAATATATTTTTTTCATGGTGGATTAAAATATGTGACTAACGATTATCAACCGTGATTTCCTTTAGGAAGCGGAGCTGGAAAACCTGAAGTGCAGGAGTCCCTCTGACCTGTGGAAGGAAGACCTGGCCGTCTTTGTTGAAGAACTTGATGTAGGTCAATGTTGGGGCAGATGGCTGACAGCCTCGTAGTCGTACCCACCAGCACGTCATTGACTTTTTTGTCATAACAAGGAAACTAAGAATGATAACTCCTGTATCTTGCACTCATCGAGGAGAGCAAGAGCTTTCATTGTCTTCCTACCCTGGGCAGGAGTAGCGCTGCTTTGGGCCAGGGAATCGCAACACCAAGGTGGCCATTGGAAAGTGGTGCATGACCAGTCTGAGTAGAGAAGAGGAGTTTTAGGAGGGCTTGGGAGCAAGCACAGAGTGCTTTACCTCAAGGGCTGTGACGGAGAGGTGTTTTCAGTAGTATGTTTTCTTTTGTCTTCTCACGGTTGTATTATTTTCCGCTCACTTCTGCAGGCGGTGGAAGCCAAGCAAGCTCAGGATGAGCTGGCAGGGTTTGCCGGGAAACCTCTGAAGGGGGTGAAAGGAGGGAAGGCGAAGGTGAAGAAGGCGCAGGTGCCGGAGGTAATGCCATCACCCCACGGCATAAGGGTTGTTCCTCGGATAACTGCAGAGATGAAGGCAGAGGCGGAGAAGAGATCTAAAAAGAAAATAAAGGTAAAAAGGAACATTCCAAATGTTTAATCTGTCTTTACACTCTCCTTAATACAGTCTGAAAGAAATGCAAGTTCTTGTTGGCTGAACTGGGCCCGATGAAGCAGCTGTTCAGGGAGAGGGACGGAATCTCAGGACGTGGGGAACCCTGGAAATGGCTGTTTCTCAGTCAAAAGGAGAACAGATTCGCTGACGTATCAGAAGATGGCTTAGAGGGAAATCTTTTGACAAGAGCATGTATCACAGTGTCAGAGATGGGCTGGTAGCTTAGAAATGAAAAAGCAGATGCAAGTAAGGCTGTTCTAGGTGTCTTGGGGATTTTATAAATCCTCCAGCGGGCAGGAGGTACAGCTGGTAAATTCACTCCTCTAGAACAGCCTTTGATTTTCTGGTAATGCTTTCAGCCGCTTAATGCCATTATTGTTCTCAATATCGAGGAGATAAAGAAGATTTAACTCTTTTTATAGGGCTAGTTGAAATTTTGCCATTCAGCCATTGGCAGCCTAGAATAAAATATCCCCCTCACCTGCTTTGACCCATGAGCAACGTACTGCTCCTCTCCTACAGGTGGTTCCAGCTAACAGTTTTTCCAAATAATTTGCACTGTTGTTTTTAACCCACCCTGTTGAGTTCTGCATCCTCAACACACCCCGGAGCTGTACCATCAGCACACAGAGGCGGTACCAAAGCGCTCTCAGCAGTGGGGACAAAGTTCCTGTTTTTGTTAATGTTGGATTTTTGCATTTTAAGTCACCTGATCTGGGGACGGGTCCTGTCTGATAGACTTGGCCGTCATCAATTTTACAGGCAGTTTGTGTCACAAACTCAGATTTCTTGTCCCAATAACTTTCACACATCTCAAATAAGCAGCTCCTTTCTACATTACTCTGTGCCTCTTCTCACGGAGTGAGCAGACTCACCATCCACTCTGTATCTGCTTGTCCCTTCAGAGTGAAAAAAATGAATTTGATGAGAATCAAGAAGAAAACATATCAGGAGACAAAGAGCCTTTGGGCCTTAAGCGGAGATTAGCGAAGAAGCTTAATGCTGAGCAAGGTAAATGCTTTTCTGTGTTATTTCATCAATGGAAAGGGAGGGGAAGGGCCGTAAATTTGGTTATCTGACCTCTTCCTGAAATGATGAGTAACATGGAGGAATAGTATTTTTGGAAGAACTAAAGTGATCCCAGATGACAGTCCAGCGGGATAGGTTACTGTTTCTCTTTGGCGTTTAAGCCAGAATCCTCTGCATTTAGTGGTGTGTTTCTAAGTTGAGCTTGAACTGCTGAGCCTGAAGTGTGGGGGGAAGTTTGCTGCTTCATCCCACCTCCCCGTGTTTTTCAGGTGCGAAGAGACAGGCCACTCTGCCGTTCAAGCCATTGAAGAAAATGAAGAAGCGAAACCCTTGGTCTGACTCAGGATCTGACTCAGAGTCTGATTTTGAAGCTCCTCCTCAGAGAGAGAGGGTGGTTCGTCAGGCAGCAGGTGAGCGACGACCCGAAGGCAGGATGGGGTCCAGCCTGGAGGAGAAAATCCAACAGACTATTTAGAGAGTTCCCAGAGGCCAAGATCTACATCAGAAATAATTTTCAATAGGCTTATTTATTTTATTGTGTATAACAACTCAATATTTCTACCATTGGAGGAGATTGTCACAATGCTTTTCAGGGAAAAGCAGAAATGGGCAACCAGAGAAATAAGGTTATTGGTTTTAATTGCACAATAAATGTGTTGGTGGTGAGGGAGCCTGGGATACGCGTGCGCTTTGGAGTCTGCTCACTGGCAGCCTCAGGATCTGCTTGTTTTTATTCACATCTTTATTTTTTAATAACTGCAGCTAAAATATTGAAAAAGAAACTGAGCTGCGTGTTGCCAAATGTGTAAAATAATACATCTGTGTCCTTTCATCAGCCAAAGTCAAGACTATAATCAGTTCGGACTCGGATGAAAATCTCTCCAGCTCAGAGGAGGAGCCTGAATTTCAGGCCGACAGTGAAGGCAACACCGACTCCGACACAAGCTTGAAAGAAAAACCTGCTCCCAAGCCCAGAGCGGCTCCAAAGTGAGTATTTTTCCACAGAGGCACTGGAATTAGCACTTCTAGTGTTAATGCTGTAGAGTAATTAATAGCTCTTTTTCTTCAGTGCACCTATTTAGTGTGTCGTAAGTTGAAAAACTACTTGGGGTTTTGTATTCCAGGGGAACCACCGAAAAAGCAGCTAAAGCTCCCAAGCCAAAGCCTGAGCAAAGCGTTGTCCCTGGTGAGTATGGGACCTCTGAAACCCTGCTGATTTTCCCAGAATCCCAGGAGATTGCACTGGGAATTCTGGTCAGGGCTTGACGCTGATGGGGCAGATGTGGGTCATGAGATCTCACCTAGAAGCTGTGATGGTGGGGCAGAGGCTGGCTGGTTCTAACATGAATCTGATTAATCCTGTTTTCACAGTTGTTCTTTTTATAAAGTGGATCAAAACTTTTCTGCTCTAATGTCTATAGCCAGAGTAGATAATTTGACTATTTCAAACGTCCTTTCTGCTTTCTTTACTCAGTTCAAGCCCAAGAAGTTGCTGATGAGAACCCGAGTGAAGCTCCCACAGCTCCTCCTGTCCCCGTGCCTCACGGCAAGGCCGGGTCCAAAAAACCTGCTGCAGCCAAGAAGGCCGGTGCCGCTAAGGGTAAGGTGACCTTTAGTAAGATCATTTTTAGTTATCAATTATTATTCCTGTGGGAAACAAATCCGGGTGATTTTACTGGGCAGTGAGAGGCCCAAATAACTTGAGCTTTCATTTCAGGAAAGATTTGAGGTTTGTGGCAGAGGCTGCCTCGTTGTTGTCATTTTTCAAGCAGTCTGTTTCCAAACATATCATGTTCTAGTTCATGTCAGACATGCTCGAAGGGAGGGAATTTTAGTTTGGGAACAGGAAAAGTGAATGCTTCCTACAGCGCTATGTAATACTTGGCAGGAATAATCCGAGAGGAATTTGTGTCTTGCAGTCAATGTTCTACTTCGTGTCTTTGGGGGAAGGAAGCTTCTTGGTCGCCCTCTTCCCAAGCAGGAGCGAAGCTTCTCTGGGGTAGCGTGGTCTATTTAGTGCTACCTCGACTTCATAAATATGTGGCATTTGACTCAGGTTTTTTAAACTTTACTGCCCAGAGTTCTTTGTCAAACTTTGCAAGCAGTTCTGCGTATTCCATCTCGGGCGGGTTTTGGTCCCAGCAGTGTATGTAGCAGGATGTTATTTCACAGCAAAAGAGCCATCCATTTCTTCCACTTCTAAATTGAGAAAGCCTCAAATTCAGGAATTTCAGCTTAACTTGGAGAAATACTTCAAGATGCTGGTAAAAAAAAAAAAAAGGGTCAAAATATAGGTAAGAACAAACCCCAGGAGTAAATGTTTGGTGTAGACAGTAAATTCATTCCTTCCCTGTGCAGAAGTTTCAAAGGTCCCGGATTGGTTCTGCTGCCTTGAGAGTTTCAGGACTTTTCAATCTGAAATAGTCTGTAAATTTCTTTGGGTACATTTTAATCTCATCCTCTGAACGCAGTGGGACCGAGCAGATAAACAACCTCCTGTCTCATCATCTGGGTAAAGAGCAACCTTTGGAGAAAACCCCTCTCGGATGAGAATGACCCGTGTGCTGCCCTTGCGGGGCCATAGGTGTGATGGGAGTCATTCACCAGCTGCAGCGCCCCCAAAAACGCGGGTTTAAGGGTTGCGTGGTTCCCTTTCAGATCACCAGCCGTCCATCCTGGAGGTTCTGGCCAAGAAAAAGGCCGCCCCCAAACCCAGCAAGGCAGCAGCGGCGAAGGAGGCAGCTCCGGATGCGGAGGCCGGAGGAGCGGGCAACAAGAAGCCTGGCCAGGCCAAGGGGCGGAAAGTCGTCAAAAGGCAGCCCAGCTCGTTGGATTCCAATTCGGATTCAGATTTGAATTTTGGGTTGAAACCTTCCAAATCAGTTGCGGCAAAGGTTTGTACCTGCCACTGTCAGAGCCGGGGGATCCAGGGGGGTCGGTGTTGGGTTTGGGGGCAGAAAAAGCCTGGCAGAGGCAGAACCTCCCCTGTGCTCCCCGCCCTTACTGCTGGGGGCGGGAAAGGGGGGCTTGGGGTACACGGATCTATCCCAGAGTGTCGGTTTGGTCTCCTCAGTCCCAGCAGCCACCTTCCCCGTGACACTGAGGTGCGTTTTGTGCTGATGGAGTGGTCCCTGTTCCCGCTCGGATTTGTGATTCTCTTCTTGACTCTGCTTTTCCCTCAGAAATCCAAGGTGGAGGATGACGACAGCTTCACCCTCGATTGTGCAGACAGCCCCGTAGCAGCCGTGCCCCGCACCAGGCCCGGGCGTCTCAAAAAGCCTGTCCAGTACTTGGAAGAGTCTGATGAAGATGATATTTTTTGAATTTTTATGAAGATTTTAAACTGCTGATCCATAATCCAGGAACCGGCCTTCAGCAGAACCCCCGACAAGCTGCCACCCAAGAGCAGCAGCCCCGACTGGGAAATCTTTTCACTGAATTTAAGCTACTCCACAAATGTTTGGTACAAGTGACTACAGCTCTATTTTTCTTGGTTTTAAATAAGTTAGATTTGTTTAAACAGGAAACTCCCCCCGCCTTTTCTCATGAAGGCTGGAGCCGTGAGCCCAGCCTAGTGCTCGTGCACTTCCCTCTTACCCAGGAGCTACCTGGAGTCGTTTCATACTTTGTGTCGTTTTAAATTTTAGAACCTATCAAATCCTTTAAAATACCCTCTCACATAGATACCTTCCTCTTTAGATAGCTTAAAAATTGATAAAACACATAAGCTTTTAACTCGGCAGGGGCAGAACCCCCCGCCCTGGTGTTTTCCTCTCTCTTCTGCGGCCCTTTCTGCCTGTGCAGGTCCCCGTTGCTCAACCTCCGCCACGTTGGGTTTTAGCCTTTGGGGTTTTTAGATTCAGGTTGAGGAAGACGCAGCTTTGTGGAGACTTGTCTCCACCTGCCAGTTTTATCTCCTCGTCCGGCTGCCAGGAACCCCCGTGTGCAGCCCAGAGGTCGTCTCCGGGTAAGATGCTCCGGCTGCCAGTGCTTGGTGCTGGTGAAGAGCCAAACGGCGCGTCCCTGTCGTGGGATGGGACAGAGGGACAGAGGCAGGACAGACAGTGGCCATCCCAGGCTCTCTGCAGGAAAAGCCGGTTGGTTACTCCCAACACGGGTTCCTCAGCAGCATGAAGCTTCTCCTGCCCATTCCTTCCTGGGGACAAACCCCCTGAGCTCTCACACTCCCAGAGGAGGAGCATGGTCCCTTGCGAGGTGGGACCTCTTTGTCACCTCAGTTACCACAGGGTGGTCAGACCTTCCAGCGCTCAGGTTCCTCAGCAGAAGCATCATCTTCCTCTTCCCATCAGAAATAGTTCACCGGAGTATTTATTTCTTCACGTTTTGCTTTTCTTAGACCTGTTCTGTAGTGCCATGGGGTAATTCTTGACTGTCTGTAAATATTTTCTGTGTTTGTTTCTTCTTGTCCCGACTTTGTCCCTTTTAATATTTATATAATAAAAGTGGGTTTTTTTTACTCAAGCTTTCTTCAATAAAAAGGAGTTGTCCTCAGCTGCCTTCTTCCCCTGCTTTCCTCTTTGTTCACGCTGGAGCTTGGACTTTCTCAGGAGCGAGAGGCCATCGGTTCCCACCCTCCTCTGCCAAGACCCATCTTAAATGGGTCATCTCCATTGTCTAACCCCGCTCGTTAGTTCTGAGGTCATTTCCAGGGCTGATTTAACCAATTTTGGGCATTGTTATGGAAATGAGGGCTGCAGAGCTTGTGGCAAGCCCTCTGCTCCGCCACGCAAAGAGCCACGCAAAGCGCTGTCGGAGCAGAGGGCTAGCCACAAGCTCTGGTAGATCATGGAGTCATGGAATGATTTGGCTTGAAGGGACGTTGAAGACCAGGGACACCTCCCACCAGACCAGGTTGCTCCAAGCCCCCTCCAACCTGGCCTTGAACCCCTCCAGGGATGGGGCA
>JAOXJK010000011.1:4806609-4821195 GCA_025774025.1 Xenus cinereus
CCCGCTGGGTGCCCAGCACCCGCCCCGGCCCCCCAGCCCCGCTGGGGAGACACCGGGGACGGGCCCCGCTCTGCATCCCCCTGGGCACGGCCCTGGTGGTGACAGCAAGGGGGGGCACCGACACTCTGTCCCCCCACCATCGCCGTCTCCCGGGGTTCGCTCCCTGTGACGGCCCGGGGGGGGACACGGCGGGTGACCCCCATGGCCCCCGCTGTGCCCAGGCAGGCAGAACCAGGGGTTTTGGGGTGATGGGGGTCCCTTGGGGTCCCAGCGGCTCCCGCTTTGCCCCCCCCGGCTGTTGCCTGGCAACTCCATCCAGGCGTCTGCGGGAAAGCATCAAAACGTGTCCCCAGGTCCCCATCCCCGGTGGCACGGGGGCCGTGGGGGGGTGGCGTGGCTCAGTCCTCCCCCCGCCACGGCACCTCCACCCTCCCCACCAGGCCCCAGCACTCAGACCCCCCCCACATCCCACCCGAGACCCCAAAACTCTCCCACCCACCCGAGCTGCCCCGTCCCCTCTGCCAGGGAGGAGGTGTCGAGGGCGGCCGGCCCCGGGTGCAAGTGGTGCCTCCTCCCAGGCTGTGGCCGCACGGAGAGGGGCTTCCGACAGCAGAGGCTGGAGGGGAAACTGAGGCACAGAGAGGCCACAGCACCGTGCCACGCTGTGAGCCACGCTTGCCCCCGGCAATCACCCCCCAGATCCGGGCCCGTGGGCTCAACCCAGCTCCTCTCCCCCCCCCTGGCTCGGCAGGGACGGGGGCACTGCTGGCGCAGAGCAAGCTATTAGCTTAATTAATTTGCTGTTATTTCTCCTAACGAGCTGGGATCTGGAGCAGGCGCTTCCCTCCCAAAGCCCGCGCCTCCCTTCGCAGCCGCTCTGCCTTCCCCCCGCCCCAGCAGCCGAGAAAGGGGGGGGCCTGGGGGGGGTGCGAAGCCTCCAGGCACCGCTCAAAACAGACCTTGTGTAGGAGGGAAAAATTACACCCGGGGAAAAAAAAATCCCTCCCCGAGCCAGCGCCTTAACCCACTTCCCGGCTGCAGCGCTGGGAGAGGGGGGGCTCAGTGTTTGGGGAAGGGGAGAGCCCCCACTCGAGCGGCTTCACACCCGGCAGCTTCTCCATGGGGTCCCTGGCACGGTCTGAGCTGGCTCAGCCCTGAGCCCTCTGCCAGGGAGGGAAACTGAGGCAGGGGGACAGCAAGGAGGTTGACGGCTCCCACCTCTGCTGCCGGAGGGGCTCTGGGACCCCAAAAGTGAGGGCAGGAGGGAGGGAGGGCTGTGGGGAACAAAGGACGGAGGGAAGATGGGGAGGGGGGCAGTTGAGCCCCCCCACCCTCCACTGCACCATCTGTGTCCTTTCCCCTCCCCTCGGGGGGCTGCAGGAGGGCAGACCCCACGGCCATGGGGCTGAGAGGGGGGTGTGTCAGGAGGGTGCAGGAGGGGGGGTCCATACCCCACAACCCCCCCGGTTTGCCGTGGGAAGCCGGGCCGTGGGCCAGGAGGCGGCGGTGCCGAGGCGGAGGGAGGCGTCGCGGCGCAGAAGCGTGCGGGCGGCAGCTCCCGCACCACCCACACACCACTTGTTCCTTCCCCACCGCGAGAGGGGCTGCGGGGAGAGGAGAGGAGGGGGCTTCGCTGAGCCCCGCTGCCAGGGCAGAGCTGGCCTTAGGGACCGGCTACTCCCCAGGAACGCCAGGGTGGGGGCACCCACTGCCACTCTTGGTGCCACCGGGAGCTCCCGGCATGGCCGAGCTCTCCCACGGGGCACGGGAAGGGACACGGGTCCTTCCTGGGGAGGGGGATGCTGCCCCTGGAGGTCTCAACACAGACAAGAGAGCTGGCTGCTTTCTAAAACGTATTCTCACCCGCGTGCCGACACGCTGCTGGTGACAAATGTGCGCTCCTAAGGGACGGGAATCCAAAGGAACCGCGCCAAAAAAAAGCCCATCACAGTGTTGTAAGGTCCAGGCCTTCAGCCGCGCGACCGCTGTGTCGGCGATACATTTCAGCCTTAAGGCAGAGAAACGGGGGCATTTCCCAGAGAAGGGATTGCTGCTTTTAAAACGCGGCTTTGACATCCGAAATTAGGTACAAAAGGGCACGGGGTTACTAACAACAAACAAAGGCGGTATTTCTGCTGGAGAGCCGGGCACGCACGGGATCTCCACCGGGGAGGGGGGCAGGTGTGGCGCCAGGGACCCCCCCATCGCTGCAGATGGGGACGCGGAGGCCGAGACGCCGCTTGCTTGGAGCGGGGACGATGCCCCCCCGGGTCGAAGGGCCTGCGCCAGCAGCTGGCACTTGCCCACGCTGCCCCAGCACGTGCTCGGGGCGAGCGGCAGGACGCGGCAGCCGCTGCCTTTGCCAAGTTTCCTAATGCGATCTGCAAACGGCTGCGAGGACGCGGCCAAGCCCCAGCGTGGCCGGCAGCCGCGGTGCCGGCGGGATGCGAGCTGCAGCGCTGCAGCGCGGGGCGAGACAGCTGGGCACGGCTTGGCACGCTCGGCGCTGTGCCGCCAGTCACCCCGGCAGGTCGGCTTCCGAATCCTAACGGGGGCAACAAGGCTGCCGAGGTCCCCGGGGAACCGCCAGGTGAGGTGGTGGCGGCGGCAGGCACCAGGGCTGGATGTGTCGGGGCGGGTTTCAACACCCCCTTTTCCTCTTCCACAGCAGCAACACCCAAGCGCTGGGAGCGAATCACTCCTCTGCTTGCCCTGTCGAGCTGGTTTGGCCACTGGCAGCGCCGTTCCGGCAGCGCCGAGGTGCCTGGACGCCCATAAACCTCCCTCCTCTCTGCCTCCGGTTTGGCAGAGGTGCAGGAGGCGGGGGGAAATCCCACCTGATGCGAGCAGAGAGCTTGCACACACACACACACACACACACACACACACACACGCTGCCAACAACACACGGTACCAACGGGGCTTGTTCGGGAAAAGAATCAGGAGCTTCTAAATTAAGCGGCGACTGCGCAGCCAGCGCGTTCCTGACGGGCCCCTACGGCTCAGCTGCCCTTCCTGTGCTTCAACAACGGCAGAAATAAACTTGCTAATTTAAAAAGAGAATTGAAATGAAGAATTAACAGCTGTCTCCGCGGGGCGGGGGGGTAGAGGACGTTACGTTCCGGTTAGCCAGAGAAACAAATTCAAAATACCCAAAAGAAACAAATCAGCTTTACTGGATGGGAGCTGCTTCATTTCTTAAATAAAAACAGAGACCACAATCAAGCCAGTCGAGTTTAACATCCTACAGAGGGAAAAGGGCAGAGGTTTTAGTAAAAGAGAGAAGTTGCGAGAACTCGTGGTCAGGGACCGATTCTGGGGGTTGATTCTTCGGTGACCGCCGTGCCCAGGGAGCGAGGAGGAGGGAAGGAGGGACGATCAGCAGCGGCTGAGATGGTTTTCAGGAGGGCACCGGTAAAACCAGCGAGGGAAGGTGCCTGGCCCTGAGCACAAGAGGGTGCAGCCGATTTCATGCCGCTGCCTCACCTACGCCCAGGGAAGGAGCCTTTCCCGAGAAGGAGCTTCCTCCTTGCCGAGGTGCCGAGTCTGGCGCTGGGGTTCCCATGGCCGTGTCCCTACGTGTTGCTCCTTTCCTTTGCTTTTTCACCTTTGCTGTCCTGGGTGGGGGAAGAGAAGGGGAAAGAGAAGCAGAGGTTTAGGCTGTCCCACCGCAAAAGCCACGGGGGGGTGTCTCAGCGCTATCACCGGGGTCCTGAGGGCAAAACCCCTCCGCTCCCGGGTGCCGAAACGCAACCACCACCTGCCCACGCCTCCGAGCCCAACCAGCTCCCTCCAGCCCAGCTCTCCCCGTGGAGAAACATTTTTCCATCGCGAGGAACCTTTCAAAGGGCACCTCGATGGGACGATCTCACGGTGGATTTACAAACGCTGCCTGTTTCCCAGCCCTCCAACCACGCCGCCTCCCCATGCACAGGGAAAACAACCGGCACATGCCTGCCCGGGTCCGGGCTTGCCGGGATTCAGGCTCGGCTCAGCTCCCACATGCTAAGGGAGGTATTAAAAAGGAAACCAAAGACACACGTGGCACTCTGGCACACACACACAGCTCAGCACCGGAGCGAGGAAACCCTTCCCAGCACAGAGAAACGGCTCCCATCTCTGGAAAGCCTTTAATTCTGCTGCTGGAGTTATCTACGGTGAAGGTCTGGGCGTTTATTCTTCCAGAGGACTCCCTGCCTCCTTGCTCAGTACTAGATTTTTCTCTCTCTAAAGTGTCCTGTTTTCTAACCTGAGCAAATTAAAAAAAAAACCAAAACGAACTTCGGACTTACTTTTTATGTGGGTTTAGTTTTTAAAGTACTTAGAAACTCAAATTAACTGCAGCCCTGCTTATCACCTGCAACGAGAAGCTGAGGTTTGGGACACGTCAAAGATTAGACAGTTGAAGATTTCCTCGGAACAACATTGGGTTTTTTTGGATGGGAGACTGCAGCACCACACACCCCCCGAGGCTACAGCATCACACACGCACACACTCACACTGAGGGGACGGTACCTCAGGAGGCGGCGGCTTGATAGTGACAGGCTGGGACGTCCTTCGAGGTGGAGAAGGCTTGGGCTGCACTTGCTGCTGGACAGTGTTGTAGTAGGTGACCCCTCCGTACACCTGGGACTGGGCCTGCGGTCCCAGAGAGCACAAAGGTCAGTTGGTTTTGCTGTGGAGGGGGGGCACAGAAAGCTGCCTCCCCTGCGAGAGCACCACGTCTCAGGCAGCTTTTATGGCCCACAACCGGGCTGTGCAAAAATGCCACCACCCGGCGCCGAAGGTGAGGAGCCACAGAGGGATGGGGGCTGATTTGTGCGGTGTTCCCCACAAAGAGCAGCAGCTCTTCCAGCTCCCGGGGGACCCTCGCCCACCCCTGCCCAGGGTCTCGCTGCTCTGGGGAGGGTGGGCAGGGACAGGCTGCAGCAACCGCAGCCGTGTCAGACGGGTTTCCTTCGCCCCGCAGAGTTTCCCAACTGCCACATAATGTCTGTGCTTCCCAACAGCAGCAGCCCGTGCTTTTCTGTGCAGGTAACAATTCCCTTTCACGCCGAGAACCCCTCCAGCTGCCCAGAAACTTGGGATCTGCCCCAAAAGCAGGCCGATTCCCTGCCGGAGCAGCCGGGATCAGCCCAGGGCAGGAGGGAAGGTCAGAGAGGTTGCAGGGCTCGGGGAGCGTGCACATCTCGGGTTTGCCACTGCGTGTCAGCCGTGTGCCGCTCGCACGGCCGCCACGGGAGCGGCGAGTTCCTCCTCACAACGCCCACAGAGATCCGTGTCCTCGCTGCCCAGCAGCTGCTGCGGACACAGAGGTCGGACACGGAGCAGGAAAAGCCAGCCCTGTCCTGGCCACACCACGAGCTTTCCTGGACGGTGCCAAAGAACAGCACCAGCCGGTTCCCAGCCTCCTGCCTCCATCTCTAACAGAAAGGGCTTCCAAAGAAATTTTCAAGGTGTCCTTGGCTTAGCATGGACCTAGAGGGGACATCACGATTTTCTGGTGGACTGTTTCCCTGCTCTGAAGGGGAAGACTTCGATTCTGAGATCCACTAATTCAGACATTTCGTCCACTAGACCTTAAATCCGGGGTAGACCCTAAATCCATGGGAACGCTCCTTTCAGACACTCGCCGTGAGCAGAGAGAGCGATGACAGTAAAATCAGCCTGCCACCACGGAGCAGCCCAGCTGCTCCCTGCCCTCACCCAGGAAGCCTCAGAGAATATACCCCCCCAAAAACCACAGGATCCCATCTGCTCTCCATGGCTCCCACTTGGGAAGGAGACACGGAGCACAGCCGGCTTACCTGCGTGTTGGAATAGAGGTGAGGAGGGGGCGGCGGGGGGAGCGCTCCCGGGGGGTAGGGGTAGCCAGGATTCCCAAAATTCATGACTCCAGGAGGGGAGAAGTAAGTCGGTGCAAGAAGCTGCTGCGGCGGGGGCTGGCCCGGGGGCATGGAGACGGGCGGAGGGTACAGGCCAGGGTTTGCCATGGGGGCCGGCGTCTGGTGGGGATGTAAACCTGGGAAATAACCATAAAAAAGCTGATAATGTGATGTTGTGTGAAAAGCCAGGGCGTCCCGTGGAGTGCCGGGGTGGCTACAACACCAGGAGGTCAGCGCGGTGCGCCTCTCTCGAGGCAGCAGGAAGGAGAAGCGTTTTGCTTAAAGGGTTTTCCTGCAGCCACGAGGCCTCAGCTCCTGCACCGGGGAGGGAAAAAGGGAAGTGCTTCTCAGCAGAGCCCCCTCCCCAGCACCAGGGTCCTGATTTACCGGAACCGGACTCGTCCCCTGTCAGCACATCCACTTCAGGAAACAGTTTTTGTGGGCAGGATGGAGAACATGCCAATTCAACAGCTCTCATTTCTGCTTTTCTTTTCCGATCTACAAGCAGCAGGGACGGAAGAGCCAGCCTTGCACAGCAGCTGGCAGAGCCAAGCGCCCCAGCGAAGGGGAGGCGACTCAGCCAGGAGGGTCTGCACAGAACCTGCAGGCATCATAGGGGTGCCAAAACCTTCAGATGATCTCCATCCTGCAGTGGCTGCGAGAGCCAGAAACATCTATTTTTCCTTCCTTAAAATTTATTATTAAAATTGATCCGGCCTCTCTGCATGAGGGAAGCAGTTGTAGAAATAAGGAAAATGGATTCCCCCAGCGACAGAGTCTGTGCGAAATCAGAGTTCTCTGCTCCCCAGCACGGGCTGAGCTGCCCCAGGGCACAACCACCGCTGCCCCTGTGCCCTGCTGGGGGAGCTGGTTCCTCACCTGGATGAGGGAGGTGCATTTCTGGCTGTACGATCATCCCCTGGGGCGGCAGCGGGGCTGGGTTCTCGCTGTGGGTGTAGATTGGTCCCTGGAATTGTACTGCAACACACGACAGTTGGTAAGGAAAAGCTCCAACGAATTTTATTCTACTGCAGCAAATCCCCCACACCCTCCCCCAGCCAGCTACACGGCTCGGACGCAGCGCCACACGCTGCATTCCCATCGGCACACGCCGTCTACCAGGCTCACAGATGCTACACGCTCCCAACAGAAAAGCCTCCTACTCCCTTCACAAAGAAGGAAAATACTCAGGGAATTTCTTCTCCGACACTTAAAGTGCTGGAGCAAATTCCTAATCCATCCTCAGCCTTGCCCTGTAATTCTCCCCGCTCTTGAATGTCAAAGACATTGCTCTGATTTCAAGTTAATTTTAAATCCTAGTTGTCATGAGGAAAAGCGGTGTCCTAGAGAGCCCTTGCGCAAGGAGAGGAGGTGGGAATTGCATTTCAGCGGCTTTAAACACCAACCAGGGAGGCTCAGGGCAACCTTTTAATTACCGTACGAGCCAATGCCACGCTATTTATAAAGGAAAGAGAAGACAAAGCCCCCGATTTGCCTGATCCCAACAGAATGGGGGGGAACTCCTGCTCCAGCTGCTGAGGTGTGAGCGCACACGGAGGGAAACACTCACGTGGGTCATAGTAGTGCCCTTCCATGATGCTGATGTGCATGGGGGGCGCAGGCTCCGGCACCGGCGGTCTCTGCCGCTGCGACGAGTAGCGTTTCACGCGGCCCCCCTGCACCGCCTGAAAGAGTCCAAAGGCATCGGGAGGGTCAGGAGCCCCCCCCACCAAGGAGGCAGCACCAACCCACTCCCCCACCAGCCCCTGCAAACCTCGGGCACACGGGAAAAAATACCCACAAAAGGGAAAGGCTGAGGTGTCAGGGGCAGCCTCTAATTACTATAACCCAGAAACAAATAAACGCTTGGCTTCCGCGCTTTAAAAGCAAGAGTCACGCTCCACGCAAACACGCTTTTACCATTTCCTCCATCCTGTTAAACTGAGGCGGCGGCCCAGTTCCCACGTGCATATGGTTAGGAATACCTGAGGAGGAAACAAACTGGTTATTATGGTTTGCATTTGTTGCCAGTAAAGAGCCACCTCATCCCGCCGAGGGCGCTGCCAGGAGGCGCCAGCAGCCTGGGGACGTTGTTGTACCACAAAGAGGGACAGGTCCTGTTTTGATGACAAGAAAGCTTCTGACAACTTCGTCTTGTAGGTTTTAAACATTCTGGTACAAATTAGAAGCTGTTGTGCCGCGGTACAATCATCCCCGCTGCTCAACACCTTTTAAACCTTGCTAAAATAAAACAACCCTCAGCTTGAAATGCAGGTCCTGATCTAAACTCTGTTTCTGCGGGGACAGGGAGCTCCTCAGAGGAGAAACGAGGATCTGTGTGGGATCTGGGGAAGCTGCAGTTTAATCTCTCTACAGGGTGTAACCACTTTTATCCTGGGCTCCTTTTAATTCAAACCACCAAGTTATGGTGCACACTCAAAACCACGATGCCAGACTGATCCCAGACTGATCCCAGGCAATTCCAGGGGAGAGAAAGTGGGCAAAACAAAAAGTGAAATTGCCCAGGGATCGCTCACGGATATTGCTAATACAGGCACAGAGTTACACACTGTACACACAGAGTGACCTGATGCCTGGCTCCCGCAGCCAAAGGCCCCCCAGAATTAACTCCCACCTTCTCCACAAGGAGGGAACAAAGGGACAGGAGTAATACCTCCTCCTTACAGACACAAAGCGGTCTCCTACCTGCAGCGTAGAGCTGTCTCATGCTGTTTGTTAAGATGCTTTATTTTTAAGCATCAAAAGAAACCCCACGGTACACAATCTCAGCCGCAAACACAGCCCTGTTGAACTCTCATTCTATTGGCAGGTTTAAAGCCTTTCTACTTGCACCCGCAGCCGAGACCAAGGGTCTGTTCACTCAAAGACTTTACCAGTCACATCAGTGCAGGACTCATGGTTTCATGACCTAAACCTCAAAATACGCTTATGAAAGCGGCAAGTCGCTTTCTTCTCCTTGCTCCAGTTTTATTTCCCCCGGGAAGGACTCTTAACACTTCCCAGAAAAGACTCTAATTCTGCAAAGAGATAATTATACCTGAATGACCTGTTGCATGGATGCTCAACTAGAACTCAGCCCTTCGCTGGCATGGGGGTAACTCTGCCACATCTCCCTCCCTCTGCCGGGCTGCTGCGAACAGAGCTGCTTCCTCCTACCAGGGATTTGCCAACCCCAGCCAGGCCTTAGCCAGTGGCAACCGAATCCCAATGCTAGGACACAAGCTGGCAAACAGAGGGAAGTTTTCCCCCTGCTCCCAGAAGGGCACTACAGGAGCCCGATTATCCATTCCCCTCACCTGCCAACCCAGCACAACGCCCCTTATCTCCCGAACTCTGCTCCTGCCTCAGCAGCCGGTCTCACCGTGACTCACACCGCACAAAGTCCCCGCTGCCTGTTCCACACACAGGCCTTCAGCTTCACCCAAACTTCCCCGTTCTCAACGCAAAACAGGGCAGAGAGAGGGAAAGGATCTACTCTTCCGTCCTTCCCAGCCCTAATTCAATTAACCTACACCAAAATCTTTAATTTCCCCTTTTTCTCTTCTGTTTTGTCCCCTCTAGCCATCTCCACTGCACTTCCTCAGCAGCGTGCGTCGCCATCACGTACCCACCCTGAGACTGGACTAAGGCAGGGACAATTCAGCTCTGACCGACTACACAGATGCAGAATTGCCTCTGGCTGGGGTTTCAGTGGAAAACCAACAGCCTGTGCCCACTTACCCCTCAGCTCCCGGGGCTGCATGAACTGCGACTGCCCCGGAGTCCAGTTCTGCTCCGTGAGGTTCATTTGGGTCATCTCTTGCTCGAGTCCATCCAAGCTGGATTCTACCGGCGACTCCCAGTTACTGCTCTTGGCTGGTGGGGGGGACGTCTCAGCTTGCACGGGTTTTGGAGGCATAGGAGTCAGCCCTTCTGAAGCAGGCACTTCATCTGCCAGCTTCCCCGCGTCCCCAGCTTTGATTCTGGTCCTTCTTGCCCGGGAATAAGACTTCTTTTCAATTGGTCTGTCTGGCGGTGGCTGGGCAGCATCCGCAGCCGTGGCTTGGTTTTCCAGAGCGACCTCCTCCTTCACAGGGCTGCTGTGGACGTGCGCCACTTCCATCTCGGGTGATTTATCCCTCGGTGGGGTTTGCTCCGCGCGCTTCGCTCGATAGCTGCCCTCCTGTTTAGCTTGCTCGCCGTTTCGAGACAGATGCGGGAGGCTCATTTCCGAAGCTCGGTAGCTTGGACGGGTCTCTTTGTAGCCGCCCATCCTCGGGTAGTTCCTAGGCGGGGGCATTCTCCCTGTTCCTGCGGAGCTCCTGTTGGTGAAGGTTCGTGGGGGAGCCAAAGTGCTGTCTGCGCCCTGGTGCCTTGGGGGCTTAATTGGCCTCTCGTTGGACCAGTTTGGGTCTCGCTGAGGAGGACTCCCAAACCTGAGGCAGAAAAATAGTACAAATGACTGAAAAATCCCTGGGTGAGAGGTGCCGCTGGGCCAGGGAACCCCTCTCCGGGACGCAGCACCCAGAAATCCCAGGACTGAGGTCCCACCCCAAGGCCAAATCCAACAAAAGGGATTTCCCGCTTCAGACGTGTCTCCCTCTGGGACAAACCAGGCTCTAGTTTGACTTCACTGCTCACCTCGGTTTGCGCATCCTCCTGGGTTTGATGTCATCGGGGTTGTGAGCTGACCTGATGTCGTAGCCGTACAGCGCGATCAGCTCCTGCCTGGTCTTGGGGGCCTGTTCATCCTCCCGGAATTTGTCGTGCTCCCAGCGGCCCTCGTCCTTCCACAGCTTTCGCTGACGACCCTTGGGCCTGGAACAGTTACACAGGGAGGACCAAGAGGTTGTGACAAAGCCAAGGAGATGTGGCAGCTTCAACCAGCCCCACACGCAGAGACAGGGCGTTTCTAGGGCAGGGTGTGCAGAGGAGGCAGTGTCTCCTCTTCCTCCTGCTCTTCTTGCCCTGCTCTACCTATTGCTAGTTCTGAAAAGCAGCAAGGAGGGTCACTGCTTGTCAGCAACAGCCTTTCCTTGTGGGCTTTTTTGCACCACCCTCAGTCTTTCCTTCAAAACTAAGAGCTAAAGTGTCCTGGCAGGCAACTGAAGCACAGACAGATCCTCCTTGCTGACACCTTCCCAGCGAAGCGAGGAGCTGTGCTGCCAAACGTCGGGCTGGGAGAGGCCAAAGAGATGCTAAGACGAGGGAGGAACGCTCACATACCTGACCTCCTCCTCCTGCGTCTGCCCTCGCAGGTCGTGCTCGAAGAAGAGCCCTTTGCGGGGGATGTAAGCCGGGTTCTTCCGATCCTCATCGTCATCCAGGTGCTTGGGAACTTTTTTCCCAACTTTATTCTCAACGGGTTCAGTGCTCTCCTGTCGAAACCAGACAGCTCTCACCACTGCAGCAGTCCCTCTGCGAGAAACACCCCCCGTGGCCCGGAGAGCGCATGTTTAACACCTACCTGCCCGTCCCCGCTTTGCCTCTCACCAGTCACAGCACCTTTGGAGTCAGGTTTATCATCCCCTTTCTCTGCTTTCGCCGCTGACTCGCAGGAATCATTGCTATCCTGCTTCAGTTCCACTTTGGCGCTTTCTTCCTCACTGTAATCCTCTTCCTCTGCCTGAAAGGGCCCCAATTACTCATAAAAGCACCTTTACCAGCAGGTCCCCCAGGAATTTCCCCATACAAGTCCTCAAATCTGGAGTCAGACCCCTGTTCCAGTTGTTAGGGACCTGACTCTTTCAACGCAGAGAATTAGCTCTCAAGGTTCTTCCCATCCCTGTATTTTTACATAAAAAGTAAAGACTAAACCCAACACCTCTCTCCACCAACTCCTACCAGCGACATCAGGTCCGAAAGTCAGGCTTTCTCGAGCAGAGCCAGGACCAGCCCCCAAAAAAAGCCACAGCCTCTCACCGCTCGGCAAGAAAGGAAAGGGCTCACGTGAGCCCAGTGAACAAGAGCCCTCGGACCGTCCCTTCCTTCCCACGCCGAGGGCCCGGATCCAGCCCGTGCCGCGCTTCCAAATTCCCTGGAGTTACTCAGCTGACTCACTCCGAGCACTCCGCTCGCAGGAGCCTGACCTCGTTTCACCCTCCAGGAGCCTGCAAGCCTTGCTTAGGCTGGAACCCACACTAAAAATAGCTCTGCAGTGATTAACAAAAAGACTGCTCTATTTTTCTCTTTCAACACAGCGTATTTGCACATCAACTGCTCCTTTTGTTTACGTTGGGGAAACCCAGACGTGGCATTATTTTTAGGCACAGGAACAGAGTCATCCTGGCATGTCGGTGATGCAATACCTCCCCGCTGCTCCAGCAGCCCGGCCTGCACCAGTACGTGCACCAGTATGTGCTGGGAGCCTCTGCGCAGGTCTCCAGGCCTGAAGAGCTGCTGCACCACCACAAGGGTGACCGCAGGGATCTGCCTCTTACCCTCCACGCGCTACCTCTACAGCCCACTGCGCTCCTTCCTCGTTAACGGCAGTTTAATTCACAAATTAACAGCCCATAAGAGCTTTGATTTCACCTGTCTTGTTGTTCTGTGTTTTCTCTAACTGCTGCCCCCCTCGAGGTCCCCCAACACCCATCTCCAGAGACAGGTTTTCTCTAGAAAACCTTCACTGTAATCATTAGAAACCAGAATTTCTCTGAACTTCCTTAAGATGTTAAACTCACGATTCCAAACTAAAAATCCAAGGAAACCTACAGCCGCTGAGACCCCCCAGGAGCAGCCAGGGGGGTCTCAGTGCCTGCAAGGGGGGGATTGTCCCAGCACACACCCAGCGCAGCGCTGCCAGCACTCACAGGGCGCGTCACCCCTCCAGCTGTAGAAGACGGGGATGCTGCCTGGGATGCTCCCAACCCAGCACTTACGTTAATTTCGACTAATTAAAACACAACCAGCATCCTGCACCTCCCTCCACACCCTCCTCAGCCACGGAAAAGCCTGTTCCCAGTATCCAACACCTGAGGAGCCAGGTAGTTTTTTCCCCGCCACACATACTGGCCCTACACACCCCCAGCAGCAGAGGGGGCTTCTCCCAGTGCCGTGTGGGAGGGAACTGCCCAGTGAGGGGCTCAGACTGGGAGAAACCCTTTTCCTCCGCGGTGGCACAGCTCACTCCGTGTCTTTGCATGGCCAGTGCAACGCACGTGAGCTGGTATCTTAAGACGAAGGCAATTACTACCAGCAGGGAGACAGTGGAAGAGAACGAAGGACACCAACTGGGTTTTGTGCTAAAATTACACGCGCTGCCGTCACTGGGCAGAACCCTCTGAAGGCCAGGACAGAGACTCCTCTCACCTCTGAGTCTTCTGCGCTTTCATAATCGGAGAGTACGGCTGCGGGGGAGAGAGAGGAGTTTGGTGTCAGGGCAGGAGCAGAGACAGCTTCTCTTCGCGCATTACCACGGCTGGAGAGAGCACCACAGTGTCCCCAAGTGCCACTGCCACCTCACACAGGAGGAAGCAAGGGTGGATTTGTGGCACACCGTCCCCACACCCCACATTTCCCTGCTATTACCAATTAATATTTGGGATGACAACAACCCCAGGACTATTAGAAAAGGCGTTTTTGCTTTTTGCACCCAGACAGCACTTGCTCCCAGAGGGAGCCATTACTCACCATCTCCTTCAATGCCATCCTCGCTTTCCTGCAGAGAGAGGGAGAGAAAGGTGTGTTAGGGGAGGGGAAGGTCGGCAGCCGGGTCCCTGCCACATCCTACGATCCCAGGCATAATTACAACTGTTTGGCCCGGGTTTTATCACATCCGCCCTTGGAAGTTCAGCTTCAGTGACTGGGAAAGAAAAAAACAAATTCAGGGCTCCCAGTGCCTTTCTCTAAGATCCTTCTAGAGTGAGTTATGCCAGGGGAACGCAGCTTGAGGAAAAAAAAGCACCAATTGTGTTAATTCCTGGGTGTCTTCTGAGGAAAAAGGTGACACGGAGAGACAAGCCAGGCTCCCCTCCCCGAGCAGAGAGCCAGCCAGCCAGCCAACTCGGGAAAGGACAAGAGGATTACTTAAAGCAGGAGCCCAGGAATAACAAGCAGATGCTGAGCAGGACCAAGCTTAGAGAGACATCTGCGAGAGGCTCCAGCGACAGAAACACAACCCTGCGCCCTAGAAAAGACACCAGGTGAAGCAGAACAGCTCAGACCAGGGAAAGTTTCTACTACAGGAACAGAAGGATGGAGCTGCGCGGTAAAAACAACCTCAGACCGAAAATAAAAGCAGCCAAGGCGTTAACGAGATAAGCCTGAACGCCAAAACAACCGAGCAGAAACACACAGATTCTGGGGGAAACTTAAAATAATCAGGACTATAAACCCTGACAGGACAAAATCCCACCCAGCCACGAGCTGCCCCAGGAGCAGAACCGCCCGGCAGTGGTGGAGGAGAGCAGCACCACAAACTCCCCGGAAAAGGTTTTTTAACTCAAAAAAAGGCCAGTTGGAGTTGATGAAGAGCGGAAGGGGCCTGACCGAGCAGCAAACACCCCCCCGCCTGCACCCCAGGCTGGGGGACGGGACCCTGGCGTGGGGAACCGGCCACAGGGGGAAGCCCCTGCCTGGTGCTGGGGGGCCGGGGAGCCCCACTTTCCCCCTGGAGCTGCGTCCACACACACACGCGGGGGGGGATACAGCCTGGTTCCCCCAATTCCTTCAGCTCTCCAGCCCCCCCTCACCCCGGTG
>JAOXJK010000011.1:4868307-4889001 GCA_025774025.1 Xenus cinereus
CCACAGCTTCTCTGGGCAACCTGGGCCAGGCTCTCACCACCCTCACAGCAAAGAAGTTCTTCCTGAGATCTCATCTAAATCTTTCCTTCTTCAGTTTAAAACTGTTCACCTTCATCCTATGGCTCCAGTCCCTGATAAAAAGTCCCTCCCCAGCTTTCCTGGAGCCCCTTTAGGGACTGGAATGGTTCCACAGGGCTCTGCCCCATCACCGCTCACCACCTGGCTGCACACAAGTTCCCGCTACCTGCCTCAGTTTCCCCCACCATGAGGGATAACGGCCCCGTCTGCCTCCTCAGCGTGTCTAGCGAAAGGAGGGAAAAGCGCTGCGAAGGAGCCAGGTGCTGCTCCAAAGGCCACTTCCCACCCCCGGTTATTGGGGTTTCTTTTCCCGTCCCTATTCAAGGGCGTTTGACACAAATCCTGCCAAGCGCTGGTACCTGCTGAGCGCCACGGTTTAAAGATTTGCCAGGCTTTTATTCCAATTATAGAAACTTGTTGCTAGGTTGTGTGGTTTTTTTTTTTTTTTTTTTTTTTTTTTTCCCTGTGCTGCAAACGCCTGTTTGCTGGATAAATAAACAGAGCCCTGCTCCAGGATTGCTGCACCGGGGGATTTAAAGGGAAATAGCCCCGGCGCAGGCAGCAGCGCTCCTTGCCCGTTTCTTCTGGCAGCGTCTGGCCCGTGGTGGTGGGTTTTGTCAAACCTCATGGCTGAGCTCCTCAGGCCGGGTTTGTCCCCGTGCTGCTGTGACCCCTGGATGTGCCCAGCCCCCACAGTGACGTGGGGCTGGAGGAGCCGAGCTGGAGCCGTGGGGCCTGGCTGTGGTGGTGGGGTGACAGATTTGCTCAGGGAGGGGCCGGCAGAGCCGGGGGAGCTGGGGCTGGGAACGCAGAACTGGGGCATGCGGGGGGCGGTTGGCTCGAGGGCCAGCCCTGCCGCTGGCCAGCTGGCCCCCTGGGCTCCCTGGTGCCTGTTCCCAGCTCGGCAGCTCCCGTTCCACTCATGGGGCTCGTGGGGCGCTTGGTGTGGGCCTGCCTGTGTATCCCCGAAAGCAGGGTGGCAGCTTTCTGCCGCCCGAGGCCGGGTTGGAGATAATCAATCCCTGCAATTTCTCCTGGCCACTCCTTAGTGCCTCGTTATCCCGGGCTTCGTTGGAGGGCAGCCCCTCTGCAAAGACAGGGAGGGAGCTGGGTCCCTCTCTCCCCCGCTGCTGGAGGAGAATCCTGACACCGACACCGTCCTGGGCAGCAGGAGCGTTGTGCTGGGCACTTGGAGAGGCTGTTCCCGAGGCCACCGTGGCTGTAACAACCGCTGCCTCTCGCCGCAGCCCTAGAGCCGTCCTTTCCCAAGCTCCTGCCTTTGAGATTTAAACTACAAAGGAGCAGAAGCTGGCACGGGCTGCCAGGATCACGGCGGTGCCCAGCAAATCTATGCTGACACGTCTGCAGTGGGTAACAGCATGTGGCTGGCTCGTGTTGACACTCCCTGATTAGATGGGGAGGGGAAGGCTGCCATTAGCCTTCTGTCCTTGAGCTGAGATGCTTTTGGCCGAGGCCTGAGCCTTCGAGCGAGACCCAGGGAGTCTCCTGCTCCCGCCGTCGGCGTCCGGCGACGGCTGCTGCTCCTCCTCCTCCTCGTCTTTGGGGCGACAACTTCCCAAACGGCTGCTGCCCCCTCTTGCATCTGGGCGCTTTGACCTACTTACAGCCCGTGCCGCAGCCCGGGGCCTGCTTTCAGGAGGTGGTTCCTGCGCTCTGCCATAGTTCAAATGGTCAATTAAAGGCTTGACTGAGCAGATAGGACGGGCAGAGCCCCTCCAGCACCCGCGGGCCGGCGCTGGCAGGCAGCCGGCGGCAGGGAGGGCCAGACGCGCAGGCCGGGCCCAGCGGAGAGGGGGCTGTCTGCCCGGAGTTCAGCCCCAGGTGCCGGAGCAAAAGTCACTCGGCGGAGGATGCGAGAACCTCCTGGGCAGGACGTGGGAGGGAGGGGAACGTGTTTGGAAAGCGGCAGGCGCTGTTTCGGGGCCAGGGTGCCCGGGGAGAGCTGAGTTAGCAGGAGGCTCCTTGCGCTGCCTGAATTATTTACCGGCTTTTGCCGCCGGGGATTAGAAAGTTGTGGGATTCAGTTAATTTCAGGGAAGAGCGGTGTGGAGTTGCTGCGGTTAGCACAATTTGTCCTTGCCACTTGTCCTGCGGGATGAGGGCAGAGCGTGCGCGTGTCTGTGTGTCCCCACACCTGTGTAACACGTTGACCCGGGACCTCCCGGCCCCTCTCCTTTGCTTGCAGAGGCTCTTCTCGAGCAGGCGATGATCGGGCCGTCGCCGAACCCACTCATCTTGTCCTACCTGAAATACGCTATCAGCTCCCAGGTAACCACACTCCTCGCACCATCTTGCACTGCAGATGCTGCTGGGTGTCACTTTGCAGTTAGCGGGTGGGCAGGGAACCCGGGGTGTGGAGTTGGTGGTGGGCAGACACCCCAAATCTCCCGTCAGTGCCTCCCCAGGGCTTGGGTGGGCATTGGAGGGTTCAGCCCGAGCCAGGGGGGTGTTTCAGTAAATCGCCTCTGCCCATCGCCCGCGGGGTGGGAATCTTTGCCCTCTGAGAGCCTCCGCGCTCGCTGGAAGCTCTGCGCTTTCTCAGCGCGACGTTTTCATATCGCCTAAAGTTTTGTGTGAAACGAATCAGCGCTCACCTAAAAATGTCTGTTTGGATTTGTGCCGGGTCAGTGCCCCAGCCCCGTCTGCGGCGGTGACAGGCAGCCGGGGCCGTGCCCTGACCTTGCCGTTCCTCAGCAACCAGCCCTGCGCTGGCAAACATCACCCGCTGAACACGCCGCCGCATCCGTTTTGTTTTGGTTTTGTGTTTTTATTCGTAGATGGTGTCTTATTCCACGGTCCTGACGGCCATCAGCAAGGTACGGCTCTGGCAGGTGCTCTCTGAGGTTTTTCTCTTTCCCTGTGACCCACGTATCCATTTCCCTCCCCACAACTCTCACCGAATATAGGTCAAGTGGAAAACGACATCCTCTGCTGAGTCAGCAGCGGTCAGACGGTGCAGATTAGTGCCCGAGTCTTTCCGTGTCCCGCTGGGGACAGGCTGCCGCCGCGCCTGGCAGGTCCCGCTCTGGTTTTGGGGACGGCTGCGGGTGTGAAAACCTCGTTCCCTCCGTCGTGTGGGGCCTGGCAGGCTCCTGCCCCACAGCGCCCTGTGTGTAAACCACGCCCCGGCTGCTGGAAACCACATCCCTCTGCGGCCGGCGGCGTTGGCAGCGCCGTGGGGATCCGGAGCTGGCGATGGGAAAAGCGGTGGCGCTCATGAGGGAGGGCTGCCAGCACCCGAGCCATGTGGCTGTGGCCACCGGCCCTGCTTGGCCAGCCGCTTCCCACGGGTGCTCAGTGGCCCTGTGCCACTCGGATGGGGATGATCCCTCTGTGGCCGCCTCTGCTTGGCATTTGGGGCCGCTCTGGAGGGAGCCATAGCCCCTCGCAGCCCACCCTCCCCAGGCACTAGCCTTGTCAGGGCGATCTCTGATCTGAAGGAAGAATAATTGAAGGGAGAATAATTTCTTTCCTCCCACCTCCTCGTGGTTACTAGGGGACAGGAGGAGAAAGGCGCTGGTAGCCACGCCGTGCCAGCGTTGTTTTGGGATGGCACAGGCTGAGGTTAGAGCTGTGCCATAAACATGCCGCAAAGCCCCGGCGAGGGTGGGGACCCCTCCAGCGGGGCTCAGCACCCTTCTGGGCTGGTGGTCGTGATCCCAGGGGAGGGCAGAGCCAGCGTACGGCCGGCTGGCATTGAGCAGAGTGGCGGGTCCGCTCCGAACGGCACAAGCTCCTCACCATTCCCCTGGTCGTGCATCGCTGCCTGTTCTGGCAGGGCGGGCAGAGAGCTGACCTTGACAGCCGAGGCTTCCTCCTTCAGATCAGCGTGGGCCGAGAGCAGACCTGCGGGCTAGCTCCGGCCCGGCGGGGTGGCCCCATCTGCTCTGTGAGGAGGCGGGGAGCCACGCTTCTGCTGCCCACCGCCCTCCCGGCCCCGCGGCCAGCCGGGCTGTTGGCGCTGCCAGCGCCGCCGAGCCGGGGGTGGGCACCGAGCCACCGCCGCGTCAAGGCAGCCGGCGGGGAGTGGAGCTCAGGCCCCCGCTGCCGTCTTGGGGAAGCTGCTGAGAAAACCCCAGCCTCGTCCCCGCTTGCCGTGGCCCGGTTGCCTCCTGCGACCCCAGGAGGGCACGACCTGGCCGTCGGACAGTCCTGACCTAGTTCCCATGCAAGTGGCTGCTGGGCAGCTGCCAGGGCGAGCGTCCTGCGGCCGGCAGCGCCCAGCCCGTGGAGGAAGGGGTTGTGTTTGTTTTCGGAGGCGCCTGGAGCCCGGCAGCCCCCATCTGAAATCCTTCCTTGTTCTCCTCCTCTAGTTCGATGACTTCTCCCGGGACCTGTGCGTCCAGTCGCTGCTGGAGATCATGGACATGTTCTGCGACCGCCTCAGGTACGGTGTGGCCCTTCCAGCCCTGCCGCCTTGGCCCTGGGCTGTACCACGGGTGGTACCGGGAGCCTGTGGGGCCCGGCTGAGCCCCAGATACTCGCCCTGGCAGAGGGAGGCAGGTTTGCCCTCCAGCTCCGTGCCTGTTCCTCGTTGCGGTCCCCCTCAGGCTGGGCTGCCACGTGAGGGCCAGCATGGGGAGAGCAGAGGGGAAACCCACTAAATTTGTGGGAAGCTGCAAGAAACCCACCTATTCTGGGATAAACACCTCTGCTCTGATATTCCGGCCCGGCTCAGGTAGATGGAGGGGGGTGTAAGCCCTGTGGCCTGAGGATGTCTGTCCCCTCAGAGCATTTAATTTCTCTTGTGTGGCCTCTGCAGCTTCCCAGGGCCTCGGCTACATGTCCCTGTCTGCCAGCACTCCCAGTCCTGCCTGTGCTGCCCCAGGCTCTCCAGGCAGCTGCCTTGTTTTGCTTCGTGCTCTTCCGCTGGTGTTGCAGGACCCAGGGGAGTCCAGACCATTCAGGCCACAAAAAAAACTTTTTTAGAAAGCTCGGAAATCTTCCTGTTAACCCCTGACAGCCTCTTCTGGGAGGCCGGAGCAGACAGCACGCGGCAGGGGGCAGCGGGAGAGGAGGAGGAGGGATGAAGATAGCAGCTCTTCAATTACATGAAATGAAGCAGCAGCAATGAATATGCATCAGTCACAGATGTTGACAAGGAGCTGTTGCTGGCCAACTGCAGAGCCGGCCGCTTAATCCAGTCCTTGCCTAATCTGATCCTCTGCTTAATTTGATCAAAACTTCTGGCCCCGATGATTTGTGCATCAGGAGGGGAAAGCGTTCACCTCTCACAGCACATTGATCAACGCTGAGCCTCTCTTAGCAAGATAATTTGATTAGAGGCTTGGAAAGTTTCCCTGCAGTAGAGTGGCCAGAGAGGAGGCTGCGCCGGGGAGACTTTATTCCCCTGGCACAGTGGGGATGAGCTGAGCTGAGCAGGTTGAGATCTGCAGCAGAGGAGCTGGTGGGCAGACTGGGAGCATTGGGATGTGGGTTTGGATTCCCTGGCCTGCCCCGTTTCTGTACCTTGGTTTCTCTGGGCCCAGTAACCCAGCCCACGGTGAGCAGGGTCCCGTTTCTCTCCCCTTTCCAGCTGCCACGGCAAAGCAGAGGAGTGCATCGGCCTCTGCCGGGCGCTGATGAGTGCCCTCAACTGGCTCCTGCGTTGCGCGGCCTTCTACGCCGAGAAGGTGAAGGAGACGCTGGAGCAGGCGGCGGCGGAGAGCCAGCTGAAGATGTGTCTGGAGCGGCTGGGGAAGATGCTCAGCAGCACCAAGAATCGTGCCCTGATCCACATCGCGAAGCTGGAGGAGACGTGTATGTCACTGTCGCTGCCCCTGCCCTGCCCCGCAGCACGCTCTGCCCGTGGCCACTGCCAGGGCTTCCTCCGAGCCGCTGCTGGCCCTGGGGACGTGTCATTGCCACCTCTCCCTTCCCCCTGCCCAGCTCCTTGCCGCATTGTCCCTGCGGCTCCAAGCCCATCCATCTTCCAGCCCTGTTGCTGTAACCGTCTCCTCCCTGGCTCCGTGCCACCCTCTGCCCCCTCCCCTCCATGCTGCCCTTGGAAGAGGAGCAGAATTAATGTGAAGGCTGCGTGAGCTGTTCCTGGGCGCGCAGCGGGTCCTGTGCTCCGCCGGCGTCCCTGGCACAGCCCCGCACCTCCCCGTCGGTGCCTGCGCCTTGCCAAGAGGCTGTGCCAGGCTGTGCCTGGGACAGGAGCTGCTGGGTGGCACGTAGACCCTCGGCTTGGGTTTGCAGAGGTGTGCTGACTTCTGCTCACCATGAGCCCCAGCCTCGGCAGGCTCTGACATGGGCCTCGGAGCTGGCCTGCCCGGCTTCTCAGCGTGTCACTGTCCCTCCCTGCCCCACTGAATGCCTGCCCTCCCTCCCCAGCCTCCTGGAGCGCCGTGGAACAGTCCCTCCTCAAGCTGGGGGAGAACCTGAACAGCCTGGGCAACTCACCACTGCGAAGCCGGGCCGATGACTGCATCGCCCTCATCAAGAGGTAGCTTTGTGTTGCTGTCTCTGCGGGCTGGGAGGGTAAAATGGGTCCAAGCCCTGCTCTGGGGCCAAGAGCCTGCTGGCTCCCTGCTCCCCTGTCCCTTCCCACCTCGGACACCTGCACCGGCCGTGGGCTGGGGCTGGCGAGAGGCTCCGGGGTAGGAGAGGAGACGGGGCTAGTGGTGACTTGCTGCAAAGGAGTCTTACCCAGGGGTTGCTTCTCTGAGGTCCCTCGCCATCCCTCAGCTTCTCTGGCCACACCGGAGCTGCCCTCCCTGCTCTGGATCCCCCTGGAGCTGCTCCCAGGGCCCTGGCTGTCCTGTCCCAGAGAGATGTGGGGCAGCAAGTGTCAGGGGCTTGGCTGGGAGAGGAGGATGGGACAGGAGGAGCAAGGATCCGTCCCTGCAAGGTTCCAGTGACCCTGTGCTGTCTTCTCCCACCCAGCATCCCCACCATGCTCTCGGTCCACTCCGAGCAGCTGAATAAGACCGGCTTCCCCACTGTACATGCTGTGGTGCTGCTGGAGGGGACCATGAACCTCACAGGAGAGACCCAGCCGCTGGTGGAGCAGCTGATGATGGTGAAGAGGATGCAGGTACAGAAGTAGCATCTTGTTCTCTTGCTCAGGGTGGCCTGGGGGCTGTGGGACCAGTGCCTCGCTGTAAGCTCTGCGCTCCGTACCTCCCCGTACTGATCCTGGTCCAAGGGTATGGGCGCAGCTGCAGGGAGCAGCAGGAGCCCATCAACACCTTCGCAGGGGGCTCGGGGTTTGGCTGTGGTTGGGGGAGGCACTTTGTTGCCTTTCCAGCACTGGAACGTTTTGTCTGTGTGCCCCGCAGCGCATCCCCTCCCCGCTCTTCGTGCTGGAGATCTGGAAGGCCTGTTTTGTGGGCCTCATCGAGTCCCCCGAGGGCACGGAGGAGCTGAAGTGGACAGCCTTCACCTTCCTGAAGGTAGGGCCCAGCCCCACAGCGAGCGCAGTGCTTCAAGCCCTGGCTCTGCTGCTGCCTTTTCCCTGGGTGCCCCCGCTGAGCGCTGAGCCCTGGCAGGGCAATCGGTTCTTCTCTCCCACAGCGTGGCCCTCGGGGTCCCCCCCACACCCCGGCTGAGCCCGCGACAACCCTCCTGCAACCCGCTGAGCATCAGCTTTGCTGTGCAGAGCTTCTTTTCAGCCCAGCCCCGCTTTGTTTTGTGGTTCTCAGGATGGTGTGGGGTGGAAATCGTGGCCTTTGAAGGATGCCACAGCAGCCTCGGGGCCTGCGCTCCCACAGCTCAGCGGTGGGCAGCCCCGGAGCAGTCTGCTTCCCCTCCTTTCTTTGTACCAGACAAAGGGGATCTGCGTGTAATTTCAGGCCTGAGACATGTCCCCTGCCTGGCTCTGGAGAGGTGGCCGTGCCCTGCGGCTCCCCGTGGTGCTGGAAGGACCCTGCAGAGGGGAGGGCAGGGGCACAAAGTCCTCTGGGCGCAGGGGCTGCTCCAGAAACGCTCCTTTCCCCGGGCTGGAAACAGGCAGGCGTGTTTGGCGTGGCTGCTGCCCGTGTTCCTGGGAGGTCCTGAGTGCGGAATGGGGTCTGCCTCAGTCAGTCAGAGCCACCCTCTGTGTCTTTCAGATCCCCCAGGTCCTGGTTAAACTCAAGAAGTATCCCCAAGGGGAGAAGGTGAGTCTCGAGGGCCAGCGGTTGGAGCCGTTTGCCGCGTTGTGCGCACCACGGGGCTGTGTTTGTCACAGCGGTGCTGGTGCCTGGCCAAAGCTGCGTGGGGGTGACTGGGGTAGGAAACGGCCTATTTCCCAACAATCTTCCTCTAACGGAGCAGGCGGCGTGGGAGGGGAAGGTGGGTTTGTTGTGGCAGCGCTCTGAGCTGAGTGTTTGGCTTTGTGCGCTGCAGGACTTCACCGAGGACGTGAACTGTGCCTTCGAGTTCCTGCTGAAGCTGACCCCTCTGCTCGACAAAGTGGATCAGCGATGCAAGTGAGTGATCGCTGTGCGTGGGGCCCACCTGCAGCACCGCGAGCCTGTGGCCTGTGTCACAACCACCCCGTCCTCTCTGTGGGGAGCTGCGATGCGGGGTGCTGGGGCAGCTCCTGGCAAGGCTTTTTATAGTTTCTGATCCAATTCCTTCTTCCTTCTGTGATTCCTGAACCTGCCAAATGAGCAAGGCAGTGAGTGTCTGACAGCTGAACAGCGTTTTGGTGGTGCTGTGTGATATCTAGGGCTGCTTTCAGCCCTGAAGCAGCCTCAGAGAGTGGGTGCGGGGCCAGGAGGGCAACCCAGGAGTGCCCCTGCCCTGCAGCACCGCCCCGGGCAGCAGGAATGCTGTCCCTCAGGGTAACGCTCTCCTCTCTCTCTTTCAGCTGCGACTGCATGGATCTGCTCCTGCAGGAGTGCAGCAAGCAGGGGCTGCTTTCAGAGGCCAACATGGACAACCTGATTGACAAACGGTACAGCCCCCTCAAAAATCTGGGTAACCGAGTGGGCTTGGAACACCTTGTCTTGCCATCCTTGCTGGGGGGGAGCAGAAAGGACCAGCTGCGATGGCGCTGGCTGTCCTGCAGCTGGGACACCGTGGCCTGGAGGGACGAGGCTTTGCTTCCAGTGACAGATTGAGTAAAAGTCTGTCCTCTGGGAGTGGCGGCTGTTGCTGGCCTGAGGTGGTGGCCTTTCCTCGCGGGTGCCGATGGTGGAGGTGGGTGGGAGGTGGCTGAGGGCAGGGCAGGGTGACAAATTCCTGCTCGCTGGCTTCCCCAGGGCAGCGGACAGAGAACACGCTCCGCACTTGAAATCGGCCGAGAACGCCAACATCCAGCCGAACCCAGGGCTCATCCTGAGGGCCGAGCCGACAGTCACCAACATCCTGAAGGTGAGTCCCCTCACGCATCCGTGCTGGGCAGGCCAGTCTCAGCCCCAGAGCCTCTTTCCAGCAGCACCGGTCTCACCAGGCAGCCGGCGTGGTTGAGAGGTGCCTGATCTCCCCCTGTGATGGGGTGGAGGAATCACTCTCAGCCTTGTTTCTCTGCTGTGGACACCAGGAGCTCCTCTCCTTCCCAGGAAGGTGGAGGAGCCATCAGGCGCTTGTTGCTGTCAGTGCCAGCAGCCTGAGCCCAGCCAGCTCTGCCTGTCCTGCTTGCAGCTGCTTCCCTGCATGCATCTCCCCCCATCCCTGGGGACTCCCCCCATCCTTGCATCGCTCTGTTGCCTGCTGAGCATGAGAGGATGTTTTGCTGCTGGTTTTGCTGCCCCGGTGCCCTGTGGCTCTCCCCCGCACTGTGCCCTGTGGTGCTGGGGGCACAGAGGGCTCCATCCCCACACTCCCTGAGCCCTGGGGGTCCCTGCTCACCGAGGCCTCACGGGACAGCTCTGGCAGCTGATCAATTCTGCCCCCACGGTCACAGTTTTGCTGCTGTGCTGTGACACACATTCCCCGTGACTTCTCTTTCCTCTATTTTTTTTTTTTTTTGGCAGACCATGGATGCGGATCACTCCAAGTCCCCTGAGGGTTTGCTGGGGGTCTTGGGTCACATGCTGTCAGGGAAGAGCCTGGACTTGCTGCTGGCAGCGGCAGCAGCGACGGGCAAGCTGAAATCCTTCGCTCGGAAGTTCATCAAGTGAGTGTCCACGTGCACGACACTGTCCCTGGTCACTGGTGGGGCTGGGGTGAGTGGGCAGCCCCCCAAGCTACCCCCTAGATAGGGCTGGATGTGCCTCTGTCCCAGTGTTTCTGCAGCACTGGATCCGGCAGAGCCCTTGGGAGAGCTGGGATCTCGAGGAGACCGCACCCCTCAGCACCTCATCCCCATTGCTTCTGCGTGAGCAGGGCAGAGAATCAAAGTTGGGCTGTTTTAAGGGTGTTAAGAGAACCGAAAGCACTGGCACAGCCTGCCATCCAGGGCTCTCACTGCGTGTGTGCCTTCAGTCCCCAGGCACACGTGTCCTGGTTAGAACACATGCAACCAACACGCGTGGGGCTGTGGGGTGTGATTCCTCCAGCGGGGAGGCCTGGGGCAGCCCGAAACACGCCAGCCCGACTGGGTTTACCTCTCTGCCGTGCTCACTCTGTTTGGGGGGTTTGTACCGCTGCAGTACGGAGACGGCCACGCTCAGAAATCCCCACGGAGCCGGGCAGAGCCAGCTCCGGCGAGAGGACGGTGCTCGAACGCCGGCTGGGCGTGGGGAAAAGCAGCGTTGCTGGACCTGTTTCGCTGCAGGGGAGCAGAGGGAGGAGGCGGCTCGTCCCTTGCTCTGCCGGAGGGTGTCTGCAGATCCGGGCCCCGCTTTGGTCCCTGCCCACCCCGCTCCTCCGTGCTGGGCGCTGGGATGGGGGGCAGGAAGGGGTCTGCAGGCCCCCCGCCTGTCTCAGGGATGGGAAGGCGCCCGTTTCGCGTGGTGATAACGCTTCACCGCGGCTCTCTCTGCCCCCTCCAGGCTGAATGAATTCACGAAGCAGATCAACGGAGAAGGCCGTAAGTGCGTGCGCATCCCTGTGTGGGGTGGTTCGAGCCGTGCTCCCCCCGCTGCCACGTGCTGGGACACTGTGGGGCCCGGCTGGATTAAGCTGGGACTGGCTGCGGCGCCGGAGCGAGCCGAGCTGTGCCGGGCCCGGCACAGGGGGATGTGGCTGAGTGCCAGCGGGGATCTGGGCTCCCGGGGACCCGCTGCCCTCACGTGTGGCACACACGTCTCCATCCCGAATGCGGGGTGCTCCCTGCTTGTGGGGGCTCCCTGTCCCAGCCCACGGGGCCCCTCGCGACTGGCCCTGCCCCGGCTCCCTCCCTGGAAGGGGTGATGTGTCAGCACAGAGCCCCAGATAAGGACTCTGCATTTTGCGTGTGATGAAACTCACCGAGTGCTCTGACCTTCCACGGTGCCGGGGGGAGCCTGGGGATGGGCTGGGGCTGCCAGATGGGAGGCCAAAGCCACTTTGGGGGCTCCAGCAGAGGCAGACGGGGTGGAGGGAGGCACTTTGCATGTCCCTTGGAGCCCCTGTTCACGCACAAGCACTTTGGGGGTTAGAAAAGCTGCCTGGGGGCAGCAGAGTCCCGTCCCCCGAGCTCAGAGGGCTCCTGCCTGCCTCTTTGTGCCGAGGCTGGGGAACCCCAAGGTCTTTGTTTCTCCTCCCTCAGCCAAAGGAGCCCCGGTTCGGGCCCTGCTCTTCGACATCTCTTTCCTCATGCTGTGCCATGTGGCCCAGACCTACGGCTCAGAGGTAAGCCCTTGTGAGCTCTGCCGACGCGCTGCAGCCTGCCAGCCTCCTCTAGTGGCCAGCCTGCCACCACCACCGTCCCCACAGCCACTCCAACGCCTGGGGTGAAGCACCCCGGTGCCTTTGACCTTGTGTAGGTAGAAATCCATCCCTGCAGGGTCTGTTGGTGCCAGGCAGTGGAGCAGGGGTGGCTGCAGCCTCCCCGAGGGCTTTGCTTGTGCTCCCTTTATGGTACCGTGGTATCGGTGGGAGCGCTGCTCTGATCTCACCGGACTTTTCCCAGTGTTCCCCCTCCAGTTTGGTGCTGGTTGGCCAGGGGGGGCCATACAACCCGGCTGGGCATCAGCCCTCCCCCATGAGAGGAGGAACTTGCAGCCCCAGCTCAGGAAACGGTACTTTGGTTGCCTGAAAACGTTCCAGGTTTCGACATCTGCGTGTGTTGGGAGGCGAAACGATACTGAAACACGGGGAACAGGGAGAGGGAGTGAAAGCCGGGGGGAGGGGGCCTGCCCAGCTATCCCTGGGGAGCGGGGAGGGGGGCTCCTGGCTGGAGGCAGCCCGGAGCGGACGTGCGATGAGGTCTCATCCCCCCGGTCCAGCTCCGAGCGACTTTCCTGACCAGCTGCTGCTGAACAGATGTGCAAAACTCTTTTTTTTTTTTTTTTTTTTTTGGACAAAAATAGTGTCCCTGGGGTGGTGGCGGGCTGGAGGGAGGAAGCGGCGTGTGGGATTCCCAGCTCGTGTCCCCCTCGGGAGCCCTCCCAGCTGGCTGCCAGCTGGACTGTGCACCCCGACCCTGTGGAGCTGGCGCTGGGGACCCTGAGCACAGCTCGGCAGGCAGGGGACAAGTGATTCTGGGCAGGACGTGGTGACCCCACTGTCACGCTCAGAGCCCCTCGGGACTGGTCCTGTCCTGGCATCTCCCCGAGGGAAGCCACTGGAGTGCTGCTCTGAGATGGGCCATGGTCTCTCGGGGAGTCCTGTGGTAGAGGGGGGAAACCACAGCCCACAGACTGGGAAACAAAGCCCTACTGGGGGCTGACCAGTGCCTTACTGGGTGATGACAAGCGCCTACCTGTCTGTGCAGGCCACAGGGCGGCGCTGTTCCCCTGGCCATGAGCACCCCGGGGTGAGGGTCCCTCCACAGGCTGGGGTTTCCCAGCAGAGTGGGGGTCCCTCCGGGTGGGAGTTCCCAGCAGGTGGGGGTCTCTGGCAGGGTCTCTGTTGGATGCAGGCCGCGTGACAGCCCCTGTGCTGGTTCCCTTCCAGGTGATCCTGTCGGAGTCGAGCCCGGCGGGTGAGGTGCCCTTCTTTGAGACCTGGATGCTGACCTGCATGCCCGAGGAGGGGAAGATCCTCAACCCCGACCACCCCTGCTTCCGCCCCGACTCCACCAAAGTGGAGTCCCTGGTCGCCCTTCTCAACAACTCCTCCGAGATGAAGCTGGTGTAAGAGCTCACCCTGCCAGGCTGGGGCAGATCAGGAGGGGAGCCCGCACCCCATCTTCCCTGGCCCCATGGCCACTCTGAACAAGTCCCTGACCCCCTCCTGCCTCTCTCTTCCCTGGCAGGCAGATGAAGTGGCACGAGGCATGTCTGAGCATCTCGGCTGCCATCCTGGAGATCCTCAACGCCTGGGAGAATGGCGTCCTCACGTTTGAGTCGATCCAGGTGGGCCTGATGGGAGGATGGTGTGGGGCAGAGCAGGGGCATGGGCACACTGCTGTGTCCCGAGGAGGGGCCAAAGCTTCAGCAGGGTGGGGGTCCCCTGTCCCCCTGCCCTGAATGCTCCTGCAGCCGCTGTGGAGCTCGCTGGCTCCTTTTTGATTTGGGTAGGGAACTGATGTGGTTGCTGCCCCATTGGTGGCAGTGGGGCTGGCAGGGGCAGGTTCCACCCCGTGGAGGAGAGAGGGGCTTGGACCCTGCAATCGTGTCCCACAGCCCTGGGAAGCGACGCTGAGATAAAGCCTGTGCGTCCCCAGGTCTGTGCTCATCTACTTCCTCTTCCATCTTCTCCCCTAGAAAATCACGGACAACATCAAGGGGAAGGTGTGCAGCATGGCGGTGTGCGCGGTGGCCTGGCTGGTGGCCCACGTCCGCATGCTGGGCTTGGATGAGCGGGAGAAGTCCCTGCAGATGATCCGGCAATTGGCCACCCCCCTGTACGGCGAGAACACCCTGCAGTTCTACAACGAGCGGTGAGTTCCAGTGCACCAGGTCCCATGTCGTGTCATCTCCTGCCCTTCTTTTCACTTCTCGGGGCCTGTGTGACCCCGTCTCTCTCTGCCGCAGCGTGGTGATCATGAGCTCCATCCTGGAGCACATGTGCGCGGACGTCCTGCAGCAGACGGCCACGCAGATCAAGTTCCCCTCCATGGGCATGGACACCATCCCCTACTGGAACCTGCTGCCCCCCAAGAAGCCCATCAAGGAGGTGCTGACGAGCGTCTTCACCAAGGTGCTGGAGAAAGGCTGGGTCGACAGCCACTCCATCCACATCTTCGACACCCTGCTGCACATGGGGGGTGTCTACTGGTTCTGCAACAACCTGGTGAAGGTAAGGGGTGGAGGAGGGAGTGGGTTTAGCCCATGCTCTTAGCACCCAGGAGTCCTGGGCTGGCTGCTGTGACAGTCCCGGGCCCTGGAGGCCAGCGGGGGTGGCCCAGCTGTGCCCGTGGCTCCCTCAGCCCTGCCCTTCGCCTCCCAGGAGCTGCTGAAGGAGACACGGAAGGAGCACACGCTGCGGGCTGTGGAGCTGCTCTATGCCATCTTCTGCCTGGATATGCCGCAGCTGACACTGACCCTGCTGGGCCACATCCTGCCCAACCTGCTGACGGACTCCTCCAAGTGGCACACTCTCATGGACCCGCCGGGAAAGGCCCTGGCCAAGTAAGACCCTGGACCCGTGGGCACTGTGTCCTTGGGGGTGGGTGGGCTGTTTTGTGGAGATGAGGAGATGCTCCGTGCTGGGACGGGGATCCCAGACACCCGGTTCCCCGGCTGGTGTCCTGCGCCCCGTTCCTCTCACGGAGGGGGGGACTTGCAATGTTCTGGCACGCGCTCTGGCCTCTGCCATCTTCTCTTGCCTGTGCACTGTCATCTGTGTGGGCTGGCAGCACCTGGCAGCGTCCCTGCTCTGTCCCCAGGCTCGCCGTCTGGTGTGCCCTGAGCTCCTACTCCTCCCACAACAAGGGCCAAGCGTCCACCAGGCAGAAGAAGAGGCACCGAGAAGATATTGAGGTGCATCTGGTGTGGAGCTGGGTTTGGTTGGAAGCTCTTTGTGCACGAGAGTGGGCAGTATCTGTGGGGGGTGATGGTGGCAGGAGGATGGGGAGCTGAGGCCGGGTTCTCTGGGCTGACTGAGGTCCTTTGACCTTAAAATGCAGGTTTTCCCTTCTCTTTTCTGGGGAAGGGGGCCTGTAATGAGATGGTCTCTATGTGGTTGGCCCAGACTGAGATGCTCTGGGTGAACAGAGATGGTAGCCCTGGGCCATGGGACTGTGCAGAGCCCAGGGTGGGTCGTCAGCCCTGGGGAGGGGGGCCAGAATGCCCCCTCAGAGAGGGGCTGGTGGGGCTGAACCCCCTTTTCTCCCCGTCCCCCCCAGGATTACATCAGCCTCTTCCCGCTGGACGACACGCAGCCCTCCAAGCTGATGCGCCTGCTGAGCTCCAACGAGGAAGACTCCAACATCCTCTCCAGCCCCAGTAAGTGCGGGTGGGAGGGTGGCTCCTGGGGATGGCACCGGGCTGCCTCTCTGCTCTTTTTGGGATGTAAAATGTGTATGGGCACAAAAACGCTTCTCTTCCCAAACTGGCCAGGCGAGGATTTAGAGTGCTCAAGTGTTTTGATGTTGCCCTGGAGCTTTTGCACCTTAGAAAAGGTCAAAATCTTTATTTCTCTGGTCAGAACAACTTAGGAAAGGGGATGAGGTTACACCTTCCCTCCATGACATTACCACCCAACCCAGTCCGTCGCGCACGGCGGGGCTGGGGGAGGTTTTGTCAGAACTTTTTCACCCCCGGCCAGTCCTCGTGGGCCCGAAGAGCTGATGTGCCGCAGCACGAGTGGCAGGAGGTGACACTCCTGATGTCTGTGGCTAAATCCTGACATTCCACTGTTGTTAACGAGGCAGCGAGCCGAGCCGATGAGTCCCTACAGTCATGTCCTGTGTCCCTGCAGGCCCGTGCTGCGGGTTGCGACAGCTCCGGCAGGACGTGCTGGTGGGGTGTCCGAGGTGCCCTCCCGCCGCGGCGGGTGCTGTCACGGCTCCCACATACGTCTGGACTCCGGGGCAGTGAGTCAGGAGGTTCCTTGGTCATTGTTTCTCCTGATGCTCTTACCCTAAGTTGCTCTTTATTCATTAGTTTTAAACTCATCCATCAACCTGTGGTTTTTCTTAGTTTCATTACTGTTGAAATACGGGGTTTTCCCTTTATTTCACTATCTTTTTTTAACTTTTGAGGCAGTCCCACTGCTTTCCAGTGACATTCAGGACTTTTTTGGGCTGTTTGCTGCAGTGATGTGGAAACGTCGCTTCCTGCAGCAGCCACGTAACTCATGTGATTCCATGAGAAAAGTGTGGGAGGGCTTTCTTTTTTTTTTGGGGGGGTGAGCATCCTCAGCGCGGCACAAGGTGGGTGCTGCTACTTTTGGCAGTGGCTGTGTCCTTTGGGGTCCGTACAAGAGCTCTCCCAGGAGATTCCCATCCCGTTGGACCGGAGGTGGCCCAGTTCCTCTCCCACGGGAGCACCCAGCAGTGCTCCAGTTTGGGTCGGATACATCCCCTTGCTCTGTCCCGGGATTTGCTGCTGCTTTGTTGGACGTGCCTCAGCTCTGGTAGCTAAATTGTACCCTGAGAGTGAGAACTGAGTGCTGCTGTGCAGCTGTTGAACATCTGGCTCGCTCCGCCCAGCCTGCTGTGCTGCCGGCAGCGTGCGCAGGATGTGCGGGGCGCGCTTCGCTGGGGCAGAGCGTCGTTCTGCTCCTCTCCCCATCGTGACATTGCATTAGCTTTGCTCGTGCCCTCCCAGAGCGTCAGGGACGAGTCACGGCCGCAACTAAAAGCGAACAGGGAGCACAGTCACGGTCTCACTCACGCTTACCCTTTGGAGATGCCATTCGACTTGGTCAGACTCGGAAGAAATCTGGCTTGTGCAAGAGCCAAGCGTCACACCCCAAGAGCAGCAGTGGCAGCGTGTGGAGCCCTCCCTGGGCTACTGTGCTCCGTCACGCCTGGGGCATGCGTGGGCTTGTGCCGAGGGCTGGTGACCGGGGCAGAGACTGGCCCTGCTGCGCATCCCTGCCGTGCCCAAACAGCCAAGACTCTGCTCCTTTGGGCACGGAGGGTGACAAGGACCACGGTCCAAACCTCTCCAGCTCCATAGGGTGGTTCAGGGCAAAGCCCCTCCTGGAGCCCAAGGCCTGGGCGAGCTCGAGTGGCTGGAGCTGGCCAGAGTGGGCACCTGAGGGGGCTAAGAGGCTGTTGTAGCCTCCCCCCAGCCTGACGCATGTTCTCCTTCCCAGCAGATCGCTCGATGAGCAGCTCGCTCTCCGCCTCCCAGCTCCACACCGTCAGCATGAGGGACCCTCTGAACAGGGTGCTAGGTAATGGTGGGGGGCTGGATCTCCCCAGCAGCGAGATCTGGCCGCGGGGTCGGATCCAACCGTGCCGAGACACTGGCTGGGGCCCCGTCCCTTGTGCAGGAGGCTTGGACCACCCCTAGCCTCCCTGAACCTGCCTGGCTTTTTGATATTTCCCTCTCTCCACAGCAAACCTCTTCCTGCTCATCTCTTCCATCCTGGGGGCTAAGACGGCCGGTACCCACACCCAGTTTGTCCAGTGGTTCATGGAGGAGTGTGTGGACTGTCTGGAGCAGGGCAGCCGCGGCAGCATCCTCCAGTTCATGCCCTTCACCATGGTGAGTCCCGTGGCTGGGGGGGTCGTCCTCCCATGGTCACAGGGTGTTTTGGGGCACTGGTCCCTTGGGACGGATGGGCACGTCTGGGGGAGTCCCACCGCCTGGCTCTGGTGGCTTTTGTGAGTCATCTGCGTTTCTCCTCTCTCTGGGCAGGTTTCGGAGCTGGTGAAAGTGTCCACCATGTCCAGTCCCAAAATTGTCCTGGCCATCACGGATCTCAGCCTGCCCCTGGGCCGCCGTGTGGCTGCCAAGGCCATCGCTGCCCTGTGAGCGGGTCACCTCCCTTCTGCCGTGCAGGAGAGGGTGGCCGCTGGGAGAGCCAGCAGAACCTGGATGCTGGGCTGGGGACTGGGAAGCCTGGGGTGGTCTCTCTGTCACTGGAGGCTCGGCCCGGCCCTGCTGGGGGGCTGCTTCCCTCCCCGTTCAGCCTCGCGATGGGTTTTCGGAGACCGAGACAAACCCCTTCCTTTTTTTCTATGATTAATTCAGTCCTTTTCTAGAACCAGGCTTTGCTTCATTTCTGTTTCGTTTCCTGGCTGCGGCCCTGGGGCTCCCCAAAACCCTCATCTCGGGGTGAGCTGGATGGTGGAGGTGATGGGGAAAGTAGGTGGCCGAGACCTGTGCCGGGCAGGGGAGGGATGTCACGCTCCTGTTGTCCCCAACGTACCTGTGCCGGGCAGGGGAGGGATGTCACACTCCTGTTGTCCCCAACGTGCCTGCACCGGCCCCGGAGAAGCCGGGGAGGGCGATGGGCGGCCGGGGATGCTCCGTTTGCGGAGCTGCAGATGCGGCGCTGGGTGCAGCGGAGACATTTCTCCTGCCGCGAGCAAATTCTTGTTGGAAATTCCTTCACGTGAGCGTGAGTTCACCCCGCGTCCCCGGCTCTGAGCGCGGTACCCAGCGGCACCAGTGAGTAACCGTGGCCCCCCCAGTGCCGTGCTGGGAGAGGCTCCTCGGCGGGGCTGTCCCGGCACCAGTCAGCTGCTTCGGTGGTGAATCCGCCTGTAACTGTCACGAAACCCCAGCCCTGAGGGGGTGGCAGGGCCGGGGCGGCTTCACCTCTGCTCCTTTCATTTATGTTTTCTGCTTGACTCAGAGGGGGAAGCGGGTGCTGGGGGGTGCCAGCCTTCCCCTCGGGGCACCTCGCTCCCTGCCCCCTCCCCGGGGCTGGGCTCTGCCTCCCACCCCCCTCGGCATCAGCGGGGTTCACAGCTCCAGTTCTGGGGGCTCCAAAGGGAGTGCTTGGGTGGTGCCGGGGGAGAGGGGGTGCAGGGTGGCCCCGGAGCGGTGCCGTGGGGTTTGGGTCGGTGCTGGGTGAGGAGAAGGCAGTTGGATGGTGGCTCCGGGGCTGCCCGACCCCGGCGTGGTCTCAGCTCCTGGCTGCTGGGCCTTTGCAGGGGGGAGAGACCCCACTTGGGGTGGCTGCGGGTGAGGGCTGGTCCTTGGCCATCACCCACCCGAGCATCCTGCCCCTTCCCGCTGCCTCCTGTGAGTCTGGCACCGAGCTGGCACACACCGGGTCCCGGTACCATGGTAGATGAAGAGCTGTGGCTCATGCTGGGGCAGAAGGTGAGCAGGGCGAGGGCTGCCCCGCCGGAGGGCTCGGTGCCGGTGCTGCTCCCCACCGGACCTGACTCGGCCATGAGTCCTGCGCTGAGCTGGCACCGACCTGCCCAGGCACCTCTGCCCCGCGCCGGTGGCAGCGCCCGCTGGCCCGGGGGCGGCTCTTTACCGTTAGCTCGGAGCAAAGAGCAGGACCCGGTGCTCTTGGCCTTCCCAGCTCTGTCAATATTTGCCGACGGCAGCCCCACGCTCGGCGCTTCACCTTCCGGGAAAGGGCTGGAGCTGGGAGAAGGGGTTTCCTGTAAGTCCCCGATAAGCCCGGGGAGGAAGGAGCGATGGCGCTCGCTGGGCGCAGGCAGGGTCTGCGGCCAAAAAACCACGGGCAGCAGCGGCTTCCTGGCGGTGGGATGGTGCTGGTGGTGATGGGCTGGGATGGGGGGGCGGCAGTGGGGCTCCAGCCTCCTGCCTGCCCCTTCCTAGGGCTGGGAAACTGGGGGGAAGAGGGACCCCCTGGCACCCAGCGGAGTTCGGCTCTGTCCCCACCAGAGCTGGGCTGAGCACGGTGAATGCCGGTGGTCACGGGACCGGTGGGAGGAAGCGGGGCTGGTGCAAGCCTGGGAGCCCAGGGACAGCCCGGGGTGGCCAAACACCCGTGGGGGAGCGGGGAGAGGCCGTGGGCCAGCTGGGGACGGCAGCGGGGACTTGCCAGGGTCGAGGGGAGATGCCCAGGTCTCCTGGCTCTCCCGGCTTCACTGGGGCACGTCCGTCTGCCCATCACCTCGCCTTTCTCGCCGCTGGAAGTCCCGGCCCGTCGTGGTGGTGCCGGAGGGGGCTCCAGGCACATCCCGGGTGACTCTGGGGCTAATTCCCCTCCCGGTGGGTCCCGGTGCGGTGCCGGTGCCAGGGCTGCTCCCCGACGCTGCCGTCCTCGGCGCGGCGCAGGCTCCGGTGCTTTCTAGGAATCGGCTCTTGCCCAAGCGGCGCTGCCGGGTGCGGGAGGAACCTGCCACCCCCCCGGGCAGCTGCTTCCCGGCCCCGGGGGGGGTTGTGCCAGGAGGGCCGGGGGTGCCCGTTCCCACCGGGGCTGGGCACTGCCGTGGGAATGACCCTGATCCCCCCGTCCCCCATCTCTCTGTCCCCACACCCCGGCCACGTCACGTCCCCCCGCGTGGGCGGGAGAGGGCAGGAAAAGCCAACAGCCCAGACTCTGGAGCAAAAATAGAGTTTGTTTCCATTTTTATTGCAGAGAGTACAAAATACACAAAATACAGTACAAAACACAGGGCTGGAGAGCCCCCCCCGGGGCGGGCCGTGAAATTTCCCATACACAAATACGGCTGCGTGGGCCGGTGGGAGCTGCCGGCGCTGCCACAGGACTGGGGGCTGCGCGGGGCAGATGGGACCGCGGCCCCCGAGCCAGGAAACGGGTGCAAATAAGTTAAAATTGCAATAACGCTGAGTTTGGCAGGAA
>JAOXJK010000011.1:4899471-4921119 GCA_025774025.1 Xenus cinereus
CAGCCGCACCCTCCCTCGCCCGCCCAGGCCCGCGCGGTCGAGCGCCGAGCGCGGCGCCGCTTCGTCTCCTTCCGCCGCCCTCGCTCGGGTATTTCCGCCACGCTCTCGGGTATTTCCGCCCCAGGCTCGGCTGTTCTCGCGCGTGCGCGCCTCAGCCGCCGCGCTGAGGCGAGGTGCGAGGTCCCGGGCCCGGGAGCGGTCGCCGTTCCCCCGCACGGCCCTGGGGGGCTCGAAGGCCGCGGCCCGGCTCCCCTCACGGCTGGTTCGTGGCGTGGGCAGGCTGCTTGTGCCGGCTGTGACCCCAGAGCTATCGGTGAGCGCCCAGGTGAGCAGTTTTGCCCCTGGCTGAGGGCACCCCTTTTCCCTGGGAGCCTGAGGGGAGCCGGGCCTGCAGGCAGGCAGCGCTGCTGAGGGACTGAGAAATACCTGCAGATTAGAAAAAAAAAACTGCCTTTAAGAACAGCCAGTTACTCGTTATGACATGATTCTCTTTATTTATAAGTCGGTCGTCAAAGCATTTGCAGCGTTGTTGTGCAGAGTGTGGCGGTGCTGCCCCACCGGGTGTGGGAGGTCCGGCAGCTTCCTCACACTGGGGCACACACAGATCACAGGTGTGACCAGGGTAAGCGAATTATTGCTGATTGATTCCTTTGTGCCTTATCGATTGCGTGGGCAGCTGTGTGCTAAGCGTGTTTTAGGAAAAGCAGGATTGCGTGAAGTGCTTGTCATTGAGCTACTGGATTTTTCAATCTGTGTTTGTATAGGAGGAAAGAAAAATCAAGTTTTGTTATCTTGTTTACATAATGAGCTTTCTTGCCTGAAGTCTGCTTTTTGTAATCGTTTCAAATCAGCATGGAGCACTAATAAGGAATACTTCACCTTTGTGGGGGTAAGGTTTGGAGAGAGAAGCTGTCTTGCAGTAACAGACTTGTCAAGTGATTCCCTTTAAGCCATTCCTAATGGGAGGGCGCAGGTAGCTCAGTCTGTTTGCTCAGAAGATTGAGGACGTACAGAGACACGCACAGGGCTGCTACGGCCGAGCGGGCGTCTTCCTTACAGACAACAGATCCGTTTTTCTGGAGCGTCGCTCCGCTCATCTCAATCATTGCAAGGGTCAGTTCTTGTTCTTTCTCTCGCGAGAAGGAGAGCAACCTGGCATCCACCCTGAAACTCCCCTCCTCTTCTTCTATGTCATGTTCCAAGATGCTCATAACCTTCGCAACAACAACAAAAAGCAAAATCAGTATTTTAATGCTGCCATCTGCAGAAGTTGTTAAGTAAACGATTTATCAACTTGTGAGGTGCTTTACCATCCTTACAGGTGCACGAAATAATCTACATCTATATATGGGACTTTGCACCCTGAAAGATTATCATGCTGATGTATTCAGTTCCCAGTTTCTTGTGAATTCATTATGTACACACTGCAGTGGTTCCATGTTGTTTTTTGATAAATCTGGAGCCAAAGAAGCCAGAAAATGCTGGTTACCATTTCAAGAAAAATGGTATTCAGCTGTGTCCAATTTAATGTTTATTATCAGCAGACTAGTTGTTAGAAATCATAGGTCTTTATGTCTCGGGGGGATTTTTCTTGAAGTGAGTATTTTGATTCCTGCCAAGTTTTAAGCAATTATTCCTTCCCCTTTTCCCAGCATTACTTTAAGTTGGGATACTGCTGCCTGTATCATCATGTAAATGTTGCTTTATGTAAAATACTACCCCACTCCCCTTCTTTTTGAGCCAAATATGATGTATGTTCTCTCACCAGCTTGAGCTGTTGGGGCACAATCTTCTCTTCCAAGGACACCAGCAGTAGCAGCAGCTGATCCTCCATTAGCTCTGCAGAATTAAAACAGGTTTGTACCAAAAAAACTCCAAACCCCACCGATGTTTCAGAGACAGATGGGAAGATGTGAAAGGTGACTCTCAACTGTCTTGCTGGGAATGTGGTCAGAAGTTCTTGAGGTGTTTTAAATTAAATGATTAGTTTATCCCCCCTGTGAGACGAGTACAGCTGTGACTCTGGGTACAGACGGTGGTGATGTCAAGTGTACGAGTGTAGAGACCAAGGGGGTTGAGGGGAGGTTCAAACCACGTTTTGTGGCAACCTTGGGAGAAGAACCCTGGAATTTGCACTGCTCTATCTGTGAGATGGTCTTGCTGTCTTCACCCACGTCTCAATTCTGATCTCAAGCCCTCTTTTCAAGGTCCAGGCTGTTCCTGGACCCGGTGGTAACTTGGTCTCCAATGGTCACTGAACAGCAGCTGCTACTGACAGGAAAACCACCTTCCTTCCCACAGTCTAAGAAATTCTTTTACGTAAATCCTCTGCAAGTCTCTCACTCTGCAAGTTTCCCATATTCTGTTAATCTTGTTGGTAGAAATGTTCTTAATATATTCTGGCGCTACCAGATTTCTCTATGAAAATGTCCAGAAGGCCTTACCGTCTAATGCCTCAAGAGTATAGGCGATGGCTCCTGCCATCTGAAGGAGAAGTTGTCTTGAGGAATTCTGTAGGATGCCCAGCAGGTCTTTTAATTCTGGGCTTTCTGTTTTCAGCTCACAACTATCAGTTCCATAAAGAACTGCCTCCATCTAGGGGGGTAAGAAGAAGAAAAGTCAGGATTTGAGAGAAGAGGCTGCTGATACTCCCTTCCAGTCTAACTACAGAAGCATATGAGCAGTGATGTGATCTGTCTCCCCTCCCTAAGCTATTTATGAAGTTCTAATTGAGGCTTTAGCATTCATACCACCTCCAGTTAAAGATAGAATTTGAAATTTAAGTGGTGTGATACCTGCAGGTGAATCTACTAGGCTGTGTTCAGGGCATATTTCAGCAGTTGACTCTGTCCTGAGCACCTTCCTTCTTTGTGCCGAGTGAAGGGTTTTTGCATTGATAGTTGTGGTACAGGAGAGTTGACTTCTCGGGCAAGAGGTATGATCGTGGATGTCTCTGCATTTATAAATCCTGGCAGTAAAAAGAACTTTACTTACTTTCTGGCTCAGTTCTCGAAAGAGATTCGTGTCTCTCATCACGGCTTTGATGGCTTCTAAAAGTATGGCAGACTGATCAAAAGATAGCTTGGGGAGAATTTGACAATTCTCTGCAACTTCTGCCTCCAGTTTTCCTAATTCTCCTGTTGAGAAACCTGAAAACCAGAAAAAGTCCAAATATGTCAATTCTAAACTAGGCAATCCCGAAAGAAGTTTCCTGGCACCCCTAAATTTGGAATTTGAAATAATTCCATGAATATTTTTAAAAGCAATTTGCAATTTTGAGTTGGACAGTTATCATGTCTTGGGTAATAGATGATTTCTACAGAAAACACATTGCCTTTGGAGATTTGTGTTTATTCTGAGAGATCCCATCTGGCCCAAAAAGGGGTCAAAGTAGTAAAATACATTGCTTACCGTCAGAGGCGAGCAGTGATCCCTTTAGTGCTTTGAAAATGTTAAGAGCTGCAACAGGATAAAAAGGGCATTGTCAATTTAGAAAAATACTTAAAGCTGGATAGGTATTTTTTTTCCCCGGTGTTGTTTTTAAGGCTGAAGATACTGTTATCCCAGGTCTGAAAGGTCACGTGCAAGTCGTAGGTCATACTGGTGTTTGCGCTCTTCTCCAGCGCATCTTTCTTCTCCCCCTCCATTTAAAACTGGTTGTTCCTAGACCTCGTTCCCTGCTGTCCCGTGCCTTATGTTAGGGTCTGGGTGGGCCAGTAAGTGTGTTAAAATACACGGAAATTAAAATGTCAGCTGCTACCCAACAAGCTCTGTGCAGGTGGAAGGCGAACCAAGCCAAAAGCAGTATCTAAAATCCTGCAGCAGGTTTTGTGGATCTCAGTCCTCCTTCTCTACTGATCCAGCCTAAGCACCTTTTACGCCAGTCTTCCCACTGAAGGGTCACCCGCCTTTTCTTCTTCCTGGCTTTTTTCTTCTGAGCAGGAAAAGAAAAGTAAACAAGCCTTTGCTCTCTGTGCTGTTTTTCAACAGGAGCTCTGCACTTCCTGAGCCTTACAGTTCGAGACATCCAGTATCCCTCTTTCATTTCCTTCCCAATCCCCCACAAAACTGCATCTTTTTCCCAAGTAGCTCTTCTCAGTTACACACTATTCATGTCCCTTTCCTGGGTGGTTTCTGTGCTCATAGTGTGTATGTTCATGGCCTTGCAGATGAGCTACAAGTGGCCGTGAGGCTGGCTGATACTTCAGAAAATGCTTTTCCTCTCCTGCGTTGTTTCCTGAATGGAGAAATTGGTAATTTCTAAAAGTGACTTACACCATGATCCATCTTTAATGGCCAGTGGGATTACCCGGAATGCCAGGGTGCAGCCCTTGGGTATAGTCATGCTTTGTTCGTTCTCTCTGCTGCCCTGGATGGAAAAACGAATGTATCTGTTAGTAGGTGTGGGTGGTGTGCAGAGCTTTGGGGAGGACTGACTCCTGGAGAGAAATCAAGAGAAATAAAACCTTCATGCGGAACGTGGCGTAAAACTGGGCCTTCAAGCCGCCCCCTGCCCCTTTGGATTCCTTGTAGGTGGTCTCTTCTGAGGTTTCTATTGTTTCATAAATCACGTATAAACGCTCCTGTGTTTTCTGTAGTTGTTGAATGAGGGGGTGATTCATATTTATTTTTCTAAAAGAGAAAAAGGTTGCAAAATTCTCGCATTTTTTTCTGTGAGTTATGACAAAACTACTGTAGTTTACTCAGAGCCAGAACACTTATGCTTGCGTCCTTTTTCACGTTATGTGAGCCCGTGTGAATATCATGTCAAGGGGAAAAAATGGCAGAAAATGGGCTGCAATTCTTGCTGTCCTCAGTGTATTTCCTAATGTGTCTGAGGGGGACCGGGGCAGTGAGACCTTGGCCTTGGCAGGTCATACAGGTGATGTGCCCTGATCTCTGTGGCCCTCTCCAGGTACAAACTGTGAGAAAAGGTGGCTGGACTCTGTGTTGAGGTGCTCCTGCTTTCTGAATTGCAACGAAATCTGTAAGCGTTACAAAGCTGTTAAGGAATCTTTATCGCCTCTCATTCCTGTCCTCCAGAAGTATTCAGAGTTAGGGAGAATGCACGCTCTGGGGTCTTACCTTGGGTTTTGGCTGTTGAAAAACCATCGCGTGACCTGGTGTGGGGGATAGAGGAGAATGAGTGGGGCGCGTGTTCTCCCTTCGTGTCTACCTTACCGTTTTGTAGCCAGTGCGTCGAGTTCTTGTCTTGGTATGTGGTTCTTCTCCAGCTTGATGGACCACTCTTTGAACACGGAGACGGCTATGTTCGCTTCTGCGCTGGCACATTGGGCAGAAGCGCTTGCGTTCCCATCAACCCTGTCACTGACCCTTTTTGTGAGCGTAAATTGTGTTGAACCTTGACAGCCTCCTTTGGGAAACAGGGATTCTGAAATAATTCGATGCGTTAGTTTAAGCGTGATTACACAGACTCGGCATTATAATTGTTACGCACATAACAAAGATGGGAGGTGGTAGAGTTCAGCCAAAGGGTCCAAGTGTTTCATCTGTGGAAACTGTGAATTTAGGATTGATAAATGTGGGCTTTACCTGTGCTTTTATCATCTTCTCCAGGCAGCAGCACCTCATCGAGGCTGTAAAGTGCCCATTTGTAGAGGTGAGATCGATGGAACCTCCTTTGCCTTTGTCTCATCACTAGGTTGAGGGGTCTGAAATGCTCATGGTCTAAAATGCTGCGAACTGGGATCAGCTTTGTTCCTGATTCCATTTGATTAACTACGGATTGGGTGACTTTCTTAAACATTCTGCTGCAGCTGGATGAATTTTTGAACCAAAGCGAAGTGCCTGAGGAGAAGAGGCAAGATGAGTTAAGCAGAATGACTTTAAATACAAGCAGAAGATTCTAACCAAATACCTGTTACTTTTAGTCACTAAGAAATTTTCAAAATCGATAATAGGTGTACGAGCAGACGTTTGCTAATGAGGCCTGTTAGGACTCATCCCTCTTCGCTGATGAACTCCCAGTCGTCAAGTGGACCAAGAACATGGCTTGTGGTTCCTGAGGGTGCTGGTCTTCAGCACCGGAGCCTGGGACCCTTCTTTCAATTAAGATATTTTATTGCATGTACCAGTACGCACCATAATAATTTTCATTACTAAACTAGACACTGCTCCTTAACCTAGGACCTATCACAGTCCTAAATGCTTTAATCTTTTAATTAGTGCATTGCCCTGAAGTAAGTTTATAAAGAAAAACACTTGAGCAGTTTCTTGCTGGTTTTCACTGCGTCTGTGTCTTCCCCAGACGTGTTGTCGCCTGGCAGGCAGGAAGGGTTAGCATTGTTTCAAAATACGGCTTTAAAAAAAAAGTGGTTTTGTTAAAGGCGGACTGCAAGGAAGTGAAAGTGCTGGGAGGTCACTACTGCATTGAGGGAAGTAGGAGAGCTTGTTCTATGGCAAATCTTCCCCAAAATATATATATAAAAATATATATATAAAAATATATATATAAAAAAGTCATCCCAGCAAAGCGACTTGGGTATGGCCCTGGTGCTCTGCCTGTATCCCCTGCGGAGGAGAGCTGGGTGTTTGAGAGGCAGAAACAAAATTGTTGTTGGTTTCTTGTTGCAGCTTGGTTTTACTCCAAAGTTGGTTTAGCTGCTTGCTTCGGTTGCTGTACTTAAGACTTGAAGGAGGACTTTAATCTACAAAGGAAAAAAACATCCTCTACTTACTGAAAAGCAGAGGAGCTTTTCAATAAGGGTCTTTCCCCTCTTCTGCACCCCACTTTATCAAGTCTTGTTAGAGAGGAGATGCTGATCCCTGTTTATAGCTCAGATGAACGGATGGAGGGATATATTCCTTCTCCCTCGTATCCTGCAGGGCTCTGAAAAATGAGCCTGACTTAGTCTGATTCTGCCAGAAAGACTGTCACATCCCAGAGGTGTGTTCTCCAGCTGGAGCTGGGGGAGATGGTCTTGTGTGCTTAATGTCGGGTTATTTTAGTAGCGCGTACAGGACTCATTCCTTTGGGAGATTTCAAAAAGAGAGAAAAACTGAACAAGAACACTGAACAGTTTGCTCCACCCCTCTTCCTTACCAAAAGCTCTTAAAAATGTACTTGCCTGTTTGTGGAGTCAGTGGCTTCTCCTCTATGGTTGTGGCAACATGCAGATAAGTCGGCTGCGGCTCTGAAGGGATACGAGCTCTCTAAAGCAATGAGGCACGGCACGTCAAGATACTGTCCCCACCTTTCCGTTCTGAGATCCGGAAGTATTTGCTAATTTATGGTGCAAAGAGCCTGTTGCTTGCATAATTCTTTCTCCAGGAAGTTTCGGTCATTGGCCTGAGTAAACTTGCGGTGATTTGTTACAGTGGCTGCGGCTAACTTGTTCTACAGATGTGTCATTCCTGTCAGATTTGTTTAATTTTTAGTGTGATTCTAGTTTTGACTTATATTTCTGATCTGTTAGGATGAGGAGCAGTGTGTTCTGGTTTAGGAGGATTACACTAAACCAGTGAGACAGGTAACTAATTAGTGGAGGACAACACTATGTCTGGAGGCACTTTTATAGGAATCAAACACAATTTTTTACATTAATACTTTATTAGTTTCTCTTAGAATACTGTACAAAGGAGTAATAAAAATATTCACACTTTATTTTAGAAAGTTCTCTACATGAGACTTCTGTATACACAGCAAAAAGAAGGGCTACTGGAAAAGAACCCCTAAAACTATGTACAATGTCAGAATGTTCCATTAAAAAAACCCCGACTAACTTAGCTCACTGGAACTGATCCAGGGAGGATACACATACACAAACACTTGCATGCTTAAAAGATATTATAGGCAATGATAAAGCAACGTAAGTCACAACAAGAAATATTAATATGTTAACAATGGTAACCAGCTGCTGTCCCTTTTTCAAGGGCCAGTACCATGCTTCTATTAAAACAAACAAAAAAAATTAAACAACAATTAAAAAAAAAAGTACTTGGGATAAATAGCCCTAACTCTCAGGCTTTTTTTTTTTTTTTCTCCTTTTTAAAGGCTTTTTCCTGCAAAGGGTTGGACTGTGTGTATCCTGTTAGAGCTGTGTGAAACGAGTCCCAAGGCGGGATCCCTAACTGGGAAGCATCGGGCTGGTGGGACCGCGATTGTGTTCTGACCTGCCTGGCACAGTGGCTGTCACTCTGCATGGGATGGCTTCTGCCAGCACCTGTGAATGGTTCCAGTGGTGGTTTTCTAAAGATTTCTCCTTCTCCATTCATTGTAGAACAAAAAAAGAAAAGCATTTTAAGTATCTGCTCCTCCAGTAGTTGTTTCTGTGGCAGGATGGAGCCTGCCTTTAATTCTTCAGAAAACTCTAGTCACGGTACAGGAAGCCAGTACAAGTTTGAGAGAAAAATCTGTCGAGTGTGATGTGATCAAAATCCCATTTAAAATCAGTAACAATCAGTTATCTCCTTCACCACAGGTACTTGGAGAAAACGCTACAGCCTAAAAGAATGAACGGACAGTCTTTGCATGCACGTCCTGGTTCTCCATGGAAAAGGGAGGCTTCACCCTTGGATCAAGTTAGCTGTAAGTACACGTCCAAAAATCCCTCATCTTGCCCACGCTTTCCCATCTCCCTTTTCTCAGAAATCAGTTATCCCATGACAGCGTTAGTGTTTTGATCACGCTCGAACTTGTGTGTGTCCAAGGTTAGCCTTTGAGTGCCTAGCTGGCTTCTGTATCAATGTAACAAACAAATAAACCAGAAATGGTTTCAGTACAGAGTTCCAGGACACCTAGAACTACGTCTGTTGTTTCCACCCCACTGCAGAGGAGATGGGTCACCTCAAAATTCAGTCGGGTTCCACTGGCTCCTGTGACGCCGGCAGGAAGGAGCTGTGCAGCTGGCACACGAGGGGGGCTGCACCAGCAGTACCCAAACTCTCCCACCTAAAACTACCCCAGGTAAACCTAACAAGTAGCAACCGCAGTTTAATTACAATTAACTTATGATTTCTTTTCTATTTTTGATTAATTCTGATATCTACCCTTAAGATGGGATCTTAAGGAAGATACTTTCAGCTGTATAATTGTTCAAGTAATTATTAATTTTTTTGTAGATACTTAACACACCACATTATTAACATGAAATCTTTCTTCAGCTCTCTCACATCTTTCCATATCTCTCCAGTTTTCATTTATGTTTCCCTTGATTGGATTAACTGCATGAGTCCAAGTCCACTTCAGTTATTCTGTGGCAAAAATGCTGTTCCTGTGTTGTAAAGAATATCCTTTGCTACATCACATACCTCTGTAATGGCTATTTTAATCACTTGTGTGAACAAGGTAAATCAGGAAAGCTTACTATTATAATTAAGGCTTGGCCTAATGAGAAGTTTTAGACTTCCGGCTTTAAAAACTGCCTTTTAAAGAAGTTTATAATCCCATTCTGTTTTATAGTTGATCTTTAATTTAACAAAACAGAATTAGATGTCCATAGTCTCAGTTAACAGCACAAATAACATGCCCGAACCCTCAGCTGTTGTAACGCCAAGGCCTTCAAGGAAAGCGTATGAAGTGCTGTACTTCATCGAGAAAAAGCTGACCCTCCCTTCAATTTATATTTAAGCTAAAAATATCAAAACTGCTTTGACTTTGTGTAATGTGCATATACTTAGAAATAATCAGTATATGTCTGTCTATGTAGGAGTAATGTTTTCAAGCATATAGAGACTGTTTCTGTTGCAGAGAAGCTGATGGTTTTGCCCTTGTATTCTACTAAAATAAATAAATAGCTTCCTTTCCTCTGGAGGTTTCCCCTGGGCGTGAGTCGTGTCTGCGGGCAGATGTTCAGATCTGTTAAGCAACATACAGTCTGTGTTACGGGTACAGCCTCAGCCTCCTCGTAAGGACAGACCCTGCAGCTCCGAGGGCAGTGCTCGTTCTGTAGCCAGGCCGGGCACTGCTGCTCTTCATTTCTTACTCATTTCAAAAGTATTTAGCTGATTGATGAAATATCTCTTATTTTGAAAACAATATTCTTTTTTCCAGAAGTCATTGTCTAGTAGCTTAAAGAGTATATTAGCTTTAGGGTCTATAGTACCTTAACTAAAGTAGCAGTCCTTATGTCATGTTGGTTAAAAGGTTTAACACCCCCCATCAAGTAATTGCACATCTGTCAACCTCCCCCGCTGCAGAACAGCACTCGGGTATCAAGCCGGACTCCCTTCTCTTCCTACCTTCTTCAAAACTCCCTTTTCGCTTCAAATATTTCCACATTTCGAACGTATTAGGTAATGATTCTCTGTGCATTCCAGCAGCCCTCTGAGGTACGCTAAATGTTTTTCCCTTCTCTGCAGCGGTCCAATAGGAAGTCTGAGATAGAGAAGTAAAGCAGTTTGCCTAAAACTATGCCTGGAGTAGCCTGAGATCTTATCTGCAAACCTGAAGTTCCCCTATCCGTGTCCTACGCTCAGACCATCAAACAGAACTGAGCTCTATCTGCTATGACCTCTAAAGCTAGAATTGGCTAATGCAGGAACAAAAATAGCATATTTAAAATGTTTATACCATTGTCAAAAGTGTGAGACGATATAAGCACTAAGACAACAAAAATACAGGCTTTCATGAGTCTACGGGGGAAGCATGAGGAAAAAAACCCCATTTCATCTGGCACACAAAAGAAAAACTGATTGCTTTGGACACTAGAAAGCTATTTCAGCCAGGAAATCTGAACCTGCTTTATCTGGCTGGTAACTTTAGGGGAAAAAGGCTCAATTTTGTTTCTGTACTAAATAATCCTTCAGCTGGTCGCTATTGCTGTCCCACAGCTCCCTCGCTCAGGGGCTGCGGCCGCAGCACTTGTGCCTGGAGCCAAGTCACAGACTTCCAGGTGAGCCAGAAATCAAACTCTCGCTTCCCTCTAGTCCAGTACAGAGTTAAATCCACTGGCAAATCCCAGTAACACATACACAGATTTAGGAGACCGAGGAGCTGGACTGAGGAAGCAAATTCCAATTATAGTCACTGACTACAGCGAGCAGCTATCATTTTCTCGTTTGGCCTGTATCAGTCAGCTTCTCCTGTGCTCACGCAGTCTCCGTGTGCCAAGGAGCTCAGTGGCATTTATTGTCCATCATTAAAATGACCTGTGCCCCAGCCCTTAATCCAAAGCTCTACTTCCTGAGCGCTCACCACGCTTAAAAATTAGCGGTTTTGGGGTGGGAAGCAGAGTTCCCCAGGGAGATTCTGGTACAAGCTGAAAATAACCAAGTATGATTTAGGATCTGTTGAGCTTTTTTCCTGAACCACATGAATGGTACCGTAGAAAACTGAGAGCTTTGTCAAATTGCAGGTCGTTCCTTCCTGTACTGTTTTTAGTAAAAGAACTTCTCTTTCTCAGTGGCGTAAAAGAAGATTGCAAAATAAAAATCTGTCATTCTCTTCCTCCTCCCACTCCCCCACCCGAAAATGGAAACTCAAACCCCGAAACAATCAAGTATTGGGAAAGTCTGGCTGTATCCCTTTGAATTTCCCCCACGTAGCGCTTAAAGCACCTAGCTTCAGAAAGGGAAATATATCGTAAAGTGCATTTACCACAGCAATAGTACCAGCACTAAAAGCTTTTCCCCTCATCCCTATCTTCTTCGTTCCATGTCTGGGACAGATGACAGTCTCCCCAGAACTCATCCTCGTTGTACCTTGAAGTCTCAGTGTATCTGCATCTAGTTATGACGCTGGAATAAGAGAAAACCCGGCGTCAGGCATCCTGCTCTGCGCTAAACTCTACTCTGGAGCTTGTTTAGACTTATTGGGCATGAGGATCCAGCATGCGGTATATGTCTATTGGATACTGCATTTAAACAGCCTCTGTGAAACTATATCCCAGTGTGCGTGGGGGTGAGGAAGCAGGACTAGAGAGAAGGACACCCCCCCCTTCCCTGCTCCTCTTCTGTTCACTCCAGCCACAGGGTTTCAGTACTTGTTGATCCCAAAGATCCGGACTCCATGAAACTGAGGCAGTTTGGGGATCAGGACGCTCATAAGGGAGATGGTGTTGATTATGAAGTGTATCCGGTCATACTTTGTGTAAAAGCTGGTTAGAAAATACCTGGAAAGGAGGGGAAGAGAGAGATGTGGGGGAACAGAGTTACGACCCTTTATGTTTTTGTTTCCCAGGATGGCAGGAGCAGCAGAAGCATTGATGGTGCAGGTGCGTGAGGCAGGTAGGCTGCCCCGAATACTCACAGGACGATGGGCATGATGGTCAGGAACTTGCGGGACGCCGTGAACTGCACACCGTAGTCCATCTGCTCCCAGTGCGTCAGCAGCCGAGCCTTCCCCTGGTCCGGAGTCTCAAACGGGGTTCCTTTGACGGTGTGCAGGAAGATGTACATGCTCTGCGGCAAACAGAAAGGCAGCGTGAGGCACACGGAGTGTTCTCTGCGCCCCTCGTGTTCAGCTTCAGCAGGAGCTTGCACCAGCGCGCCGTTCCGCTAGAGGGACGATGGTCGCTGCTGGGGAACGCGCTGGAACTGGCAGCGAGAGTCAGGGAGGAAGGCTGGCCGCTAGCCGGGGCTAGCTCGGGCTCCCCTGTTACGCGTGAGGCCTCTCATTGGGCCTCTGGGCACAAGCCAAGAAGAAGGTGGTTGCAAGATTACAGCACGGGGATCTCTGCGATCAGGAGATTAGCACGGACGCGCTCTACCGTGCCAGAGCAGCCCTAAGCCCTCTCTAAAGAAATGCTGGGAGAGCTGGAGGCAGCGAGGCTGTTACCACTCCGATTACAAGTGAACCTCTGGAAGTGGAACACAAGTCACAGATAAACAGTAAGAGTCTGGCTGCATCACGTGTCTTTAAGCATAGCCACTGGCTGGCCTTTAAACTCCTTTCTGTTCCCAGAGCCTAATTGTTTAAGCTGCCAGAGGAGGGGAAGGAGCCGCATGAAAAGCAGGCAGCTCGTGAACTGGGCTCTGAGCAGCTCCAGTTGGTGGGTCTGTGAGTTGTGGGTTTTTTCTATTTTTATTTTTCTCCCTGCTGGAGATGTAAACAACATTAGCACAAGGGTCCCCAATACAGGTGTCGTTTCTGTCTCTGGAATATTCTTAGCCTGAGGTGTTATTTAAATTAAAGGATACAAAGGTGATCGTTGCCTCTCTGAAGCATTTTGTCCCCCATGGCTGAGGGCGAGAGGTCCGTCCTCAGCGGCAGGACGCCAGCGTGCCAGCACTCACACAGCGGGGTGGCAGAGGCGCAGAACTGAGCAGTAAAGCCCAGCTCACAGGGAACCAGGGTGCCCTGCACCCCCAGAACGTGCATCTGGTGTTTCCCTGTGCCCCCCAGCACAGCTCTCTGGCACCCGCTCCTTTGGGCACCCGATCCTTAGAAAGGGAGAAGCTGTTCCTGGACTAATCTTTCACTTTAAGCAGAACAAAGTTTGCATTTTAATCTTGGTTTTGTGGTGGTGTGTTTTTTTTTTTTCTAAAACTCTGATGAGGCCAATTGAGATTGTATCAACCCAAGTAAAAGCTGTCCTGCCTGGTTCTGTGGCCTGGCACAGCCCTTCCTCTGCTGAGGGGGACGTGACAAAGGGACTTACCCTGCAGGCAAATGAATTCAGTGTCCCCTCTGAGCAGCCTCACCAGATGTTTGCTGTCTCATCCCTACCTAGGCTGGATTTAAATATATGACCTAGAGGCAAAGGTGCAGTCTGAGGGGTGGAGGTTGAGTAACCTACCCTGAATCTTTGGAAATGCAGAGAAAAGAATGGTTTCAACAAGAATCCTCCTAGATTGCTCTCAGAAAAAAAAACAACAGCTGGTGCCAAGAGATCACCTCTCCGTACCCCGGGAAGTCGAACCAGCCACGCTGTTCCCTTACCATATTGTGGATGATGTTGGTAAGAGTCCAAACCACGGGGACGCTGAAGAAGGGGATGCTCAGGAGCACGACGTGCAGCAGGCCGATGCCGAGGACGTAGGACAACCAGATGCCCCGGCTGTTCATGACGCGGGTGTTGGGATTCACCTCGCTGTGCGCTGTTCCCACGTTCATCTTGGCTCTGGTGTCACACGGGCACCCCTGGAACTAAAGCAGAGTCGGGTCAGTGGTCGGATCGTGGTGCCCTCCATCGAGATTGCCCAGGTGAGCTCAGCACCCTCTGGCTGTTCCAGCAAACCTGAAATCTGTTGTTCTTTCTAAAAATCACAAGTCAGTTCTCTGCCCCTCATAGATCTGACGTTCCTGCGGGGAAGCTAAATCTGGGAGCGGCTGAGATTTGGGAATAACATGTGGGAAGCCCGTCTGTGACAGAAGCTACTTGCGATCTGCTGAAATGTTTTCTTGGAACTGAGAAGCCAAGGTTCAATCCCGCGATTGCCTGACAAGACTCAAACCAATACTTTTAAGCGCTTTTTTAAGGCATTATCACTGTGTTAATCATGGAAGCTTTCGGCACATGAAGCTTCTTACGTGTTTAGGGGTTCAGCGTACTTTAGACTCAGAAAGAGAACACAAGTATTTGCAGAGTAAAGGCACGGCAGCTCTGCTATCAACAGACCTCCTAATTAGTTCTACTAAAGTAACAGGGTTCTGTGCGGCTCAAAAGGCTTCTGCTCTCCTGGTCTGGCTTACATGTTTTGCCTTCCAATGTAAAACTTACAAGGTGGGGGAAAAAGTAGCAAAAAAAAAAATTCCCCCGCAGGGAAGGAGTGAGTTTCTTCTCGAGGAACGTAAGTTGAGAGATAAGAAGGAAAAGCGCATTGGGAGGGTGTTTCGGTAGCAAGAGCTGCAGAGGAGCTGGCTCTTCCCCTACCTGGAAGGAGCCGCCGCTGTGTAGGAGGAACAGAGAGATGTTTTTCTGAACAATACCAGGAAGGTGAGGAAGCGAGACAGTGTCGTCCTCCCCGAGCACATCTTTGGAGCGGTGCCCTACGGGCAGCGCAGGTATCGGAGCTGCTTTTTGGGCGCCTGCACCGATAGCAGCACCGGTCGGCTGTAAGCCTTTCTGGGAAGAAAGCTTTACTAGTTTCCAGGGATTACAGGAAACGGCCCAAATTAGAGCTGCTGTAAAGCTGAATTTCTTTACACTGAGATCAGGGAAAATCATCTTCGTCCCTGCCCCATGGAAATGTCGTTTCATTAGATAATAGGGTCTGTCCCTCCTCGACCGGGGGACCCCAAGGCAAGAGCTGTTTCCTGATGTGTTTTCGCTGCTTTGGTTCCCACAGCTGGAAGGCGGCGGCGCTGCTCTCCCCTGCTCTCAGCCTTCCGTCTCGGGAGGCGATGCCGAGCCAGATCCAACATTACTCTCTGGCTGTCGCTGCCAGCTGCTCTGAGTTCCCTCCCAGAGAGCGGGGCCTGGCTTCTTTCACAAGCTGCCGTTCTTCCCTCTTCATTCCCAGGGTGAGGACACGGAGAGAATACTCAGCTCTGCAGCTCCTGGGACGTTGGGAGTATTTTCCAAACATCTTTCAACCGCGTGGGTGGCTGGTGCTGGGGCAGCTCCGGTGAGGCAGGGCTGGTCTCCTGCCTCTGCTACCCAGGTGTCAGTCGAGGGGATTATACCCAAAGATTTTTGTTACCAGAAAAGAGGTTTGAAGGTCTGCAGAACGCTCGTTTTCTTGTCACCCATCTCTCAGGTCAAAGGATATTCCAGAGAAAAGCCTGAAACTTGGTCTGGGAGCGGGATGTGGAGCCAGAGTTCGGCACTTCAGTCCTGTCAGGGCAAGTGGCCCCTTCCTTAACCTGGTGCAATTCCTAAGGGCTTTCAGAAGGAAATTGAGGGGTCACTAGGGGAATTTAGGGGACATCTAGGGTGAGGCATAACACAAGTCAAAGTCATGTTGTTGCAACAACACCCCCCACCTCACCTCACCCCCCCCAAAAAAAAGCAAACACCCTTGTGGAATGTATAAACAGGAGCGCTGTTTGCCAGACGTAGGAAATAATTCTGCGAGATCTCGGTACGGCCTCGGCTGGAACACTGTCCAGGTCCGGGAGGAGCTGGAGGGAGTCCAGGGCAGAGCGGTGTGAGAAGGAGCAGAGGTGCAGGAAAAACATGACCCGCGAGGACAGATGGAAGGAAAGGGGTTTGTTTAGTCTGGAGGAGGCTGGAGGGAGGCCTGAGGAATAGTCTTGGAACCTGGGCCTGAGGAATGGCCCTCGGACCCCGGAGGGAGTGCTGTCCTGAGGAGGGGGACAAGTAGCACAGGGACGTTAACTGAAACTTGGGGCAACTCGCTAACGCCGAGGGACTCACGCTGGGATGGGCTGCCCTCCGAAAACGAGCGGTGGTCACACTGGAGGCTTTCACATCAAGTTTCCTAAACACTGAAAAAACTAAAGATTCCCCTTTGGAGTGGAGGCTTGACCTGGTGGCCTCTTCAGGACCTTCTTTTCTTGAAATCACGTCGTTACCCAAAGGCTAGCGAAGCTGGCAGCCCTTCCTGCCCGCCCCACAGCCAGAGGTGCGCCCTGCCTCTGTGGTCATAAAGCGAAATTTCCATCTGGGGACAACCACATTGGTTTCAAAACCTAACGAGGAACTTCTCCTTGGTCCCCTCCGCAGACGGGGTCAGTTGCAGACCTGCCGCTGGGTGGCAAAGGGCCATGCTCGGGAGCCATGCGAGAAGCAGTTCTCCCCACGCCTCAGTTTCATCACTTGTAAAAAAAAAAGGTCTAGATGGGTGAAACGGTGAACGTACAAGAGGTCAATTCACTCGTGCAAGAGAGATACGGAGATGTCGAGCATTCGGTCCTACCAGGAGGACAATCCCCGTGTGCTCTTCCAATTCTGACCTTCCCCAACTTAAAAATTCTTCCTCGGCGGGTCTTTTCCAGTTTGGAGCTGGTTTTCTCAGCTCTGTGCCCGGACTGTGCGCGCAGCCCTGCTCGCTGTTGCAAAAGCCTGGCAGAGGGAGCGTGGGCTCCATCCCTACCCCCATCCCGCATCCCGCCGTGTCCGCTTTCTCGTTTCACACCTGCAGGAATAACACGGCCAGAGACGACAGCGGGAGGAACCCCGGCTCCCCCCGCAGCAGCTGGCTGCCAAACTCTGCTTTCCCACTGGTGCAGCGGGTGGGGATTTTTTTTTTTTTGGGGACAGAAAAGCTTTTAATGTTTCACCAGAGCGAGTGTGAAGGTCGGGACGGCGCTGACGTTGGCCGGTGTCCATCCAAGGAGGGGAAAAGTCGCAGCTGTGGTCAGAGGCGCGCAGCGGGCTGGGATGGAGCCCAGCCCTTCCTCTGCCCCATCCCTGGCGTCCTGCGCCCCGGCTCCGCTGGGGGAGACCCTCATCCCGGGGCTCAGAGCGAGCATCGGGGCTGCCAGCTCCGCGTCACCCCGCTTCGGAGGAAAGGGGAAACGAAACCACACCGGCGTTTTCCCACACATTTTGTCATCCGTCGGCTGCTGGAGGACCCCCACCTGCAGCACCCCAAGGCGCAGCTCCTCCTTTTGCCCCCCAAAGGAGCGTGGCCGCCGTCTGTGCCCGTTCCCTCAGGCTCCAGGGGCGCCCCGGCCCTCTCTGTGCTCGGCAGGGACCCCGCTCTTTCCTGGGGTGCCGCAGGATCGCGCCCCGTTCTGCCGCAGCCCTTGGCAGGAGCTTCACCCGGGCTGGCGGAGGGAAGGAGCCGGGCGCTTATCTCGGTGGATCTTCCCCAGCGTTCCCAGAATACGAGCGGTTATGATCCCGCGGAGCCTCCGAGGAGCCCAGATCCCTATCTCTGGCAGCCTCAGCCGTCACCCGGCTCCCAAGCAGATAAATATTTCAAACCTGGCTTTGTGAGACGGCACCGGGGTTTGAAGCGGAGCCTGGAGTCCGGCGGAGCTGCGGGCGAAGGCGGCCGCTCGGGGGGAGCTGAGCCAGAGCTCCGACCGAGGGGGACCCTAAATCCCCTCCCGTCCCCCTCCAGCTCCGAGGTGACGCCGCTTTGAGCCCCGGAGCTGCCGGGTTCCTCCTCGGGGAGCCGGGAGAGCAGCCAGGGGCGGAAAGCGGGGGGCTGCGGAGCTGGGGTGCAGCTCCGGGGAGGGGGGACACGGGGGGCACCCACCTTGACCTCGTTGTAGAAATACTTCTTGTCGTCGGGGTAGAGGAGGTCGGCGATGCCGAAATCGGCCACCTGGGCCTGGCTGGGCGACTTGAGCAGCACGTTGCGGGCGGCCAGGTTGCGGTGCACCATGCGGTGCTCCTCCAGGTAGTACATCCCCTGGGATAGTTGGGGGGGGACAGGGGGTGTCAGTGGGGGCTGGGGCCACGGGGAATCCCCCCCTTGGCCACCTGGGACTCACCTTGGCCACCTGGACACACCAGTTGAGCAGGAGCTGGGGGCTGATGGTGTCGCGGTTCTTGCGGACGTAGTCGAGGAGGGAGCCCAGGGGCAGGAGCTGCGTCACCAGCTGGAGCTGGGGCCCGGGGCAGATCCCCAGCAGCCGCACGATGTAGGCATGGTCCAGGCTGCCGATGGCCAGCATGTGCTGCGGGGACAGGGTCAGCCACGGCCAGGACCCCCCTGGGGGGAGCAGGATCTGCCCCGTGCCCCCCATGAAGCCCTGGACTTACGTCGGTGACGGCGTGGAAGGACTGCTGCCCGCTGCAGTCCTGGATCACCTTGATGCTCACCGGGATCTTGATGGAGTCCCCGTCGGGAATCCAGATGCCCTGGCGGGGGACGGGGTGCCCTGGTGGGTGCCATGCCCAGCCCCAAACAAGCCCCTCCCATTGAGCCCCCCCCTCCATGGAGCCCCCCACTCACCTTGTGCACGGTCCCGAAGACGCCGGAGCCCAGCACCTTCAGCCGCTTCAGCTCCGTCTCCTTGAAGATACGGGCCAGGACCTTGTTGGCTTTTTCACTGGGGTCCAGCGGCTCCAGGCTCTGCCGGGGGGGAGATGGAGATGGGGACGGGGACAGAGGGGGACGTGGATGGGGACAGGGACGGGGACAGAGTGGGACAAGGATGGGGATGGAGAGAGGTGGAGACAGAAGCAGAGAGGGATGGGGATGGAGTCCTGGGGAGGAGAGGGATGGAGAAGGATGGGGACAGGGATGGGGACAGACAGGGATGGGTCCCACACCCCCCCTGCCTGTCGAAACCCCTCCCCGTGGCCCTGGGGCTCCCCCCTGGGCATGGCCCCCCCTCACCTCCCCCCTCTCCAGGTAGCGCCGCATCGCCCGCTTCTTCTGGATCTTCTTGCCCCGCCAGTAGAGCAGGGCCAGGAGGACGCAGGAGCAGGAGAGGAAGAGCCCCCCGACCACCATCACCGCGATCACCGTCGGTGCTTTCCTGGGGGGGGGGTGTTGGATGGAGGCCGGGGCCGAGCTCATGGTGCCCGCAGGTCCTGGCCCCACCATCTCCACCGCTCCCCACGGCCCCCGGTGCCAACGGGGGCAGCTGGAACCCCCACCCTGGGGCAGGGCTCAGCACCCCGGGAATGCACAGCCAGGGCAGGGGACCCCCAGCGCCAAGGTGGGCAGGGAAAGGCATGGCACGGTGCGGCACGGCATGGGGCACGGCAGAGCACACCATGGCATGGCACAGCATGGCACAGCTTGGCACCATGCAACAGGGCATGGCACGGGACACCAGGACATGGCACGGGACATGGCACAGGGCACCAGGGCATGGCACGGGACACCAGGGCATGGCACAGCATGGCATCACACAGCAGAGCACAGCACACCAGGGCATGCCATGGCATGGCACGGCTTGGTACCACGCAGCAGGGCATGGCATGGGACACCAGGGCAGGGGACAGGACATCAGGGCATGGCATGGGATGGTGCACCAGGACATGGCACGGGACATGGCACAGGACACCAGGGCATGGCACAGGACACCAGGGTATGGCACGGGATGCCATGGCACCATGCACAAGGGCATGGCATAGGACGGCGCACCAGGACATGGCATGGGACACCAGGGCATGCCACAGGATGGTGCACCAGGGCATGCCATGGCACCACGCACAAGAGCATGGCACGGGGCATGGCATGGGGAGCCCTCCCCACCCCACGGTACCTGGAGACGGGCAGGGGCTCCCCCAGGCAGTCCTGCAGCAGCGGCCCCAGGCACCTGTGGAGACACGGAGCACGAGGGGGTGAGACCGAGCAGGGGGGGTCCCCTTCTGCGGTGCCCCCCCCCGGTTCCTCCCCCGGCCCCGGCGCACCCGCGGGTGCAGTTCTCGTGGCAGGGCCGGCACTCGCGGCTGGCGTCCGGGTACTTGTAGATGGGCCCGCGCTCGCCCAGGATGCCCTCGGGACAGGTCTCCACGCAGTGGGGTCCGTCCCGGTAGTGGGCACAGCGGGTGCAGGTGTCAGCGCCCTGGGGGGGGTGTGAGGAGGGGGCGTGAGGACCCTTGGGGACGTGGCCACCGCCGCTGCCACGGGTCCCCCCGGCCCCTGCCCTACCGAGCCGTTGCAGGTGACGTTGCCCTCGATGCGCTCGCACTCGGGGTGGCACTCGAAGCACTCGCCCCCTTGGGCGAACTCCCGCGTCTCCCTGCAGGGACGAGGGCAGGGTCACCATCCCAGACCACCCCGGTGCCCACCCCGGGGTCCACCCCGCCCCGGGGTTGTGCCCACCCCAGCATCGGTCCCCTCCCCCAGGGTCCATCCCACCCTGGTGCTGACCCCACTGCCAATCCTGCTCCCCGGGCCCAGCCTGGAGCTGATCTCCCTCTGGTGCCCACCCCAGGATCTACCCTGATGTCCTCCATGGAGCCAACCCCACCTTAATGCCCACCTAGATGCCCTCCATGGAGCCAACTCCACCTCGATGCCCACCCTGGTGCCTTCCATGGACCCAGCTCCACCTTGATGCCCACCTCAATGCCCTCCATAGAGCCAGCTCCACCTCAATGCCCATCCTGGTGCCCTCCATGGACTTAACCCCACCTTGATGCCCACTCTCATGCCTTCCATGGACCCAACCTGCCTTGATGCCCACCTCAATGCCCTCCATGGAGCCAAGCCCACCTTGATGCCCTTGATGGAGCCAACCCCAACTAAATGCCCTCCATGGACCTAACCCCACCTTGATGCCCTTCATTGACCCAACCCCTCCTTGATGCCCTTCATGGACCCAACTCCCCCTTGATGCCCACCTTGATGCCCTTGATGGAGCCAACCCCAACCCAATGCCCTCCATGGACCTAACCCCACCTTGATGCCCTCCATGGAACCAATCCTACCTCAATGCCCTCCACGAAACCAACCCCCCCTGTGCCCCCCCCAGCCCCCTCACCCCTGGGTGAAGCGGCAGGAGGGCACGCAGACGCCGCGGCGGCTGTAGTGGCGACAGGACAGGCACTGTGCGGGGCCAGGGCCCCAGCACCCCTCGGCAGAGCACAGCGGGTCGCACACCTTCCCCTCTTGCTCTGCGGGGAGGGACGTGGGGTCAGCAGGAGGAGGGGGTCCCCGGGGCGCCCCCCCGTCCCCCGTCCCCACTCACGGCACTTGCTGCGGGGTTTGTTGTTGCGGATGTCGAGGTCGGCGCGGCGGCGGCTGAGCGCTGCCCACTGCACGGTGTGGAGGTAGCAGAGCCGCCGGTTCTCCGTGATGTAGACCCTCCCGGCGCTCACCTCCCGCAGCGACCGCAGCCCCAGCGACGTCACGTTCTCGTTCTTCATGATCAGCAGCGAGAAACCCAGGCTGCGGGGGGCGGGGAGGGGAGGCGGGGGGCGTCAGGGC
>JAOXJK010000011.1:4925634-4940753 GCA_025774025.1 Xenus cinereus
CAGGTGAGTCCGCACCGGGACCCCCCCTCCGGCTCCCGACACCGGCACCGGGCAGGGCGGGAGCCGGGGAGGAGAAGCGGGGGGGGGTCCCCGGCAGCGCCGCGCTGAGCTGAGCTTCCTCCGGGGAAGCACCGGGGCTTCCCTCGCCCGCAACCCCCCCCTCCGGTGCCGAGCGGGGCCGGGGGGAACCCCGGGCATCCCCCGCCGCTCTGGGGGCACGGCGGGTCCTGCCGCCCGCACAGCCCCTCCTGTGTCCCCCCCGGTACCTCAACCGCCCTCCCCGGGGCTGGCGGCGACCCCCGCGGTCGGGCTGGGGACCCCCGTGCCCCGCTGCGGGCTGGGGACCCCGGCGTCGGCGGCAGGGGGCCGGTTGTGCCCGTCCTCGCCGCGGCGCGTGGTCCGGAGCACCCCGGCCGGGGACCACCCGAGCCCACCCCGGGGCCCTGGGGAGTCACATCCCACCCGCGGGGGTGTCCCGGCCCCCCGGGTCCCGCGGATGAAACACCCCCTTGTCCCGGGGCACCGGCCCCCGGTTCAGCCCGGTGGCTTTCCCCCCGTGCCCGGCTCTGCGCTCGCCCCCGGCAGCGGGGGGGTCGGTCCCGAGGGTTCAGCGTTTGCCCCAGGTTACTTCTGGCAGACTTGGGGGGGCCGGTACCCCGATGTGCCAGCGAGGGGCTGGGGTTCCTGGTGCCCTTCGGCTGCTCCGAGCCCTGGTCCCCGCTCGGGGACCCCCGGGAGCGGGGGGAGGCCGGCAGCGCAGGGGTCGGCTCCGCAGCGGTGCGACCTTGGGGTGTTTTGGCGCGTTCGGGCCGCGTTACGGTGCCCAGCAGTCGGGGTCCTCGCCCGGGTGGGGGTCCCGGCTGCGCCGTCAGGGCCACCCTTAGGTGGGCACCTCAGCCCCTCGCTGGGGCCCCCCCAGTCAGCACCTACAAGTGGGTTTGGGGGGGGCAGGGTGCCCCAGGGAGCCGGGGGGTGGTGGGGCCAGTGGGCAGGCTTGCCCAGGAGGTGCCCGGGTGGCACGGGGCTTTCCGTGGCACAGAGCTTCGCCTGACGGGGTGCCACGGGGCGTCCTTTTACACTGGTGTCCCCTGGGATGGTGGGGAGAGCTCTGGCGTCCTGCTCGACGGCTCTGCCGCTGCAGCTCTGCCGGGGACAGCCTGGAGCTCCTGGATGTGGCGGGACCCAGGGCCGGGAAAGCCGGGCACCGGCGCTCGCCGGGCTCAGACGTGGCCCTTATCTGCTGCCACCACCCTGGGAACTCGCTGCACGCTCAGCTCCAGCGAATTTCCTTTTTCTGTTTTTGTTTCTTTCCTGCTGACGTTTTTCCCCTCCGGAATAAAGGGCTGGATGGGGACCATGGTTACCGGGGGGTGTGGGCAGCCGGGCCCCGCGGCCGGGGTGGCACCGGGCAGGGGACAGCGGTGCCCAGTCACCCGCCCGCACCGGTCCCCTCGAAAGGGGAAAACCCGACGTGTGTCTGCGTGCGCCCCGGGCGCTGCTGGGGAGCGGGATCCTGCTCTGCCTCTGCCCACACGTGTTTCCCACGGCGTTCCCCGGGGGGCTGCCTGCCGCGGCTGCTCGCCGGGAGCCAGGGTTCGCCCGCTGGCGTGTCCCACCGGCCGCCGCCGCAGGATGTGCTGGCCTTCTGCGAGCGAGCGGCCAAACCGGCGGTGACCTTGGCGGGGCCGGAGCTCACCCCCGCCTCTGGCTCAGCCCGAGCCGTCTCCGTTTGTTACAGCCCAGCTGCCGGCACGCGGGACACGGGCCTTCCCTCGGCCCCTCGGGGCCCGATCCTGCCACGCAGGAGCCCTGAGGGAGGCTGCTTGCGGCAGAGGACGGGGGGATGAGTGAGCCCTGTCCCCGTCCCCAGCCCGTGGTCAGGCTGTACCAGGCGTGATGCTCGCAGCTGGCACAGCGGCGGTTCTGCCTCCTGCTCTGACACTGTCCCCTTCCTGTCTCCGTCCCAGATGCACCGAGTCCAACCGAAACCACCGCCGGTGAGAGCCACCGGGCCAGCGGCTGCGTGAGAAAGCCAGCGTGGCACCATGCCTGCGGCAGAGGGGGTCCTCCTCCGCTCGGTGACCATGTGGCTGCTCCTGCAGAGCCTCCTCCTCCTGGCCTCCTGCCTCCGCTCGGCCGCCGCGTTCCCCAAGGGCTGCTACCCCTCGGAAGAGGAGGGGCTGAAGACCTTCCGCTGCAGCAACGCTCGGCTGACCGAGGTCCCCAGAGACATACCCAACGACACCAACAAGCTCTTCCTGGACTCCAACCGAATCCCTTTCCTGCCCCGCGACGCCTTCCGGGACCTGCCGCTCCTGCTGGAGCTGGACCTGTCCCACAACGCCATCGCCAGCGTCGAGAGCGGGGCTTTCCGGGGCCTGGCAGAGCACCTGCACTCCCTGGACTTGTCTTCCAACAGGCTGGTGTCGGTCAGCAAGGACGCCTTCAGCAACCTGAAGGCCAAGGTCAACCTCTCCAACAACCCCTGGCTGTGTGACTGCCGGCTGCAGGAGCTGATCCGCACGGTGGACCTGGTGGCCGGCTCCTCGGGCGGCATCGTGTGCCACTCCTCCGCGCAGGAGGAGCACGTCGGCAAAGCTTTCCTGCAGGTGATCGCCGACACGGACTTCTGCAACGTGTACAAAAAGACCACGGACATCGCCATGCTGGTCACCATGTTCGGCTGGTTCGCCATGGTGATCTCCTACCTGGTCTACTACGTGCGGCAGAACCAGGAGGATGCCCGGCGGCACCTGGAGTATCTCAAGTCCCTGCCCAGCAAGCAGCGGAGGTCGGAGGAGTCGTCCACCATCAGCACCGTGGTGTGAGGCACCGGGACCACGCAGGACACGGGGACGCACGCAGCCGGGGATCGGCCGCTCCGCAGGCTTGCCACAGCTGCAGAGGCCGTCGGGAACCACCGCCGTCGCACAGAAAGAGTCGTGGATGTTTTTGTTCTCCCCGGGGAAGCGGCGTCTGGCAGCGGGAACCGCGTCCGGTGAGTGCCAGGCTCCGGCACAGCGAGGGGTGAAGCGGCTGCGGTCGGGGGCGGTTGTCGGCGATGAGCACAGAGCGGCCGCAGCACCCGCTGCCTCTGCGTTACGAAGGACCGGAGAGACCCCCGAGCATCCCCCGGCACGTGGCTGCTGCTCCAACTGACCTGGACATTCAGACTCCATTTAAAACTTTCATATTTCCTTTGCTGAGATCCCTTGGGGCATTAACGAAATCAGCGTTTTAATCCCTCCCCGGCTTTACCCTCGGCTGCCCGAGGGATGTTCCCGGCAGCGCCGGTGCTGGCTCCCTGCCTGGCCGGGCAGCGGGCAGGGCCAGGCCGTGGGGAGGAGTGGTACGGCCACGAGGCCAGTGCCCTGATGGGTCACTGGCCCCCAGAGGGTCACGGGCTGTGACCGCAGCCCGGCGGGACCGAGGGACGGGGCGGGAGGTGGGGACGCGTCGGCTGGGAAAGGCGAGAGGGAGGTCTGGGGTTGCCCGGCTCCGGCCACCCCCTCTCCCGCCTCAGCCCCCGCTGCTCCCTGCTCCTTTCCCAGCGGAGTGAGGGGCGTGGGGGTCCCTGCTCAGAGACGGGGTGTCTGGGGGGCAGCCCCAGCGCCTTCCCCCTCGGAGCGATGAGTTTCTGTACGAAGCAAATGGGGGATAAGTATGAAGTGGGAAATGAGCTCCCTCCATCCCGCCATCCACCGAGGGGTGCAGGTGCTGAGGGAGGGGCACCGAGGGGTCCAGGCGTTGGGTCCGGCCCTGCCGGGATGTCGGGGGGAGCGGGTTTCCCCTCGGTGCTCCCCGGGGACCCCACTCTGCTCCCATCTGCTGCCGGAGGAGAGCTCCAGCCCTCACTGGAGGGCTCTCAAGGCTGCCGACCGGTCACTGTGACGGGAAGCGGGAACGGGGGGACCCCCGCGGCTCCTCCGCCCTCTCCCCACTCCCGCGCCGCTGGCAGGAGCCCGAATCTCCCCTAAAATGCCCCAAAGTCCCTTCTTGACACTTCCAGTTATTGGGCTGCAGGTTCCTGGGGTCGGTAGGTAGAGGCGAGGCCGGAGGGGGGTGCAGGGGGGGTCAGTGCCCACCTTTGGGCGTGCGGGGTCCAAGCGGCGACTCAGAGCAAGGCCAGGGTAGACCCAGCCGCTTCCAGCCGAGCGTCTGGCCCCTGCCAGAGCCGGTTTGGCTGGTTTTGCCCTTTTTTTTTTTTAGAACCAACTGAAGCGAAATTGCCTTAATTCACCAAGAGCACCGACCAAAGCTGCTTCAACACCCTCCGTGCCAGGCCAGACCCGGCTCCGGCCACCCCGGTGTGGTGGGGGCTTTACGGCCGGGTCCGGCGCGGGAAGGGCTCCGGCCCCCGCTGCTGCCCGTCCTCCGGTGCCCCGGTGCCGGTGGGCGCCGTGGGACTGAGGTGGCCGGGGCAGCGGCGCCCGCGCCCTTCCTCAAGTGCCTCCTCTCCCAGCGCAGACCAGGGGCTCTGCCACGCACAAACGCTTCAGCCCCCCGCTCCGATCCAGGCGTCCCCCCCCGCCGAGCCCGCAGCCCCACGGCAGCTCCCCCCACCCCAACACAGCCGGCTGCGGGGAAAAGGGGCTGGGGGGGACCGGACCGAGCCATCGCCACCGTGACCCCGGGCGCTGCCCCCTCCCCCTGTGGGCATCGCTCTCGTGCCCACAGCGTGTGGGGACGCCCGGGACCGTCTGATCCAATATGTGTTTTGTTTAAGGGACCTTTTACGTTCTTACTTTATACGACAATAAAGTTGGCTTTTACTTTGGAGCCCGTGCCCGGCCTGTGCTGCGTGCGCGTCTGCGGGGGGCACAGGGCGCTGTGCCAGGGCCACCCCCTGTCCCCGTCCTGGCCACAAGGGCAGGGTGATGGGTGGCCCACGATGTCTTCCCAGAGCCACCTCCGGCTCTGCCGGGTGTTTCAGACACACGATACCCGGTCCCTGCGGTAACCCTGCCTTCCCCTTCAATAAATGAACACCCGGCGCCTCGGCTCCCGCAGCGCGGCTCAGGTCACTGGCACGGTGCCGCTCCCCGAGCCCTGTCCTGCCGGGACGCCGTGGGGCCATCTGTGGGGACCCTGTGCCTCTCCCTCCCCTCCTGTCCCCACCGGAGCACGCCTGGGCATCGCGTGGCACACGGGGAGGGACCAGGATGGGCATGGGCGACAAGCCCTTCCCGATGCCCGCGGTCCCCACGAGGGCCATGGCACCCGCGGTGGCCCCGTTGCCGGTTCACCAGCACCTTTCCCTGCCCGGCACGTGCTGAAGCTGAGGGTGAAACCCGGGACCTAACGCGGAGTGACAGCTCCCGCTGACGGGACATTAACCTTGTTTGTCACTTGGCTGTCTCCAGACGCAGCGTGGCACCGTGTGGCCACGACAGCCCGCAGACCCCGGGCTCCCGAGCAGATGGCTGCCGTCCCCCACCCCGGTTCCCTCCCCAGGGACCCTCCTCCCGCGGCCCTGGGAGCAGCTGGGGAGGGATGGGGGACGCAGAGGGACGGGCGGCCCCGGCTGCCACCCCATCCACCATCCCGTCCCCGGGGTCCCACCGGTGTCCCCCCGCAGGGCTGGGTAACACCGAGCCCACAGGGGCCGGCCCCGGTGGCCACCCCGGCTCTCCTGCCCAAGGAGGAATTAGGATGGAAACCACCAGGCTCGTTACAGCCTACACTAACGAGCCGGGGGGAAAGGAGGTGGATTCCGGTGGCAGCCCCTGCCACGAGGGAGGTCGGCTGGTCGTGGAACTGCCACCGGCCTGCGGGGAGGGACGGGGGGGATAAAATATATAAGAAACCTTGTCAAAATCTGCAATAAGCTCCAGGGAGACAACTTGGTCTGGGACGGGCTGAACCGCACCGGATTTATAATTAGTAATATCCGATACTTAATCAGGTGTTGCAGGGAATAGGAAAGAGCAGAAAACTGGGATTACAGGACTATTTCCAGGGAGTGCCGGAGGGGTGTCGGGGGGATCAGGAGGAGGTGTGGGGCCGGAGCCTGCCAGGCACCTCCCGTCCCAAGGAGGGATTTTCCTCCTCTCACTATTTGCTCTCTGGCAGCAAATTGCCGTGGGCAAGCTCCTGCCGGGGAGCTGGGAGCCGGCGCTCGGTGCTGGTGGGTGCCGGGGGCAGGGGGGGGGCTCAGCATTAAAATCAACACTTCTCCTTAAGCCAGGAAATATAATCACCCATTTTAATACCGCATTTCTGGGTAATTCGTGTCTTGATGTACCATAGATTTATCTGCTGGGATCAGCAAGGGGAGAATTAGCAGCGTGACCTCCTTCTGTACCGCTCCAGCACACCGGTAAATCTCCGTTATTAACTTCCAGGGTGCTCTGCCCACCCTGGGTGGTAATTACCTGGGCGGGTAATTAACTGGCTGGCGTGGGGAGGGCTGCTCTTCCTCTACGGATGGAGGAAAACGTGTCACTGGGGCAAGATTTAAGAACCGGGTCCTCGCTGGCGGTGACGCCTCTTCTGCCCGTCCCCCCGGGAGCTTCAGGGACCGAGCGATGCTCCCGGGACACCGGGATCCGCGTCACACCTGGATCCGCTGGAAATTTGAGGGTTTATTGAGTTCTTGCCAGTTGCCCGGCTCGGGTCCGTCCTTCCAGCCCCACTGAGGGAGGCTCTGCCCCACGTTTGCCTTCGCAGGGGATGGTGTGTTTTAGAGGAAAGGTAAAGCCAAGCTCTTCTCGGCCCGTGAACGAAGCCTGTTCTGCGGCCGCGGCCCCGGGCTGCATCCGGAACTTCTAACTGATTAGATTTAGAAGAGGGAAGGAAGGATGTCTAATTGTTTAATTTCCACAATTATAAAAATATTTATAAATAATTAGAACCGATGGCAGCAATTACGCTGTGATTAAAGCTGGTCTACGCTTCATCAACAGCCCTTCAGTTTTGTAGCCTTATTTATTTATTTTCACCACCAAAAAAGAATCCATTTTGGGTGGCATTGCTGCCAATAACGAATCCTACTTATTCACTGCCTGCGAAGGACTCGCTAATCCGATGCTGCTGCTCGTTAGAGGAACGGTGCTGTGCAGAAAACGTGGTGGCTGGACTTAGGCAGGAGGAAATTTAATTTGGGTGGAAAGGAAAGGAAACGGCAGCAGAGCTAAAAACCACCACGTCTCTTCCAGAGATCTCCTCTCAATCTTTCCCCTTTTGGTTCAAAGCCACTACCCCTCATCCGACTGCTAAAAACCTTGTCTCCATCTTCCCCTTTAAGCCCTGAAAGGCCACGGAGGGAGGGGGGGAGCCCCAGGTGTTCCCGTGGCTCAGCCCAGCTCCCAGGTGTGATGAGTTGGTGGGATGGGCTGTTCTTAGGGCACCTGCTCCCCCCGCCCTCCCTTCCCACAGCCCCTCTCCTTATCTGCTGGGCAGACTGGTCTTCCTCAGTATCTCCAAGTGACCTCTAGGGTGTCACGCTGGCATTTTGGGCAATCCTGTGTGACTTTCCTCTCCTCAAATTCCGAGGAGCAGCTCCCTCCTGGGGTAACGGAGATGCTGCAGGGAGTCACCAGACAACCCTCCCACCCGGTGGAGGCGTCACCGTCACCCCGGCAGACGTGACACCGGCTCTGCAAGCGAGTGTTTTAACATCTGCTTGTTAAGTGTTTCTCAAGTGGTTTGTTCCAGGCCGGGAAGAGGCTGCTCTGGTGTTAAAACAATGGGCTACGGGCGGCTTCCACTTGGCAGATGATTATTTTTGTCACTCGTGGATGTTTCAAAGCCCTGGTGAGCTGTCAGTGCGGAGCCCGTGGGGAGAGCTGAGTTACCGGAGGCCTGTGCAGGGAGGGGGGCAGGAAGTTTTAAGCCCTGAATTTGTTATTTGAGAGAATTCACCCCTGCTCCCGGGCTGCCGTCATCGTCCTCTGCAGAAAGTGGGATTAGAGGTGCCCGGTTGGGGCAGGTTAAGGCAGGGCTGGGCCTCGCAGGAGCGACCAGGGGTTCCCCTACTGTGCTGAGAGCATTGGCTACAGCCCACGTTTCCAAGAGGAAAATGTGTAAAAACAGAGCAGAACAGCAACAACAAAAAAAGAGGATTTAAAGCCTCTGGCAATTCCTCGTGAGCTATTGCAGCTGGGGGGGTAGAGAGGGGTGGTAAAAAGTAAAGGTGAGGTGAAGCGAGAGCTGATCGTGGTGATTTGTAAAACCTGAAGGGAGAGAGGGGTTGGGCAGCGCGAGGGAAGGGAAGGAGCTGCCAGGGATGGAGCGTCATAAATAAAAGATTCCGCTGCGTTCGGGGCGAAGGCGGGGAGAGAACTCGCGCAGGAAAGGTCAGAGCGAAGCCGTTTCACATCAGTCTTTCACGAAAGACTCCGCAGAATTAACGACACAAACTCCTCTGCGATGCAATGCTGAAATATTTAACCTATTTGTCTACTTTTTAAGGCCCCCTGAAAAACTTGAGGCGCCACAAGAGCTTCCTAAACCTCCAGTGTTGAGGAAGAGAGACAGTAAGCGTTCGTTGTGACTCGTTTGTCGCTGCACTTAGTACCTACTGACTGCTTTTTTTCCCTGTAATAATTTATGTGTGTGGCATTCCTCTGTTGTGAAATAGGCCAGGAGACGGTGCTGGCCGAGCCCGTCTGCTTAATCTGTATAAGCCTGCGCCGTGCACACAGTGTCCAGTTGGCAGCTCAGATAATCAGCCTACGGGCAGTTTAAATGCTCGTTACAGTACATTTTCTTCCTCGGTATTTAATAAGTAATGATTCTGAAAAGCTCGGAGCGTGGTCTGTGCCCGTACCGTCTCCGGCTGTGTTCCTGTCAAAAGGGATAAGTCAAACTGGGTTGAATCTGGTCGATTTTTGGATGAATACCCACCAAGGAATTTCTACCCGCCATAAGAAGTTGTGGTTATTGAGTAGGAGGTGCTCTTTTGCTTGATTTAGCCCTGCATAGTGCAAAAAAAAGAAAGGAACGGCTCTGTGCCAGGAATCCAGGCTGGGTTTCCCATGGCTGGGTGTGTGCAGTGTCCCCTTTGCTTGGATTTGGGGGGGTTACACCACCCTTGCACGAGTGGCTTCAAAAGGGGCCACATTGGCCAGTTGTGCTTCACAAGGGAAAGGAGAAAAGGAGAGTGAGAGTTCTCTGGTGTCCCTCGACAAAGCGAGGCCAGAAGGTAGTGGCTCCTGGCAGGGAACAGCTTATAAAGCTTAAAAATGGGTTTTAAAAGCGTGTTCTGGTGGCTCCACAGTGGCCTGGGAAGCCTGTGGTGGGGCTGGTTGCTCCTGGGGGCTCTCACACAGCCTGTGCTCTGCACCTTCTGGAGCCGGTGAGAACTCAGGGTTATGGTGAGGCTCTGGAGAGCAGCACAGTAACCTTTACTAACAGCCCTTCGTGAGCAAAATGATGAATTGCCGCAGATCCAGCAGCGAACCTTCAAAAGCAGATCGGAGGAAGTCTTTCCTGGGAAGGAAACTTTCCCATTATCTCAGTGCTTTGGCAATTCGTATCTTGACTTGTTTCTCATCCGGTGAACTTGTCGGGGAATTTACAGCTGGAGTAAGAGGATCATCTGCTCGTACAGCACCTGGGGCCGGCAGAGCTCTGCCGCCAGGATTTGATGCAGCTGAAGGAAAAGATGCAGCAGGAGGCAGGCCGGGGGGGCTCTGCAGCCCCTCCGCTTCCCTCCCTGGGATGCACCCGCTTCTTTCTGGGGAGCAGCGGACAAGAAAAGAACCGTGAAAGCCGGGTCCTTAATTCTCCTGACTTCTGGGCTGTAGAACTTGTGATTAACCCTCTCTCTTGTCTCGGGGACCCAACTTCCCACTCATCAGCAGAGCTCCTGCTGGCCGCAGGGACATGGGAAGCCCTGAGCAGGTTGGGGTCCAATTTTGCCCGGAGCAGGCTGGAAAACTTCACACACAGAGAAGGAAACGGGGCAAAACAAAGGGAAAGCCCTTTAATGCTTTTAAATCATGAAGATTAAATACTTCTATTAATATCAGCTAGAAATTGCTCATAGAGACTCTGGCATATGTCATTATGGTACATAATTCCACTACAACTCTCTGCCATCTCTCCCTGAGTTGTTTATAGCTCCTTTATGCTCTCGGAGCAAACCGCAGCACAGAGCTGTGGCGTGTCTGGTGTCACCACTGAGAAACAGACTTTGCACTAACAGCCATGTGACAAATGTCACAAATGTCCTTTTTTTTTTTTTCATTGAATTACTCTACCGTGCGTGAACGCTTCATTTTAGGCATCACTTTTACAATCTAAGTGGTCCCTGAACACATGGAAATCTAGGGGTGCCTGAGTGATGCTGTTTTGCGATTGTTCACAAAGGCGTGCAGGATTCCAGAATTTGGCAGCTAAATACGAAAAGAACATCACAAAACCAAGAACACTTTCACAGCTGCTCGTCGGTTTCCCAATTTCTGTCGTCAGTTTATTAGCAAGATGTTGCTCCGTACACTTTGACTTGATGTTTTGTACAAGTCTGGCAGGTCACTTCATTGTTAGGGCTGTAAGTTCCGGGACTGCAAACCACTGCGAAGAGAACGGAGTCGGCGTTTCAGCCAGTTCCCCTCCACTGGGGCTGGGACCATCCCACACCACCATCTGTCTCCCCAGCGCTGTTGGTGGGATCCTGACCTTCCCAAGCTCCTGAGCCTAAAGCTAAATACCCCGAGTAGTACCCCCAAAGCTAAATACCCCGAGTAGTACCCCTAAAGCTAAATACCCCGAGCTCCAGAACCAGCCCTGGGTGCCACTGGCAAAAGATCTTTTAAAGCAGCCGCGTGTTTTCTAGCAGCACTAGCATTAAGGTAATTCTTTCTCATTTGCTCTATAACCTGAGCAGTCACTCACCAGTGACTGTTAAGGAAAGAAAAAACCCACTTCCATCAATTCCACTTACTCTATTTGGAAATATTTACACCCACGAGTGCATGAACAGACACCACCAGCTTGTTTTTTACTCCTATCCTTTTTTAAAAATCAGCAATGTGAATGTCTTTCCAACAGAGGAATGGAAATGCCACTTTTGACACTGATATTTACCAAATACTCTTCAGAGAAACCCGTAATCAGAGCTAATGAGCTGTATTTAAACCAATGTGTTTGATATTTACCGCAGCAACTGGCGCAGTTCTTGTGGGTGATATCGTTTTTCCCGAACCCTGGTTGACAGCTGTCGATGCGAATCACAGAAAAACTGCTGTCCACGTAGTGAATTGTAGGAATAATTCGGAACTGGTGCTTCAAAGCATATGTCTGCTTATGGAAAAACTCCCCAATTCTATCTCTTGCCTAAAATTCAGGAACATTGGAAGAATAAAAAATAGTCAGTTGTTTTTCTCCCGATTTAAAAATATCAGTAAATACTTTATAGTCCCGATTCCCACACATTGACCTGTCACCTTAACTGGGAGTTTTCCTTTGGCTTCACAGGGCCTGGGATCAGACCCAGTACCCGATACTGTGCTTTAACATTAAGAAGCCAAAGAGAACAGATTCTAGAAATCAGCTACAGTAGATTCACTTTGAACTGTGTTCCATTTATCAAATCATAAACCAAAGATTTACAGATCTAGAAGTTCAGTATACTAATATAGTGTTTCTAATTATTTATTCTTAGAGGTAAATATAAAGGAAATAATAAGCCTGATTTTTTTTTTAAACTCTTTGTATCAATTTGACTTTTTAAAACCAGTTTTCCATCCTGAACTGACTTATTTGAAATCCATGAATCATCATTCACAATGATATTAATCCCATAAAATCTGGGGGAAGCTGGATTACTACCAGTCCAATCTGTAGATGCTAAGGCAGAAATTTGTGCTAAATACGTGGAGGAGGCACAAGGGTGGCTGACACAGAACCTCTCGAACTCTCATGTTTGTCGCGTCTTCACAATCATAAGGAACTTGGTGGCAAACTTCTTTCCATCCTGGTGCAAAAGGACTTACTGTAGGTGGGGGGGGAAGATACATGTACATGCGTTAAAGAATATATTACAGTAAACTCAAACAGCTCAAGCAGGTATCTTTAGGTTCATTTGAAAAAAACATCGACAAATTAAATGCATTACTGCTTTTAGCATCCCATGGTGCTTGCTTCATCCTATTGTACCCTCTTAATTTGTGAAGAATGGTGGTTTTGGTTTTTTCCACCTGTCTGCAGTCAAGGTCATGGTTTGAAACAATTCTTTTGAGTGGGTGCATTTGAATGTTGAAAAATGAGTGATCCATAAAAGGAGGGGGGGAAAAAACCAGACTTGGTTCTGTTGGTTTCTATCCTGTTACTTAAATCGCTTTGTTCCAGTAAGAGTCAGAGGTCAACCAGACAAATAATGTGGGGAAAAACATGCTAAGCTGGCAGGAAGAATGGAACGAAATTCTCACATAGTACCCTCAGGTTAGAGAGGGCTGAAGTTTTACATCAAACTGAGGACCTGAAGGTTTTAACTTTTTCTGAATGTTTATTAACTTTACTGAGGGGAAAACAGCCACAAAACCGTTCCGTAACCTGTTGGATGGCCCCTCTTGGGACACGATGAGAACAGATAGAGGAGAGAACGTGGTGAAAGCATTAATGAATAACTTCCTCTCCTCCGTGATAAAACATCTCTAAATTAGGGCAGCCACCAGGGCTGATTTAACTGGTTTTGCAAGGCAATACAGCCACATCGGTATCACCATAAGGGAACTGTGAGGCTCTTGCTTTTAACCTCTGTGCAGTTTCCTAGAGTCAAGCAAAGCCACAGAGGTCACAGACTCATTAAAAATCAAATAATTAAAAGAAAATATGACCATTTTCCTTTTTTATTTTTTTAAATAAAAGAATAATGGGATCTCGTCAGCTATCTCCTTTCAAGAATCCTTCCAAACTGCACGCCTTGAAAAGTCACATTTCTCGCTAAGGCTGCGAGATGTACAATGCTACAAATTTGACATATAAACTGCATTTTAGCTCCATCTGTGGGCTAGTGAGAAAAAATACAGGGACTCCAAAAGAAAGCAGGGGAAACAGCTTCTGAAGGTATGCTCGGCTTTAGTGTATTTCAGACCTTGTTTATAGTACTCTCAGGTCGTTCACAAAAATAAACGTTCCCTCCCAAACAAACACTGAAATCTGTTACCTTGAAAACTAACAAACAGTTCGTGCAGGAGGCCTTGATCTGGGAGCTTGACAGAATGGCATTTGCAGGAAGACTCTACGATGTGACATGTCAGATCAGAGATGATGTTGTTTAAGATTTTCTTTAGTTCCTCAAAGAAGAGGCCGTTAACTGCTAGCTTGCATTCCCTTGTAGTAAAGCGAACAAATACCTGATATGCATGGTCAGCTTCTCTGTACGCTTCAAGAGAACAGTTTGTGTGTGAGTTCTGGGGTGTAATCACAAATTTAATCTTATACAGATCATCTCTATCTTATCGTCTCTATCGGTGTACTTTGGATCTGAAATACAGGCTCTTATTCAAAAGTAAACAAATAAATAAAGCTTACTCATTAACCATAACAGAACAAATCTGTCCTTGTCGCAGCTGACTCAAATAGTAAGAGACGTTTTAGTTCTAAATGTACAGGAATTTATGTGTTTACGTTACCAGGAGCTGCTCCCAAAGATCAAAACAAAAAAGGAGGCAAATAGTAAAATTACACAGAACTAAGATGTCTACAAAGTTGTGTAACTGAAATGGATTGGGATTATGCAATTATGGCGTAGGAGTAAACTTTTTTAAAAATTATTTTTAAAGTTAGTATTTCTTCAGCATTTTTGGCAGTGTTATTTTGTGGGTGGGGAGGTGATATTGGTGAGCGGTGGTTCTGAGTGGTGGAAGAAGGCTGGAGTGTGCAGCTGGGACAGAGGACCTCAGACACGAGCTTCCTTTTCTTGGATATCACTGGAATTACTGTGGCTCACTTTGTTCTTATTAAGGGTAGAGATTATTTTATTCTTTGATTGGCCAGATAATCTTGGTAGCAGTTACTTAAAACTTTTTCCCAAACTGGGAGGGAGTGTGTGTATGTATAAATATATATAAAAAAATAATTTTATTTTCTATTCTGGGAGAAACTGTTAACTAATTATTTCTTTTAATCAAGCCTTGCAATAATCATGCGCTTCACAAACCCACCGAAGGCAACGTGCATCAGCTTACTAGTAAGTTAGTAATCTTACCGTACACCATAAAATGATATGCCTCAGACATTTCTCTTTCTTCTTGTGTCGTAGTTTCTATGATTTTGTGAGAAAGAGTGCAAGTGTAGGCTCCAGACATAGACTCCTTAAAACCCATCACCATCAGCTTTCCTGTTTCTGTCAGATTCGCATACTTTTGCCCTAGAATAGAAACAGGAAATACTTGATTACTGGAAATGTTTGGTTTCTGATGTTCAGCTTATTTAGAACATTTGAAGATGAGATCTTGCTCTTGTACGTAATGACACTGATTCGTGACATTCTGCAACAGCCTAAAATTTATGACCTTTAGGACTTATTGCAAGTTTCCTTCTATCTCAAGCATTTGAAAATTTTAGAGGGAGAAGAGAAACGCAGTCTAATGTCAGAGCTTGTGGAAAAATTTGACAAAGGACCAAGTGACTGTTTGGACCCACCATCCTATGGTAGGGCGGCGTCAGTAGAAACAAGGAAAATATGTCATTTCATATACAGTAATCTACTTAGCCATTTGTGGCTGACTTTTTCCCTTGTAAATAGAAAACAGAAACTATCTCTCTACCTCAGTATATTTTCCTGGTTGCCTTCCCACCCCTCAAGGGGCTGTTACTAAGTTTGTGAAAAAGTACGGTACAAAGCCTGTTCTGTTAGTGACTGGGGAAAAAAAGGCTAAGGCAAGCAGGGTGGAAATCCTTCGTAGTCTGGACAAAGCCACTAACCTTTTAAACTCTTTCCATCTGGACCAACCCACAAATACTTGGGATCTATCAGTTCTTCATGAGAACGAGCTGAATCCATGCATACCAGAAACGGGCTGTTTGTGAACACCTTAACATAAATGGTAACTGGAATACGAGAGGACAAGGTGAACGACTGTTATGGTTTGAGAAAAACGATAACAATCTATTTTCATTTAGACAATTATTCTATCACCTGATGACCCCTCCCCACCCGGAAAGGGGAA
>JAOXJK010000011.1:4948578-4960328 GCA_025774025.1 Xenus cinereus
GGTGCTGCCCCGTCCTCCCGCCGACCCCCCCCGCCCCACCTCCCGTTCTCTGCCCGCCGGCGGCGCGGACTGCGAACAGCCTGCAGCCTCCGGAGCCGCACGCTCTGATCGCGTGTTGCAATTAAGCAGGAAACGAACGGGGCTTTTCTCCCCCTCTCTGCTTAATTTCAGAAGCAGCACAAGGCGTACGATAAAGTTGGGCTTTAGAGCCGGCTTTATCTACTGTTCGATTGTAACGAATTAAAGAGCGCGTTGGTTTCTTTTCGCTCGTAGAACGTGCGCGTAACTTTCCGAGCCAGCAAAAAACGAGTTGAGAGTTAAACTTGGGCTACAGCGTAATTTGCTTTTGAAGAAAAGCAAAATTAATGGTGTTTTTAACAAGCCTGGCAAAGCAGCTTTGCAAAGCATCACTTGACTTCTTATCTCAGAGGTGGATATTCTTGTTTCAACTCATTGCTTTAAGGACTTGCGTTTAGATTCCGCTGTGTCTCGATGACTTGAGGTTTTTGGTTATTTCAAGTTAGATGCAGTTGTCTATTTAAAAAATACATCTCCTTTGCTAAAGGTTTTCAAAATGTTTGTATTTAAATATCTACTCTCATAGAATCTGACTCAATTGAGACTATCTCTGCTTGACAGATGTAATTTATGAAAGAATGGGTCTGGTGGCGGTTTGTACTTAAAAATGCAGCCTCATTTTCTTGGTCAAGTCAGGACTGCTGTACAGTTCTTGTGGGAGAAGAAAACTCTTTAGGTATGTCAGTCATTTTAGTCTCTGATTAGGAAATAAGGATATTTCTGCCACTAAAACTGAGATTATTTGAGAAGCCTCTTTGTGTGTTCCTATTTCTTGTACGCTTAAAGTTAACATGCAAATAATTCTTCAGGTTTTAGTTCTGTATGTGGAGATCATGAGAATCAGTTAATGTGCCTGAGCTCGTTCTGTTTGGGATGAAGTTCATGAAAAAGGCAGTGATATGCTCTATTATCTCTGGATCCAGTAACTCCCAAGTGTCTCTGTTTTCATGGCTCTTGGGAAAATCTCGCTTCCACTGGGGTGGATGGGAAATTTCCCCTTGAGGACCAAGGGGTAACGCTTCTGTCCCTGAGTTTCTGTGCTCAGTGCGAGGAGGCTCGGTACGGTCGCTGACTGGGAGACGGGCACTGGCAAGAGTGGGAGCTTGGGACCTGGGTCGAGGAAGCCCCAATCTACAATCTACTGGGTTGTATCTCTTCAGGACTGGTTTGTTTTTGCAACGGTCACAAGAACTGACCTCATGCTCTCATTTCCATTTGCCGTACTGGGATGAACACGTTGAATCACCAGAAGGTGGTCTGCCGATTTCAGAAGGTTATACGCTACAATGTGAGAAAAATGTTACCCTTAGTGACACATTTCTGATCAGGATTTCTTCCCAAAAGGACACCTGTACCTAAAACGCCCGTGTCATTTCAAACGTTACATGGTGCTTAAGAGCAGTGAAGTGTTAGAGACCCTCGTCTTAAAAGTGTAAAGGGTTTATTTGGTCCAGGTACCTTCTTCAGAAAGCCAATGAGACTGTAAATGCTGAAGGAGGCCGTTCAGTGGGGAAATTAGATAGGCTTTCTCTCTTAGTAGTATGGTGTGGGTTGAGGGTGAGGAACATGCTGGGGTGACACAGGGTGACAAAGGCACTGGCTCCGCTGCGAACGTTTAGGGATAAGGCTGTGGGAGTCTACCTGCAGAGCGGAGGCCAAGATTGGTGTGTGTTTTACTTTGGCTTGTTTGCGCCTCTTAAGATGGCACAGAGACAAGGAAACAAGCCGTGTTTGCTCCATACGCTCTGATAGAGGGACTAAGATCAAAAGATGTCCCCTCCGCAGTGCTGCTGGGTTGAAAAGTGCAGCTGGCAGTAAAAAGGCAATGTTCTGGTTTCCACTTTGGATGCAAACAGGTAAGATTATAATAATTCAAGAAATATCTCCTATTCTGTTGCCTACAGCTGTGTTGATGATAGAAGGGTATTAGTGTTATCGTTTATTTGAAAAACATCAATTTTAGGGGGGTTAAGATACAGGTAGACTGTTTCGTTACTTCTAATAACTGCTCAAATACCAGGATAAATTGTATTAATACATTAAAATGCCAGAGCACTTTTTTAGCAAGCTATTTGAATATTTTTGCTCACTTTGGCTATTGGCGTAGAACACAGGATGGCTAAGGATTGGTTTCAAAAGCACACGAATTTTACTTCTGCTTTGTAAATGAAAATCGTGCGTCAGCTGCAGCGCACCCAGGAGGAGCCTCTCCTTTCCATGCACCCCGGTCAGTGGATCTCTCTGAAGCTTGGGCAGACTAACGGGTTCTGTAAGTCATTTCCCGCCTTGTGCTTTTCTGAACTTTAGGTAGAAATTCGGTCTTTTTTGTGCAGAATCGGGCGTGGAAGCTCCCTCGACCTTTTCCTTCTAGCACACTTGGGGGACACAGTGAAGGATCTAGCTTAAAAATGTCTTACTCTGGAAAGAGACCTGAGGTTAAATATTAAGAGGCCACTATGGCTGTAAGAAGCTGCTTGAGGCTAATATCATAAAGAAACCAGGTACCGATGAGTGGATGTTGGAGGGTTGAAAGTGATACAAAGACTGGGATATTTCTCAATAGAAAAGAGAAGCGTTACATGGCGTGTCGTTGTTGTTATCTTCTCAAAAGGATGGTCCTGCCCAGCAGCCCATCAGGGACAGGAACATGTTATGCGCAACGAAATGTAAATAAATACGCAGAGATGATCTCAAAATTAAACAGCTGAGTGCCGGAGGACTGGCTGAACGGGTCCTGCTGGGCTGTCGCACGGCTCGGGCAGTACCGTTCTCCCGGAGCTGCAGTTTGGAGCTGCTCAGGGCTCTTCACCGACTGCTCGGGGTGTTGCACTGAGCCCTGTACACAGGAACCATTTACCCAACAAGCTATAGCAATGTCTGCATCCTGAGAGGAGTGACCGCGCTCGGGAGACGTCCTGGTTTCTAAACCCATATATTTATACCAGAATACACGCAGAATTGCCTGCTTTGAAGCAGCCGTGCAGGGGCTCTAACTCTTCGTTTCAAGACCTCCTGGCAACCCCAGGGAAGGCAGAATTGCTGCAGAGTTTCCAAGCCACACCTCTCCCCACACCTGGCATCTTTTTTTTTTTTGCTTAAGCCTGGGGTTTTGACCAGTTCAGTGCTTTATCACCCAAATGGGGCAACTGCATGGGATTTCTGAATGCAATTAAAGTTGAATTCAATTATTACAGAATAATGGGGATTTCGTTGTCTTGCCCAAAGCTCAATTATTTGCACAATTACAAGGTACAATTTGAGTAATTCAAGTGTATTGTTGCAATATAAAATTAAAATCAATACTAGAGAGGATTTTGTTCATGTACCCTGTATTTACTGATGTTTCCCCATCATTATTCGCAGTATAAATTGGTGTGTTTGCTTCTCTGGACCTCTCTTTTCCTGGTACAATAAAATGACAGAAAGACAAATTAAGAAAAGTAACTATGGATTTCCTTGATCTTATTTATTTATTTATTTTAAAAATGCAGATTTAGTAAATATTTAAACTTTTTATTATTTAATCCTGTGATTGTTTATGACACGAGGCAACATTTTTTTAGCTCTATTAAAAGGCGCTTAATGAAAAGCTTGCATTCATGCTAAATTTGCCTGAAAGGATAGGAGCTCTGATTTAATTTCAGGATACGTTTCCTAAGCGCTAATAGCTTAACAACTCGTCTGCAGTCAGGAGTTCCACCCTGAAGAGCTCGGGCCACTGCTGGATGGCTTGAATCATTAATAACTCCATCCTTAAGCGCGTTGGTTCTTTTCTTGCTGCTCTTTGGTAAGAGCTGGCGAAGAGTAATGGGCTCTACGTGTGTACTGTAACTCTCGGACCCATTATTGAGAAATGGGAGCTGGATGCTTTTGTTTAGGAGACAACAAAACCAAACATTTAAAAAAGATTTGCTGGATTTGTTGCTGTTTGTTTGGGTTTTTTTTTTTTATTTCTGAGTTTGCCTTTATCTAGTTGGAGGCATCAGGATCTCTGTGCAGTTTTTTGGGTAGCCTCGTCTGCTACTGGGCTGCTTTGCTGCAGAGTTAACAGGGCTTTACATTCTGACGTTGCAGAGACCACAAAAATGTTCCATATGCAGTGGTGGTAGAGATAGCTAATTATGGGGTAAATGTCACTGGTGGTTAACACCTCAGGGCCACCGCGGGTGTATTTCTGTTATGTAACTGCCAGGAATGAATTTTACCAGTCCTGGAGCTATTATTTTTTTTTTTATGTTCAAAGATGATAAAAGATTTTCTGGCATGTAAAAAAGAAAAAAAAAAAAAGAGGAAAAAAAAAAAAGGCAGGAGGAAAGAAAGGAGGAAGGAAGCAGGGAGCTGTGACACGGAAGGCTCGTATCAGTGAAATCTCAAGACAGCAAGGTATTGAGTAAAGAGTCAACTGGATGGGTCGGATCTGAGCCTCCAGTTAAACTCGCCGGCCTAAATTTGGGGACTGGAGTGGGAGATGTAAGTACCTGCAGCTCATGTTGTCTTCAGAGCGGCCAGCGCTTTTGCCACATATGTAGTCCTCTCAAATTTTTTTTTAAAATTCCTGATATATGATCCCTATTGCAATTTGTAAATTGGATTTTACTTGCGCTCCCATGAAAACCAAGTAGATCTTGTGAAGACAACAGGGTTTCCCCTTTGTATTGGGAAAGGAATGTAAACATACCTTGTGCTTTAGAGAAATTCACTTTGTACAGAGTCACTGCTGCTGTGCTGTGCTCATGGTGCAAAATGAGATGTTAAATCGAAAGTGTAAGTTATCCTGGTCTATAATTTTTTGAAGATAGAAAATACTTAATCCCTTTTCTGGGTACGTGCCAGTGCTCAAGATACAAAGAAGGTATACAATGAAACATAACAATTATTTGGTATTTATTTCTTTGAGAATTTTTCAGTTTTGCTTTCAGTCAAGAAAATGGGAATTTATAAGGTTATAATGGCTGTGTCATGGATGGTACTAAATGTTAAGCACCTCAGACTGCTTTTCTGTCTTTTGCAGATTCACAGGCAGGTATGGACCTAAGTAATTCTCAGGAACAGCCCATGGCTGCAGGTACTGTGCTCTTCAGCTTATGTTCTTTCGCCCTCTCTTGAAAATTTTGTATTTAAATGGAGAAGAATTGCTGCTTGGTTAGATTCCCAGCATGTTGACTAGCAAGTCACAAATAAAGGTGGACATTAAAGGCAAAAAGTAAGTTCTAGAATCGAAATAAAACCGTGGAAGTTCAATATAATATTGGAAAATGATACTAAAGGAAATAAGAGACTGTGTAGTAGGAAAGGAAACGTTTTCAGAAGCAAGCTGGAAGTTTTGATTAGGGAGGCAAGAATGAAGTGATTCTTTTTGTTGGCTGCTTTTCTGAAAATATGAAAACAAACCTCTGGTGTGAGTCAGACAAGTGTTTTACTTTCTTGTTAATAAAAAAAAATACATTTTTTCAGATCCAGTGTAATATTTAGCTTGGGAAGGATTGGGGTTTTTACTGTACAGCTGTTAATAAGTTAAACAATTTTAACAGCAATTTCACAGGCTTACTGTGAACTTCAAAAATTCACAGGATTGTTGGAAGAAAACACTGTCAGTTTCTTAAACAAAATACTGATCTGAAATGTACAGAAATATGTGTAATATTGAGTTCGTCTGTAGCATTTTATGAAAGAGGCTTTATTTGAAAGACTTCGCCCAAATAAATTTCACTAGAGTTAAAAACTCTGGCTTTATTTCAGAGAAGAGAGATGGGATTTCTAGGCCGTGCTGCTGCCACAGCGAATACTTTCTGATAATGTGGATGTTCAAAAAGACGTGCGTGAAACAAGCAGAGAAGTGCAACTGGGTTCAAAGAGGTTTCTGATGGAACGTGCCTGAGCAGTTTCCTGGCCTGGGGCCAGAATGATTAATATTTTGCCCAAATGAACAAAGTAGAGCTGTGATTCCTTTTCCATGCTCTGAAGAGCTTGCTTGCTTACCTGCTGGCAGCAGTTGTCGGAATACATATGATAGAGTTACATATGCTGGATTTTATTCCTGTTTTGTTGTCATTTAGAACAGCCTAAAGAATAGTTAAATCTGAGCAAAAGCTTGAGATTTAGTTAAAAGTCTGCACTGTGAGAGTTTGTAAAGGACTTTAGGAAGCAAATTTGTTCAACCAAATTGCAGCTAATCGTCTAGAGAGAGAACATCGTGAGCAATATTGGGAGTTTGCAGATACTTTGAGGGAATCACCTGTAAATATTCTTCAAGCATAAATAGTTAATGATTGGTTTGTTGTTTGTTGTCTTTTTTCAGAAGGACAGGAGGCTTTGACAGACTGTAATTTGAACAAATCCCAGGAGATGGAAAGTATGGATAATGGGGAAGATATGAAGGAACACAATCAGTCTAATGAAGAAGCAGGAGGTAAAGTGCAGATTGAATTCTGAAAAATAAGAGTTATAATTTTGTCTTTTTATTCATCTGTTAATGCCATGAGAGTGATTAGAAGGTTTATTCTGGATCATGGCTCTGGTTTTCCCACATGTCAGTAAAAGAAATAACAATACAATTAGTTGAGAGCATTTCAACGTGCTTTAAAGGAGGAGCAAGTGTTTTCCATCAGGGAACCTCATGTACATTTTATAAAGGTCACTTTTACAGGATCTATGAAATACGGATAGCAAGGGAAAAAAGCACGTGCATACGGTGAGCTCTTTTAATGTGTGTTTGTCTTGTAGCATACAAATTCTTAAAAGTAGTCTGCATACGAAGAATGTGTGGTAGGACTGCACTTTTTATTGATGTTGTTCACCTACTCTGATATCTGAAAAATAACTTGGCAATTATTTACTTTTTTTCAAAGAAAGGACAAATTACCTCAAATTCATAGGACAGCTCAGCCCTGTAGAATTTAAAACTGTAGCAGTAATCCTGTACTTTAAACTGTGAGTGAACAGAAGATTGGTCAGTTTACAATGTTTAAATTGAATAGTAAATGCTTCCTATACAGCTCTGAAAGAAGACACAGGTATGAATAAAATATTAAAACAAGATATACTATTTTTTGTGTAAAAGTTCCTACATAAATGCATATTTCCTTATCTTAAAAAAAACCTACTAGGCCCTTTTCCCTAAATAGATAAATGATAAAAGCAGCAGCTTCTGGCCTCAGCAGTTGTACAGGCCCTGAGAGTTCAGGATTTGTGTGTGTATATGACATAGATGCAGAGTAAGAGACTTTGAATTTCCTCCTTGGTGCCGAAGCTCATAAACTGAAATCACAGCATTAATAAACATTCCTGCCAGTGAGCTGAGCGTGTTCATTTATGCCAGTTCTCAACCACAAACAGTGAAAAATGCTACCTGGTAAAGGATGTGGTATACGTGTACTGGGGAAAAGACATACAGTATTTTACCAGTTTCACGTTGCCTTTCAAGTACTGCATGTCCATGGCAGCTCAGCAGTGTCAAGACAAATGATGTCTGTGGCTTTGGTTAGTAGTTTTGAGGTAGCGTTTATGTATCACATGAATCGAGCAAATCACCAAAGAACTGTCTCTGGTTTGGTTGCCCAAGTAGCCTCGGTTGTTCCCTGTAACATGAATGTAATTGCTTTATTTTGGACTAAAGTGAGATGTTCAGAGATTAAACTTTTGCATTATTAAAGATTAAACCTTTTCTATTTATTAGCAAGGTACAGAACAATATAAAACACTCAAGGGGTGCTGCACTAGCAAAAGTCCATGAGGAGGGTGAAATTAATCTTATTTAGGTGTCTCCAGCACTGGTGTCTAGAGCTGCAGTGGTATCTGGCCTTTCTTGACAGTTGATGGAGAGCGAGAACACAGATTTTCTGACCAAATTTGAGTGTCTGATTTAGGATGAAATGCCTTGTGTCCCCAGAGTAGCAGCTTCTCAGCAGAACTCTGTTTATTGTCAGTGGAGAGTAGCTTAATACAGATATCTGCTGTGTAGAAGCTAGCTTGGGCAGGTGAGTTCTGCTCTGCTTACCCTAAAAAGAGAAGTTTGATGTTTTTATTCACAGAACATTCAAGGCTTGAGCCTCTTCTACATCCAAGACCTCTGATCTCTCTTTTAGATCCCACAGTACTTAAAATACTCACAGCTGTATTCCAGCTCTTTGTCCATCCCTTACACCACTTCCACTCGTGCCAGCTCGCTTCTACCTCTGCTTTCCTGGTGGCCGTGCCCTCTGCTCCTCCTCATTACTGAGCTGTGGATACAGGAGGCCAGGGCAGGGTTTTTTTCTCAAACCTCTCAATATTGGCCGTACAAGACGAATTTCTCTAACTCCTCCCCACCAGAAGCCCTGTCTATTCCGCTGTCACACGCAGCATCATGGCATCAAGTGAGTCTTTTTTCTGCTCCTTGACTGTGCCCTTCAGCTTCAGTACCATTTCTCAGGCTCTTTTCCATACATTTACATCAGGTGGAACTTAAACACTTGTGAGAGAATATTTATATCGATGCTCTTACATACCATTAATTTTTTATATTGTTGCTGATCTCCTAAAGTCTCTTTACAATTTGTTCAGGAATGCAAATACTGAAAATTCAGGTCTCAAAGATAAGGCTATAACTATCAATAAAACGCCAGGTCTTTAATAGACTCCTTTACCATTAGAGCATTCGTTCATCATAAAGTGAGTAGGAACCCACTCAGTACCACCGAGCTCTATTTGGTTCTCACTATAGGAATAAAGAGGTGATTGCTAGGAGAAAGCTGTTTGAAATGCACAAAAAAGATAGCGACAGTATCTCAGTGTAAAATGGCACAAAATTAAATATATGTATTGTGTTTGCTTCACATAAAGTTCTCTACAGTCATTCTGATACCGGAAGCATAGTAAGTCTTAAATATTTAATCACGCTGCGCTAGAACTTTAGACTGTGCCTTCATCAGTAGGTGCCTTTAAATTTCTTCCTAACAACATCAGTTCAGTTGTTGTTGCATACTAAAATTCAGAAATAATCTTAGCTTTCACATCATGCCTGCTGTATAAATTACAGATCAACAGTGGCAGCAACGTTAGTCAGCAAGCAGGCCTTGTGGGTCAGTAACTATCTGTCTGTCTTCTAGATAAATGAAACCACATTCTGACAGTGCTGCCTTGGTGGGAGTATTATCATTCGGGGATCACTAACCCTGGTAAAAATGAATATATAGTATTCTCCAGAATCAGAGAATAGAAATATCATCAGTAGCGGTGATGGCTCTTGAGAAATGGATTATGTCCTGCCAACACCTGAAAAGTCTGTCTATTTAAATAAAAAAAAGCTGTATTTGGCACTTCTCTAGGTGTGATCACTAATACCCTCATTGCATGTCAAATCTAAAGAGAAATAATGAAAAATGTTTTTGTGGTCCTCATAAATCGTGATATTCGTGATCCACCCTTTTTGTGAGCGAGCGATTCCATTTCAGCATCTTCACAACTCGTCGTTGGTGACAATCTGCAGCACAGAAATCGCGCCTTTTTTTTTTAATCCTGAAGCCCTGCGTGATCCATGCCCACGGGGTTTGTTCCATCTGCTGAAGGCTGTCATAAGAACATGAGGCCACTGACTCATAGAGTGAGATGAAGCCTTTGATACCCCGCTTTCCACTGCCTTAGTATGTCTGTAGCGTGTTTTTCTTCAGCACAATTATGTCTGGTTTTTCCACGTTTCGTCAAGCATTGATAGTAAGTAATGATCTTCCAGTGGTTTGGACTGTACGTTTTTGTGGCTCTTGCATGATGAATGGGTGACACTCTAAATACACCATGGGGACTTATCACGAGACTTTGAGCAGAAGTTGGAGCCTGGTCATATCTAGACGTTGTCCAACTCTTGTTTGGAGCTGTTTATGCTCAATCTGCAGAAAGTGGTACTGTGACCCTTTCAAAGGGCTGCAGAAACTTCATAAAGGTGCTAAAGAAACTACTGTATAGGACTGAAACGCCATCACAACTGGTCCTCTTTTTGGTATAAAAAAAATAATCCACTTTTTCAGCAAACAGCTCTGTATTTGTCCTTCTCTAAGCACAGGCCAATGTGCTGGTGGACGTGTTGGTCCTTCTGTCTGTGTCGTAACCAACGGAGGTGAGATGCCACTCCACGAAAATGATCCATGTCCTGTTATAGACCCCTTTTAAAGGGGTTTCAACTATGATGATTGCTAAGTATAGGACAAACAACCAGGCAGAAGGCGAGAGTAATATGTTCATTAAAAGCTTGATGGAGAACAAGAGAGAAAAAAAATTAAAAAGAAAGAAAAAAGCCCCTTTTTTTTTTGCCTCAAGGGAATGGAGACTGCATGCTGTGGTGCACATGGTGTACGCTTGCCTGCAACCATAAAAATACGCCGTTCCCATGGTGCTTCCTGTATCTCGTCTGAAAAGAGACGAGCAATGAGGCAGACAGGGGAGGAGGCACTTAATTTCCCTCCTTTCTTTATGCGCCCCCAACACTGTTACTTTTGGTGGCCGAAGTTGAAGCGTCCTTAATGTAAAAATTAAATAAATTAATAGAAAAAAGCCACGTTCTTTCCTAAGGGAGTCACAGTCAAGCACAAGCGTTTAATTATGTCTTAATTCCCTCATCTGTTGAGGCAGACAACTTTTTGGGTGTTATGAATGTTAGCGAGCTTTCATGGTTGTGAAATAAAAAGAAATAGAAGCCACATTTGCGGTTTATGGATGCTAATTGCTGCTGCATTTAGGTGTGTGAAAGGGGGCGGTTAAAAGGCTGGAGTGAGACAGGAGAGGATGACAAACCCTCGCTTCGGCGCGCACTGAGGTTCCAGTGGTGCTGCTCGCACACGCACTTATCTGCTCGAAAAGGAAGTGCCGTTTTTTATCAGAATATTACATCTCCCAAGCCCAGATCGAGCCCTGCCGCTCATGGGACTCAGGGGTTATCTCACAACATCAGCAGCGCCCGTGCTGCACAACTTCACTTAACGGGGGATTTCTGTAAGTGTTAAAAACCAGGCAAGGAGTCTGTGGGGCTTAACTGTGTCGGGTCTCTCTGCTTGGGTGGCTCAGCATGAACTGAAAGTCGCATCTTGAGTGTTATCAACAAAAGATCCTCTTGAGCTTGTTTTAGCGACGGGGCGCTGTAGTGTCAGCGGCAGGAATGCTGCCAAGCACGTTCGGTGACATCAACGGCAGCCAGTTGTGTCACCTCAGCCTGTAAATGATTGACATCACCTCGGACTATCCTGCAGGGTGGGTAGCCCAGGGCTGACACACAAACCCGAGTATTCTGATTGCGCTTTTCTGGTGATTCCAAGGCAGCTAATTCTTACTCTAATTAACCCATTAGAGTTAGCAGAAAACAGAAGTTGCTTTGGAGATGCCCTGGCTGTTGGTGTAAGCTGTCAGACAAGACAAGATCTGGAAGGAGAGTGGGTGCAGTGTTACTCAATACACGATGGGCTACTTTATGTAACTTTTAAAACTGCTTTTTTCTTCAGTTGTTCTACAGTGGGCATCTTGGATTCATACAAAAGAACTCCTTGAAATTAAAGGTGGGAGAAATACTTAATCCTTTGGCATCAAAATAAAATGCAGTCTGAGGCAGATGAGTTATGGTGTGTTCCCTCCCCCACCCCCCCCAGCAGGAAATAAGTGAAATTGAAGAAAACGGCCCTAGGAACTCAAATCACATGTCATTGTAGAAA
>JAOXJK010000011.1:4960774-4988304 GCA_025774025.1 Xenus cinereus
TTAAAATCAGCTATAATCAGTTGGGACTGAAGGCCCATTTGGGCTTTCATTTGCTGTGGTGAAACATCAGTTATCCCCCAAACCAGGCTATTCACGTGGCACAAAATGTCTGAGTTTAAGGGCAGGTTTGCTACTGTTTATGCTGCTGGAAAGGTATCGGAAAGGAGAAATAAATTCACCAGAGTCCAAACTTTGCTAAAATGCAGCAAATAGTTCCGTGAGTGTTGGAATCGATGAAGCTGGGTTTCCAGCAGGGTTGTGTCTTGTTGCTGGCGCACGCCTCTATACAAGACCAGGCTAAAAGTCAAACACAAGTGTTTAATTATAAAAACCTCAATTTGGAGAGAATGTACTTGTAATCTAAAATCCAAGTCTCCAAATCTGGATTCCAGTAGTAAATACTATGGGATTTTTTTTTTTAATAGACAAATCAAATCAATACACTCAGTTTTGGGAAGATTATGGTGTTCAAAGATTTTGAGCAACTTCTTAACCAAGCTCCTGTCTCCAGTTTATAGGTGTTAAAATTCCATTGATGTTTATCACCTTTCCCTATCCTTTGTATTATTTTTCTCATCTAAAACACAGCAGTATATTGCATTGTAAGGAAGACTTTTGGGAGAGGAGTTAAAAAAGGCTAAATGAAACTACACTTTCAACTTCTCGGACGTGAAGTTGATTTGAAAAAGCAGTTGACCAGAGCCCATCATGCCTGAGTGGTCGTATTAGTAATAGGTCCCTTGATATAACTAAGGAAGGCGATTATCTGAATTTAACATGTGGCCTTTTTCAGTCTGACTGTTAGGTCCAGATGTTCTCTGATTAACTGTCTAATTGAAGTCTGATTTAACGGTTGTGATTGTATCTGGCTTTCTGGACTTCAGGAATTGTAATTTTAGAAATGTTTTCTATGAGTGATGCGACTTTAATAGAAGGGAAGAACTCGTAGTTTCATCTTTTTCTTTTTTTTTAAGAGGGAAGCTTTAAAGCTATTAAGATTTGAAAGGATCATGCTAACAGGTGTCATAAACGAAACAAAATTCATCTGGGACAGGCTTTAGGAAGTCTGGGGACTGTAATCCCAGGGATGTGGGATGGATCAGATGTTCCCCCTGATCCACTGTGCTCCTGTGCAGAGCTGGGGGTATAAGCAGTTGAGGAAAAATGGCAACCTATTGACATATTATTTAATTAAAAAAGATGAAAATAAAATCCTGCGATAGTTTTAGGATAGCACTAACCATAGTTTCATAGCCCCCAGTCGTGTTGGCTCAGGTAATAACATTCTGCTTCCCAAAATTCTCTTTGTTGTGTCAGTTAAATGCATTATTTTTCATTTCCTTCCCTAAGCCATGGCCTGGTGCTGCCCAGCGCTGCTGTGCGCTTGTCCTGTTTCGCTCCAGCTTCGGCAGCACTCGGGTTTGGATTACACTCTTCCTTTATTGCTGTTTCTGTTCGTATAACGTTATCATATTTTGGAAACCTTTTGAACGAAAATCCTAAAAAACCCCACTAGATTATTATTAGGCAGAAATTGGTAAATATCAGTGGAAATGGGAAATATCAACATGAAATTATAGATTTATACAGGAATATACATCTTTACAAGAAAAATCCTACTATTTGAATAAGATGCTTTAAGAACCAGTTACATAATTCCTGGCTCACATGAGCTTGTAGATGATGTGTGTTGTTTGATTGTTTTTTTGATGTTGTTGTAATTAATCGTACAGCTAGATAAATTATACTGTGTTTTAATGATAGAAAGACACTGGTATTAATGAAGTAGAAAATACACATCCGAGTGCTTGGAAAATGATGCCTGGTTTGGTGGTGGGTTTTTTTTTTTTTCCCCTTTCCAATACTCAGTGCTACATCTCAATTTGATTTGTTTCTATTTTTGTTTCAAGTCACAATAAAAACAAGGAAACTCATTACCATAGAGAAGACACTCCACAAAGGGGAATTATGAAAGTTTCTCTCCTATTTTTAGAAGTGAAATTTCCACCAGGTGCATGGTGCTCTGGTTCATTTAGGAATTACCACTCGAGTATGCTTTATAGAGTGTCTGAACAAAAGAGATGCTTGGGGTTTGTACAAAAATGGATAACAAATGATAGGACTCAGAAAATACTGTAAGGCACAAAGATAATGTAAAAACAAAGCCCATATGTCCAAGTAATAATTTTGAATAAGTCAAGGAAGTGAAATCTATGGATTTCCAGTGAGTCGTAGAATGAAAGTCCTGAATGCGTTCCTTGGGGTTTCGGGAGCAGAAGAGCCTGCTTTGGCCTGTAGTGACAGGAGAAGGGACCTCAGCTGTGGGGACACCTGAGTGGGACGACTCCGGCGGCGTTGGTGCTGTCTGAGGGAGCCCTCCCGTATTGCCACCACGTCTCCGTTACTGGTGCTGCCCCTGCTCCCTGGCTGGGAGCTGATCCACTCTGGTGACTGCTGCTTCCTTTGTTGGCAAACAAGGATCTCACAAAAGCATCGCTGCTGCTGTAAAAGAGTGAGATGTTGCTGGAGTGAGTGGAGGAAACAAAGCCAAATTGGGCCAAAAAGGCTTGAGCTCCTTTCCCTTCTTTGGAACTGAATTCTTCAGTGGTGGAGAAGACAGAGATGGAGAAAAGTTGTTTTATGTCTGACTGTTTTCTCCATTTAAAAAACAAAAAACACTCATGCTGCTATTGTATCACTTCATATTTTATAATTCCCCATAATTTTGGAGACTTATAGTCTCCAAATTTTCAATACATAAATTTATGCCATGTGTAATTGTTTTCTTCTTGTAATTTAAGGAAAAAAAAAGCTTAGATACAGCATTGATTTTTTTTTTTTTTTTCAGCTTACAATTGTGCTGGGATGTACTGCAAACCTCACTTTATTCAGTAAGGAATAGGCGTGGTGTTGCTTGGTGACATCTCTTCCCCCACAGTGCAGTAATTCCATTGTAGAGGTGTTTTTCATAAACACGCGGGATTCTGACTTTAATTTGGAAACTCAGCTGACTTTTTCAGTTTCTCCACGTATGCCTGGTCTCTTTCAGGCTGGTTTAGGTAAAGGAATCTTGCCTTCTGGGAGGGGACCAACTCTAGTCTGTGTACGCTAGGTTTTGGGTTTATACTGCTATTTCTGGGGGCAATTTGTGGAGATAACGGTGATGAATCATCAGTTAATACCTGTCACATCCAGGTAGTCACAAGAATCCTTCAATATGCACCCGTATAGACTCCCTTCTTGTTCTTCGGCATCTAAATCCTATTAACAGCTGTCAAAACCTGGTAAACTATTTATATGCTTTCCCAATTTGTTTAATTGGATAGTTAGGAAATGGCATACAAGAAAAGCTTTTCTTTTTTCTTTTTTTTTTTTTTTCCTTTAGTCTGGCTGAACATCTGTAGCATTAGGGGCTCATTATCTCTGAATTGGCATAGCAAATCAGCAGCATCATTAAAATGCCACATTAAGATGATTAAGTTTCTTTGTTATCCAGTTGACTTTTTGCATGTGCTGAGGATTTCATGATTATGACCCCACTCCTTGTAAAACACTTGAGCAACATCACCCTTTTGTGCCGTTGTCTTTAATAGCTTCTGTTTTTCATTCTTTGTGCTTTTCATAACACTGCTGGCAAACTTTGCTTAACAACAGGGCAAAACTTACAGTCTTTTCTCTATATTTGATGCCAAGGTCTTGGATTAAATATAGTAATCGGGGGGTTTTCCTTCGGAGACTTCCTCCTAGAGACAATAGCTACAATAACACTCTACGTTGTCCTAATTGTTTGCCGCTATTGACTTGTCTTTTATTCATGCATTTTATAGAACATCTACAAACACTGTTCATGTGGTGACTCAGTCTGAAGTTGCCACCACAGCTTTATTTTGGATTTTTTCCAGAACCCATTGTTTTTACAGCGTTTCAGGTGAAACAAAAATATTACTCTGGAGTATGTCTTTCATCTTGTAATCATCTCCCCAGGAAATGAAACCATGTGCATCAGCCTTAACGCATCACAGTGGTACTTTGTTGTGTAAAATCTACATTATTTTTTTTCTGCAGCGTATATTACCTTCGTGAACTGCCTCAAGAAAAATAGTTCCTTGGCTTGGACACCGTGAATGTTTTTTTCCTCTTGCAACCTCTTTGCTTTCCTAAGCACTTCTTTTTTCAACTGGGGGAACTTTGTTAGTGTTGTTGGGATAACTGGTTTTCCTCAGCTAAATTTCCCTTTTTTTTTCACTTGAAGTTACCACCACCTTCCTCTTGGTTAAGTTGGACCAGTCTGGAAACTCCCTAATCTCATTACAATATGTTGATATGATTTTTTAAGTAACAGATACAAACCTTTCCACGCAGCTGCCAATCTCCTGACCTCATAGTATTCCCTGTGCGTGCCAGTACACAGAGCAAAAGTCAGGGCTGAAAAAGGAATTTGGTTGCTTCAGGACCTCAGCAACCATCTGGTTAATTTTAGGGTGGCCTGTGCTGAGCTGTCTTCTCCTCAGACTCTGGGTGGCTGTCAGGAAGGCAGAGGAGACTCTATGAACAATATGGGTGTGTTAGGACAGAAAAATCCCAACCCTTCTAACATCTATTTGGTTAAAAAAAGCCTTTTCCCTCCTGCTGTCTGTTGTCATCAGAGGGTGAACTTTTCCGTTGAGGTTCCTCAAATGCCCACGTGCAGACGGAAAGTATTTGGTGGGATGTCACTGGAGCAGGGGTGGTGTTTGCTGGGGGAAGGCAGTGGTGGAAAAGCCATGACCAGAACTCAGGTGTGTCCTTCTCCGCACAAGTATTGTGAGCAGTCAGCATGCGATATGGAAAATGCAGAGGTCGTTATTTTCCTCAGTGGAACCATGGGATGGCTTGCCCAGTGCGTGGCAGTCGGCGAGTGCTTGCCATGGGGAACTCAGACCAGCCTTCATGCTGTGCTGCGCTGGCACAACTCCGTAAAAAAAGAGTGAAAAGCTGTCAGCCATGAACTTGCGGTGAGAAACAGTAGAAAACGGTAGAGAAGCCGTCTCAGTTGGAGGTTACAACCAGCCCTCCGCTGCGAGGCAACTGCATTTGATGCAGACGAAAAGGTGAGACGTTGAGTAGAAAGTGGGAATTGAAATTGTTTCTGAAAGTACCAACAAGGTGCAGCTGCAAAGTGTACTTCCTTCTACCATGCTGTGCAGGGTGTAGCAAATTATTTTGGAACTGCCTCCTTTTGAGAAGGAAAATAAGCATCCAACCATCCAAAAACCCCTTTTTTTCTGGGAAAAGAGATTCTACTGAAAGCCGCTTTCAGCAACTGGCAATATTTTTTCCTTAGAGTGATGAAATGGATGCATAAACAAATTTTGAAGGATTCTTGATAGCAGGATCACGCTCGCACCCTCAGGCATGATGCTGGCAGCAGAAGGTACCTGCAGAGGAAACCCTGTTTTGGTGGAAGGAGGAATCCCCGGGCTGGGAAGCAGAGCTGGTTCTGCAGAAAGGTGCAGAGAAAAACGGCCCATTTCGGAACCTCCAAGTTTTCCACGCTACCGTGGATTCTTGCACAGGATGAAGAAATTATCACCCACCTGTTTCTTCCACCTCCCTTCAGCCCAAAGGGAGATGGATCGGCTGGGCTTAGTGCAAACATTTAGTGTAGAGGAATGATTTTTATCACTAAAATATAGTTGAAAATTTCGATTTCATGAAAGTGTCGGTCGCCAGATCTGTATTTTTCAGTGTTGCTTTTATGTTGCTACCTCATTTTCACTGTCACCCATTGTTTGTTCTTGGCATTTGATGTGGTTTATTACTCAGAACCAGAGCTAATACATATTCAACAGTCCGTGTTCTGTACTTTGGAGAAAGGACAAGTGATTAAGTGCCATATTTAACTGTCTAACCCTCAGTTTGAGAGAGGAGCAGGTGGCCATGAGAACAATACTTTCAAACAGGAAACTATGTATTTTATCTCTTTAGTGCTTTTCTTCACTTGGTAGCTTGAGGCATAACTCAAGTTTCAGCCATGGCCTGGCTCCTGTCTAGGTGGAAAGTCAGCTTAAGCAGAAGGAAAAGCTTGTCCTGTCAATTAGTAAGGATTTGAATGCAAGTGCTGGTAATACTGGAGTTAATAGTCGAAAGGAAATTCCACAACATAAGTTGGGAATCATCAGCTGTTTATATAGTGTGACCAATTTGCTTATATTTTTACATGGGAACATTATTGTTAGTAAATTATTAGCTACTTGTTACATTCTCCTCCTGTCAAGAAATTGCATTCATTTCAGGCAATGTCTTTGGTTTTCTTTGGACACGGCTCCAGGTGGAGGGACCTGTCCGAAGGCCATGGATGCTGATCTTCATGAGCCCGGGTTCTTTGTCACACGCTCCCAATGTGACTTCAGACAAACCTTTTAAAGTTTCTGGGATACATTTATTTATCGGGAACTCTTTACCCTGCCTCTGCTGGTTTTACGTAGTAATGGTATGATTCAGGTGTCAAGATTATGGGATGCTCCTCGCACATTTGAGTGCTTTGGATAACAATTGCAATTTGCAAGTGAAAATTAGAATTATTGATTAGGATTAACTGATGAGAGTCAATACCATGTGAGCACTGGAAAGCCTTATTCTGGATCAGACATATTTCTTAGGCATGTTTCAAGCACCAGAGGTTCCACAGGAAGATACAAGTATCCTTTTTTAATTTGTGTCTTTCTGTATTTCCTGTTCACAGGAACAGCCCAAGACACTAATTTCTATAGGCTAATTGTGGGTTGTGGGAATAAATATTTTCTTTTGAATCCTGACTAGTACCCTGTGATCGCAGGAGAAGTTTGTACTGTATTATACTTTTATAATCTGTAGAAGGAAATTATCCCTTCAGGGTAATTAACAGGCAGGTCAATATTTTTAAAGGTTATCTGGCTGTGAGTATCATTAAGTGTACATAACCCACCGTGATTCATGTCTCAACTGCATTTCTTCATCTTTGGGTATTTAAGTAAAGCTTTTAGGAAGATTGATAATGTAATTTTATGTAATTTTTGGTGAGTTTTTTCTAAGAAACTTCATTGTGCCGAAGATGAGCATTTTTTCACTTTTGTGCTTTGTTTTACCTGCAGATGATGTGGTTAAAGTGAAAGGTGAATACAGTGAGAGAGAGGAGAATGCTTTAAATTCAGAGCCTATGGAAAACCCAGAAGAAAATGAAATGCCTTACACCTATCCCAGAGAATATAACGAATATGAAAGCATTAAACTGGAAAGACATTCTGGTTCATATGACAACGTCAGGCCAGCTAGTGGAAAAATGAATTGTGATATCTGTGGATTAGCCTGCATTAGCCTCAATGTCTTGATGGTTCATAAGCGTAGCCACACTGGTAAATATCCCTCTATTATTCTTGTAAGAGCTGAATATTGAAAGGATAATAATTTGTAATCTAGACTACTTATTTTTAAAAAGGATTTCCTTGTTCAGTCCGTGATGCCACATGTGATCCCTAACAAGTTACTCACATTTCTGTGCCTCACTTTACCCATCTTTCTTCTTACCAAGATTGAATGTCAGAAAAAGCATGTTTGTGAGGCATTTTAAGAATTTTGGATGAAAGGCACTATGTCATTTCAGTATTTCAGGCACAAAACACAAGTTAGATTGGTTTTGTGCTGCCATTTCCAGTTGGTATATGTATTTCTCTTTGTGCTGTACTTTGGCAACAAATGAGCATCTTGGGTTTTGACCTGCAGTAAGATAAGGCAGATAAGGCCTTTTTTTTTTTGTCTAAAAATTGCTAGCTTGTTGGAATCAGCCTCCTGCAGAACACTTATTTCCATGGAAAAACTGTACAGCATTTTCAGTAGTCGTACATCTGTTACAAGATGCTCTGACACCAGAGCTGTGTGTAACTCCCACTGAAGTCAACGGAAGGGCTGTGTGTGTTGCTATAGAAAGAAATTGATCCAGTACCTCATTCTTTCCCCTTCCAAAAAGGAAAGGGTGTGAGGATACCATGATACCCACGTAACCATTAAATGTCCTTTTTTGTATGTCATTTTAAGGTGAACGGCCATTCCAGTGTAATCAGTGCGGAGCTTCCTTTACTCAGAAGGGTAACCTCCTCCGCCACATTAAACTACATACAGGGGAAAAACCTTTTAAATGTCATCTTTGCAGTTATGCCTGCCAAAGGAGGGATGCGCTAACAGGTCACTTAAGGACACATTCTGGTAAGTGACTTCAAAGACACTTCATGTGTTTTACTTGTGTGTCACTAGGACACTGGGCGTGGAAAGCAAAGAGTCAGTCAGCAAAGTTTGCTCAGCCGCTCTGGTTTGGAAGAGTCGCCGGATCGCAGTGACCACTCGCTCTGCCCGCTGTGCTGATGGAACCGTCTCGGGACGCGGCTCCGCGCCTGATGCCGAAAGAGGGCACGGGGAAACCCGCTGTCACAGCTGTGTGCTGTGAGAAACCGCCAGCCTCCATGCCTGCTTGCACTAAAGAACTCCTTGGTGTTTTCCAATGAGGAGCAAGGCTATGCCAGCAAGCTCTGAGTTTGAGGAGTAGCACGAAGATGTGCTTTGCTGGGACTTCCTTCCAATCCTGTCCCGAGCTGTGGGACAGCTCTGGGAGCACAATCCAGGACAGCAGGACTCTATGGCCAGTTAACGCCTCGCTGTTGCATAGTGCCGTTCATCTGAAGGTCTTAACATGCCCAACAGATGCCAGTGGTTTTTCTCAAGGCTGGTAGGGTGTTTTGCCCATTTTACAGATGGGAGAAGTGGAGGCACAGAGCTGAGGTGACTTGAATAACAAGCCAGGTATAAATTGATTAGTCTTAGTTTCCCCAGTTCTGCAGGAGCCAGGTTGTGCTTACTCTTTGATTTGTGTCTATCCTGTGTTATACAGGGGCCTAGAAAGTAAACATGTGTTCTCAATGACAGATGTTATCTCTGCACTGCACTTTACAGGAAAAAAAGAAGTTCAGCCTCACAAAGAACTAAAGTTAAAAATGAGATTATCTGACATGGATAAATGAGATACTGATTTAATCAAGACCCAGCACAGTGGTGGTGACTGTCCCCCCACCATCACAATGCTAAAAACATCATGCTTCAAACACATCGTGTGGTTATTGTGACTGAAGTTTTCGAGAGCTGGCTTATTAAATAGTATAAAGAAAATCTCTTCAAGTGAATCACATAATAAGTGAGCAATTGCATTAGCAGCAGGGAGTAGGGTCTTTTTGCACAGCATACAATGCAATGCTAGTTGTATTTGTGCTGTAGAGGGATGATATTTTGCCTGTGTGTGTTAGAGGATGTCTGTTCCCAAAAGAGTCATGAGATAATTTAGGAAGTACTTCCAGTCCTTGTGTCTGAGGCTCTGGGGGAGGCTGTGTGGGTATCTTGAGTTTCAAATAGATTTGTTTTAGCTTAAATGAATTAGGAACATAATTCGCTTTATAATAAATGCCTTTGGAAATGAAATGAACCTCACACATGGTTTTGATTTGGTTTAACGGCATCAGTTTTGTGAAATCGTGGGAAAATCCTGCATAGCCAGGGCCTAGGTGAGGCAGTTAGGACAGTCACAGTCCCGGTTTAGCAGCGGTAGCGTTGGTCTTCTCTAGGGAAGTCAAGCCAAGAGGAGTTGTCAGCCAGAGCCGGGCTCTGGGAACCCGAGCTCCTGGGGACAGTGTTTAATTGTTAATCCTCTTCTTTTCTGGGGCAGAGCTTGGGGCTGAAGAGGGCCCTACGGGAACTCTGCATGTCCAGGGGCTTTCACCCTTATGTAGCCCTCATTTTGTGATGATGACACTGCTCATCAACTTCAGCATTCTCCATGAGCTGAGCATACGCTATTAGTAACTGTATACTTGAGTGGCAGGGAGACAGTGTTCTAGTCGTCTCTCGTGGTTATTTTATGCTGCCCTCTTATTTTTCTAGTGGAGAAGCCGTACAAATGTGAGTTTTGCGGAAGGAGCTACAAGCAGAGGAGCTCGTTAGAGGAGCACAAGGAGCGGTGCCGCACTTATTTGCAGAATGCGGGCATGTGCGATGCTGGTGAGTTTATAATGTTACAGTGCTTTGGGGTTTTTTTGGTACATTTCAGTTCTTTAAAAAGGGCATCTGGTAAGCTGTTAATTCACAGCCTGAGAACAGTTTTTACTACAATCATTTTCAATAACCTGAGGGGCTGTAACATTTTATAAAAGGGTCTGGTTTAATGCATCCCTCAGGCAACTAGTTAAAGAATGCTTTTATTTTAATCACTTTTTTATTTTACAGTTACTTTGAATAAAACCTCTAAAATACCTTGTACACAGCGTTTCTGTAGGTGACACTCAGAGTAAGTTAGATTATTCTTACATTATTGCGATTATGTGGCTTATTTTATTGGATGCCCATGGTTGTTGACAGCAGTTGTTCACGTGTCTCAGTCCGCTTGACGCTTCCTTTTCTTTAGAATAAGATCCGTTGGTCAGAATCAGTTAGAATTTGCAGAAGTTTTAGTGGCATTGATCTAGGGCATGGAAATGGGGTGGCATCCTGGAGATCACTGACCGATCAGCTTAGGGAGGGAGTGAGAGGTAAGGGAGTTATTTGAGTACAGAGCTGTCTTTGAAAAAGGGTGAAGGTAAAATGGGTCAAAACACAGTTTTCCTTATTTTCCTTTTCGCAGTCTCAGTGCTGCAGTTCTGAAAATACTTTAGTGAAAAAATAACAGCCATAATCTCTTAGCCAGCTTCACCTGAGTATTTCCATTCCTAAAATGAACTTGTGTGATATAACTCCCACAAGATGCCAGTAAGTCAGGAAAGAATTACTTTTCCCATTCAGAGTCAGGGAGTGGTTTTGGCCTCCGAAAGATTAAAGGACTGACCTGTAGCAGAGCTGAGGCTACGATTGCAGAATTCAGGTTCTATGCAGCCCTAAGACAAAGAAACAAAAATAACTTTAAGGAATCAAGCTTTCTACTTTTGATTGTGAATTTAAAATAGAATTTTCTTTACAAGGAAAAGTAAGACTGAGTTTTCAAGGAAGAAAACTAAAATGTAAAAATATACTTAGAGAGATGACAAGGCCCTTTAATATTTTTTTAAAATATAATGTATTTATTATATGATTATCAAGCAAAGATTCTGCAGGTGTCCTCACAAGCTGGGCCTGAAAACAAGTGTGAAGACTCATTGATATTTGATGATGGTAATGTGGGTACGAAAGTTCTTACCCCATGCAGAGTGAATCGGTTGGTGGATCAGTCTTTATGACATTCACACAAAAACTGCCATAAAGAAACAAAGATTTAACTAAGTTAGCCCACGAAAAACTATAAAACTCTATCTTCTTTTCAGCAAATGATATTTTTTTTAGAGCATTAATAAAAGTAAATGGTTATCAGAATGTCAGCAGGTTTTGGTTTTCATGAGAACCCATACATACTGTAACTGTGGTTTTATGTTACAGTACGTACTCCCATGATGGCAATCGCTCCAAGATGTCCACCATGTGAAAATGGAAAACACGAGACCTACTATAGATTTCTGCTTTTAAATGATTCTCATGGTTTATATTCGTTTCAGAATAGCAACAATTCACTTATCCCGAATCTGCTGTGTAGCACTCACAGCAGTGGTACTGTCTGCCTTAAATTGGTCACAGAGGAAATGTGAATTTCCAGTACGACATGATGTGGCCGCACCCTATGCCTTTAAGATCTTCGCACTTTTAAAAATATTGCAATGTTTTTAGTGGAGTAGTAAGTTTTATGAAAAACAGGAACCCCAGTCTTGCTGAGGCATTTCCATTCGATTCTCTGGCATCAGCACTATGTTAGATGACAGAAGCAGCGAGAGGGAAGGCTGGAAAGGGCCTCAGGAGCTCATTTACTGCATTTGACTTGGGTTTTTTTCCCCTAAGTGTAGCATTTTGCACTTGTGTTTAGTCAACATTGTTTTTTTGATTTCTGACCATTTTCCTACTTATCCGCATCATGTTGAAATTCGGTGCTTTTCTGAAGTCCTTGCAGCCTTCTCACATGGAGCCATCTTTCAGTGCAAGTATGCTCTACATCCCATCATCCAATCATTAATTAAACGATTGAAAACCATTCTAGTTACTTTTTAGTAGGAGGTTTGCATGTTCCAAATGTAGTAATGTGGAAATATCTCTGAAAGAGAGATTTTAGGTAACCCTCTTGCCAGAGCGTTGCTTGGTCCCTGATAACAATCTCTGGTCACATTGTTCTCATTGCACAATAACCCACCTCTCTGTTCCACTCTCCATTATTTAGTGACCACATAGAGATGTACAGGAAGCAATGCCTCTAATTTGAGCTCAGCTTTGTACTTGAGGGTTTTGTTAACGATGCCCGCATGTTCTAAAAATTGTACTCACATTTACGGTGTGACAGAAACCACATTATGGAAACCGTTCAGTACAGACTGAATGATGGTGTGTTCGTGCTCTGGGTTGGGAGAATATCCGCTCTCTGCACTTCTACAGAGTGACACGGTGGCCAGGAGACAGCACTGTTTTAGAGAGGCAGCTCATCAGCCAGCGCTTCCGAGAAAACCTAAGTAGTCGTTCAAAATGGATGAATCACATCTGCACAAAAATTTTCTCCTGGAAGTGTTTTATAAACATAAGATCTGTGCACACCGCTGAGGAAGGCAACAGTCCTGGGAAGCAGCCCAGAGACACCTTGGGAGGGGACCAGGGAAGGCCATGGTCAGTCGCCAGCGTTGGCTACGCAGGAGGAGGTGACCCGACTTTAAAAGTGGTCGGGACGTTGGAGCTGAACCCCATCCCACCACTGCGTGAAACACCCCGGTTGGGAGCTTGACTTCCCGTGTAATTCCAGAGGCAAACGCTAGACACTGGTCAGATCTGAAGCAAAGGGAAGAGGGTGATTTATTTGCTCTGCAGAGTGTCTTTCAGCATCTTGAGAGTTTCAGCTTTTTTCTGGCCACACAGCTGAGCCATCGGGATTATTTAACTCGCAGGATCTCACGATGAAATAGGTGAAGTGCTTTGGAAGTCCACATTTTCTTTATAACTATTCATTTTTTCTCAGTGAAACTTTGAGCAAAACACTTGTCCATTTCTGTCAGTCCAGCCTGAAATGTATTTTTAGAAACATGTTATAGTTAGATAATTAGTTCTTTAAGCTAATGTCCCGATGTGCAGCGGAATCATCCAGTGGGTGAGGTAACTGAAGAGGGAGACAGGGCATGACTACTTCTCTTAGTCAAGAAGTCTTTGGAGAACTTTGAGTGGTTAAAAACAATGTTTCCTAAATACTAAATATTATTCTTGGATTGTTTAATAAGTGATGCGGAAGAAGGAGGTGTGTGAGATAATTTTAAGGTAGCTTTTGGGTAGAGAGCGCAGTGTTGTGGGAGAGAACCAGAGTAGCCCCCCGTGTCTCAATGGCAGCAGATACTGCTTCCTGAAGGGTATATTATGAAGACATTGTCAAAGGCCTTTTGTGGCCCATAAATAGAGATATTTTTTTTTTCCTTTAGGAAAAAATGGCCGTTAGCAAGGAGTAGAAAATCTTAATGTGAGAGAAAAGAGCCTCAGCATTAAAATAAGATGGCAGGCAGACATCAAGCTGGAAGATTGATATTTACAGCTGTCCCAGAACATATTATGTAGGTCAATAGTTACTGTCTCTTCAGCAATCTTGTCTGAGTAAAGACTATTGTTACCTCTTCAGGAAGCTGCTTGTCTGCCCTCTCGACACTAATTTAATAAAGTTCCCTTGGTGGCACATAAATAACCTTGACGGGACGAGCAGTCACTGCCAGTGAGTTCACAGGGCTGGCTGAGGGACCTACAGAAACTTCACTCCTGGAGTTCTGTCGGAAGATTCTGAAAGTGTGAAATTAAAACCTTAACAGAACATGAGTACAACTCATGGAGTTAAAGATTGAGAAAAGGAGGAACTAGAAGAATAAGAAAAGCAAAGAAGTGGTAGGGACCAGGGCGCTGCTTTTCTGACATGGATGAATCGTGTTTTCTTTCTTCTTTTTTCAATTTACAATGTAAATTTTTGAATATACAGCACTGTTTGTATTATTATCTTGTTCAGGGTAGTTGTGGGTTGTTGGGGTTTTTAAAATTGAAATTACTATTATTAATGACTTGTGCAATGATCCTGTCAAGACTAAAGCTTTCTGGGTAGGGGCTGGTTCCAAGCTTGAGCTGCAGTTCTCTAAAGATAATATAAAGAGCTCAGAAAGCACATGCCGGGTTGTGGAGTGTGAGAGTTAAACAGAAGTTTTGAAATTAAAAATCTCATGACCTTATTCTCAAGAATTAACTACAGCTTCTGGCCAAAATCCAAAGGGATGATTGTGCTCTGCCTACATGACTTTCCCTTATAGTTTCAGCTTAATCTGATGTTTTGTCTCACTCTGTATAAACTCTTACGTAGCGTCTTGGTGTTTCATGCTGGAAGCAAGTGCCTTTTAGCAGTTGATGAATGTATTTATGTAAGTCTCTAAACATACTAGAGTAATTTGGAATAAAAACCAGACCAGAAAAGCAGTCTGTTATTACTTTAAGGCATGCCCTCTGTGGTCTGGTTATCATCTATATCATGGGGTTCCAGCCTGATGAAACAGGGCTCGGGCAGAGCTGGGTTTGAGCCCTGTTATCCCATCCCTCCTGAGTCATGTTCGTAGCCAGCGGTTGTGGCATCGAGGACTTATGAAGCGCTTCACGTTTTCAAAACGCTGAACAAACATTAACAAATAGTTCTGGCTGAGGTTTGGTGAGTCATGGTTTGTGCTGACTGAAACTCCTATGATATCAATAAGAGCAATAATAAACAGGTGAAGGAGTGACTGGCTCTGAAATGTGCTGGGAAGCGCTGCACGCTGGGCTATGGAAGGATGATACTGCGTTTTTATCACTTGCTGTACTTCACAAACCGCAATTTAAGTCCAATTCTTAATAAAACTGCATTTAGCAGGACTGAAGTGATACCAAAGTGCTTGTATCATTTTCCTTCTCTCTTACATAGATTACGCTTCCCATATTGAGGTATGCTAGTGCCATAGTGCAGTAACACAGCAGCCAGGATTCTTTCACGGTGAGATCTGACCTTTTGTATTACCTCGGGAGAGTAAATCGCTCTTCCTTGTCTTCATTTTCCTCTACTTGGGTACCAACAGTGGGTCTGGTTTTCATCACAGAGGTCCCTAAGGCTGAAACTCTTAGTGCTACCATTTAATATAAAAGTACCACTACCGGGACTTTGTTCTTCAGGCAAGAGCAAGCTTTCTGGGGGGAAGCCGCAGCGGTTACATTCAGTATTAGTCTGGCAGTAGTGATATGAGATGGCAGTCCCTCAGCTGGGCTGAGCTGGCCCAAAAGCCTCCCCAAGGTGAGAGCAAGCAGTAATTTCCCTGAAACGATGGGCACTGGCAAGCGTGGCTGGAGGAGAGCTCTGGAAAACGGGAAGATCCTTAAAACAGCCGTTGGCCCAGTCTGAAGGGAGGGGTCATAGGGGACATATGTGCTTTTCCTAAAATTAGAAATTCTGGAGGTTGTGATGAGCTTTAAAACACCTAATGCTGATGCTCGCAAGTGTGCCAGAGAGAAAGGTTCTTCATGAGTTTTAGCTGTAGCATTTAGTGATAATGACACCTCAAAAAAAAAAGTTAGAAGTTAATATTGAAAGATGATTTTCTTTTAATGAAACATTGGTATGTTTTATACAAGTTTCTAAGTGATTAGTTAAGGTAGGTATGACTGATATCTAAAACGTGTAGCAAGAGCACTGAATGTCTGACATTGGAGTTTTGCAGTGCTGTGCCCGTCTGCAGGTGTCACACAGTCTTACTCAGAATAAAAAAGAAAGGCTGACAGAGGTTCTCTCTCCATCTACATTTTGTAACCAACCCTTCCAGCCAGTTTATTTTACACTTCCTCTTGCTAATGAAGATGCTGGGTTCGTATGGTTTGTGCTCTCCTTGCATGAGCTGGGGACTGCAAGATCCGTCTCTGTTTCTGTGCTTGGTTCCACTGACCGCAACTGGTGCCCAAGACGCAAAGAGCAAGAACGACAGAAAAAAGCAAAACAAGTTTACATCAGATCTCCAAACTGTTTCCTCCCAGTTAGTGTGGCAAACTCCGGAGATTAAACCATTCATCTCTTCTTTTTTTTTTTTTTCTGTTGCCTTTTTTTTTTCCTTTTCACCTACGTGTTGCTTTTTGTTTTTTGTTTGTTTTTCTTTTTTTTTTTTTGTTCTTTTCACATTTTCCAAACTAGCAAGCGTGGAGGCAAGGCACATCAAGGCAGAGATGGGGAGTGAAAGAGCCCTTGTGCTGGACAGGCTAGCGAGCAACGTGGCAAAGCGAAAAAGCTCAATGCCTCAGAAATTTATTGGTAAGAACAAAAAACCTTTTCATCTGCAACAGCTAAATATGTGTGAGTTGGTAACCTGTAGTACAATGCCTCTGCTTATTTTAAATATCCTTCTCGAGTTTAGAATCTAATCTAATGCAAAAGAATAGAAATAAAGTAACTTTGATTATTCTGATATGTTTTTAGTGATTTGTTGTAGGGTTTCGATTAAAATAAAAAAGAATATATTGTGTTAGATGCTTAAACTGGGTGGGAGCTGCTATTGTGCTTTGTGTCTGTGCAGGCAATGTATAAATATATTTTATGAGCTTCTCTGTGTTGTTTTCTGTCCCTGTGCATTTGAAATGTTCTCTGCAAGGCTCTTCACAGGGAGAGAACAGGAAGGCTCGATGCTGTTGAGAGCTGAGAGCTCTTTCTAGTCAGCAGGAGCTGAAGGTACTTGCAGGCTGCCTGTGTGGAATAAGGCCTAGAGACAGAAAAGTATTGGATTTCTGTTAGTCAGCCTGCTGAATTTGAATATGATTTAAAAAAAAAATATCAAATCCTTTCTTGTGGTAATTTAAGCAACAAGATGTTTCCATAGCATTTTCTTTGCATTTAATTTTATAGGATCAGAGTTTTGCATGCTGGGGGATCTTGAATACTAGTTTGGCAGGTTTTGTGTTTCAGCGAACGCCTGATCCTCTCGGCTACTCTTGTCTCATTAACTTGCCTTTTAAGAAACTAAAATGCAACTCTCGTGTCCTGAGCAAAGACCTGCCTTAGTCAGCACTTCTAGAATATTAGTACTAATAATGCCTTATTTGTTACATTCTGTATGGTTATACGAGGTACCCAGCGCTTATTTTTCTTGCTATAACCTTTCCCTTGGGTGCGGGGGCCTGCGTGGTGGTGGGTGTTGATACCCGTGGCTGGGGAGGGGAGAAGTGGGGCTGGGCGTGCGGGCAGGGACCAGACCTCTCACACAGACCCACCAGAGGGACCTTCTCGGGACCTGGCTGGAACGTCCGGGGCCAAGGGCCAAACCTAGGTGGAGGTATGCAGCTAAATCTGTAAAAGCAACCTTATTTTTGAAGGTAACGTGGCTCTTGCTGGATTTGGTGGGTAGCACTGGACTTTCATCGGTGAAAACTGGTAACTTTTATTTAGGACGTCTTAATATAGCTTGAGAAAGGTCACCTTGCTATACAGGAGCAAAATAACCCCAGAACGCTCCCTCGGAGTGCCTGTGGGTACTTAATATTGAAACTGTTGACTGTGTGATTTAGCCCTTCCATGTCACGCTGTGATTCAAACAGTCACACTAATGCAAATGGCTTTCAAAATCTTTAGCTACCCTTTTTTCTTTTAGCGCTGAGATCGGCTTCACCCCGTCTCGGTTTACAAGGGCCGCCATTTCAATCTGTATGGGTTTTATTAAACGCATCCTGCAGCAGGACGCAACCGCTCAGCACACGCTTAAAGTTAAGTTACCAGTGTTTTTCTGGTTTGTTTTACCAGCGTGCTGGTTATCGGATGGGTTGGATCCTTTTTCGACTCGTGGCTGTGCTCAGTAGCGTGGTCTGCAGATGGCATGAACTGATAGCGCGTCCTGCACGGGGGTTTGTGGAGGAGCTGGAGGACCCAGGGCAGTTCACCTCAAGGAACAAAATAAGCCATTTCTGAAACTTAACGTTTTTCTAGAACCAGTGTGGTTGGCGTGTTCATGTTAGGTAACGTGTGGTGAAAAGCCCACTCCCTTGGTCCCTTTTCTCCCTGGGAAGCACGTTTGCGGGAGCGGCGTCCGACCTTGCTTTGACTCCCGTGACTTTCTGAACTGCGGGTGTAGGAGTGCGAATCTGCCGGGACAGCTTTGTGATTTCTTGGGAAACGGCGTTCCCAGAACGGCTGCTGATTTTTCATTTTGGCAGGAAGAAGGGACAGAGATGTGTACTAACAAGGCAGCTTTGTTTGGCTCGTTTCTGTGAATGAAGTCTATTGATCAGGAAAAAAAAAAAACCAACCCTTTGTTATTATTTGAGGGGGCTCTGCAGAGATTCGTACGAGCACCAGGAGTCTCGCCCGCTTTATTTGTTCACGTTTTCATCTTCAGGAGCCACCTCGTGTGCCCAAGTCTCAAACAGGGACACAGATCAGCAGACCCCTGCACTGGGCCCCCCTCCAAAGGCTTCTCCTCCAAAGATTTTGTCCTCAGCTTCCCCTTTAGTTACAGGGGAAGGAGGATCTGAATGGAAATTGACGATTCCGCGTTTCCTATTTTGCTGTGGATTTCTGTTTTGCATGCCTACAGCCCAAAGCTCCAAACACTGGCTTTTTGTACTTCCTGGTTGGGCTAATGAGCAGATTATTTCTTTTTTTAAACCCAACAAATGAAAATAGCCCGGCAGAGCAGATACCTGCGCTGGTGGTGCTTCGCGGCTGTATGAAACCCTCACGGGGCCGTACCTTCACTTGATGCAAGGTGAAGTAACCAGGACCTTTCTGCCCAGTTACACCAACTGACCCACACAACTCTATTTCTTCCTTTTTAAAAACCAAGTTCTCCCTGAGAGCAGGAATTAAAAAAAAAAAAAAAAATCTTAATTTCCCGTAGTGGTAGAAGTGCTGGTGCGGTTCTGACACGGTAACAGCCACCCAGACCCCCCGGGTGTACACGCTCTAATGAGAAATCGGCCCGCTTTGGTTAACGCGGCGGCAGGAAGCAGGTTCACTCCCTGTTTCCAGGGTCCGCACCTCGCCAGGCTGCAAAAATCTATGTACGGTTTAGGGTAAGCGAAGCGCCGCCAGGCAGCCCGTAAGTGTGTGTCACACGCTAGGGCTCATGTGTGAATTTTGGAGGGGAAGGCTTTTGCATCGCACCGAGACAAGAATATGAAGAAAAAAAAAATAAAAAAAGAGGAAAGGCGTTGTGCTAAGCAGTGGCTGCTTTGTACGTGAACACTAGAGAACCTGTACATTTCGTTGTTAATGTAGTGTTTTTCAGTTTGAGCAGCCTAACTCGGAATAATCTGTTGCGTTGTCCCGTTGGCTACAGGAGAGAAAACATCCGGGTCCCGGAATACTCCTTTCCCTTTTCCTAAATCATTGAGATCAACTTTCTCCTGCCTCGTTACTGTCATTTTTGAGTGCGCTGCTCTGGCTTTTGTCTCTCTCCGTGGAAAGTTTTGCTATATTTCACCGAGCAGAGACAAAATAAAGAATGAAGAGGGCTCCTCCCCCAGCCACTTGACCGTGCTGTGGTGCCACGGCTTGGTGTTCTGGGTGCAGGACTAGCACTTTCTGTGGCGCTTTCACGCAGATTCAGCCTATCTAAATATAGGCATCCCATCAGGGCATCGAAATGAGACGTGTGCTTGGCTTGGGGTGTCTGCTGAGACTGCGGGGGGGCAGAGAGGGAGAGAAGCCATTCTTTAGGTAGTGCCTTTTCCTCCCAAAGTGCCTTAGAAACATCGCAGTCTGGTTACAGCCTCATTTCGTACCCTCTCTTATAAGGACTCCCTACCTGATGTCCTGTGGCCTTTTAAAAATGTACAGCAACGTGAGATGTTAATCTATGTCAGAAGAGCATTTGGGTATTTGCATTTCATTTGATGTAACTGGTAATTTAAGTGAGACAGACTGGGCTATTGTGGGGACTCCACAAAGCCACCATGACAGTGGACTAACAGAATATTGTCAGAGCCTCACTGATCATATCTTGCCTTTTTTGTGTTTTACCTTATGGCAGTGAATCCTAACCCCAAATTTATAGGGAGTTCTGTCTATTTATACTTTTGTTGCCTTTTTTTTTTTTTAATTTCAAATTTGTTCACATCTTTCACTTGCCTGGAGCTGGTTTTATGAGTCATACAAATGTGCTCTGTCGTTTTGTTTCCTTCTGGGTAAGGTTGGATAGTGAGTTTTTGTTGAGGGTTGGGAGCAGTTACACTCTTGTGGTTCACTAACCTTTTGTAGAGTGTTTTATAAGAGAAACGTGAGGTCCTGGTTTTCTGCCTCTGCAGTGAAACCTAATGAGTTTCATACACATTGAGTCATGGTGTTGACAGGTGACTGATAAACATCTGCACTACTCCAGTTACCGTAACTAAAAGATTAGTGGATCTGATGTTTGCAAGTCACTTGCACGTGAAACATTTGACCTGGTCCATTTTTTATTACTTTTTTTTTAAGCTAGGATCAATTCTATCTTTTATGTAACCACAGAGTTCGGTTACTTATTGCTAGATGTTTATAAAAAGAAGTGACTTTAGTCCTTTTGGGGAGCAGTTTTATTTTCTCCTTGCACCTGGCATGGAGAAAACTCGTAGGGATGTGCTGCCCAGCCCTCCCTCCCCTGCCCCGCTCCCTGCTGGAAGAGGCATGAGTGGAATTTCAGGTACAATCTCTTAACTCTCCTCCCTTTCTGTCTCGTCTAGAGCTTTCAGAGCCCCAGCACACCCAGAGAGGCGTGTGTTTCACTCCTCTGCTGCTCGCCCCATGTCAAGTCACCCTAAATGTGGTGTTCTGTACATACACGCAGAGCTGCCCATGTTGGATTGTCTGAGAACCTGTGCTGAGTTCAAAGAGACCAGGCGTGGTGTGGAGGGAGCTGTAGTTGTCAGAGGAGAGTGCAGAAAATGGGCTTCAGTGTCCGAGGATGGATAAAAAAAGACTCTCTCAGATGGGTAACAGTTGTGAAAAGTGCATCAGACCTCAGCCAGTGCCTGTCTGCGGTGTCCTGTTAGAGAGAGCCATGCTTCTCGGGGGACAAGTCAAGAACAAAAGGGTGCAGTCTTGGTACTGAAAATGGACTATTTTGATCCATCATCTGTTAGCTCTTTTACAAGTATTTTCATTAATGGTTATTTTCTAGAAAAAAAGATGTGAGAAGTTAGTCTATGGAAACTTTGAGAATATTCTTTCCCTTAAGTCCTAGAATAATTACAAAAAATTAATGATGATTTGTCCAGTAAATATCCTCACCACCTCCTCTATTAGATCCGTTTGCTTTCAAAGCTTAAAAAAAAATGAAACCAAAGCCCCCCAAAAACCCCACCCAAAAGTTATTTGTGTGTATGAACAGCCTCTTTCAGCAGAGAACATTTCATGCCTCTTTACTTTTCATAGACTACTGCCATTTAGAAAGGGCATCACGGAGTTTAAATGCTTCTCTGCCCACCTGGGTAATTTAATACTTCTCCTCTCTTGCAGGTGAGAAACGCCATAGTTTTGATGTTAATTACAATTCAAGTTTCATTTACGAGAAGGAAAGCGACATAATGCAAGGGCGCATGATGGACCAGGCCATCAACAACGCCATCACCTACCTCGGGGCCGAAGCCCTGCGCCCCCTCGTGCAGACCCCACCGGCTCCCACCTCCGAAATGGTCCCCGTTATCAGCAGCCTGTACCCCATCCCGCTCACCCGCCCCGACCTGCCCAACGGCGGCTCGCAGGACGCGGAGAAGAGCCACGGCCACCTCAGGGACAAAAGCCTGTCCTCCGACAGAGGTCTTTCCCCAAACAACAGCGGCCAAGACTCCACAGACACTGACAGCAACCACGAGGAGCGGCAGAATCCCACCTTCCATCAGAGCCAGGTCATCCCCGCTCAGGCCCGCAACGGCCTCCAGTCCTTGAAGGATTTCCCGAGGCCATACGACATAATCAAGCCGCCCGCCATTTGCCCCCGCGATGCCTTCAAGGTCATCAACAAGGAAGGGGAAGCCATCGGCGTCTACCGCTGCGACCATTGCCGCGTCCTCTTCTTGGATTACGTGATGTTCACCATCCACATGGGCTGCCACGGGTTCCGCGACCCCTTCGAGTGCAACGTCTGCGGGTACCGCAGCCACGACCGATACGAGTTCTCCTCACACATAGCGCGAGGGGAGCACAGGGTAGTGCTCAAATAAAAGGACCCGTTTTCCAAGGTTTCCAAGGCTTTGCTTTAGATTGGAGGGGAGGCTTGTTTGTTTGTTTGTTTGTTTTTTTAATTAGTATAAAGAAATATCTTGAGTATTTTTCTATGCCAGTTTTTAAATGAGAGTCACGGGAAGATGACACCTTTTTAAACCTTTTTTTACCAATAATTCAGTGTTCTGTAGCATCTCTGCCCTGCTGCTGTGGTGAGCGGTACTGTACATGATACCATTTTTATACGAACTTTATTTTTGTGAAAAATAAGAGCCATTTAGGATGTTTTTATTTTTTTAATGTGCGTTTGTTTTTATGATGTGTGCTTTGACTCAGCGCAAAAGGCTTTTTTTTTATGCTGTGCTGCCGGTTTCCCTGCTTGGTCGGATGCAGAGTCAGAAGGGCACAGGAAGAGCTTGTTCTGGCTGTTCCAGTCCCCGTGGTCTTCAAACGGCTGATCACCCAAACGAGGAGAAAAAATAACCTGGGAGGGATTATTAATTCCTCTTTAAAGGTTTTCCCCTAAGTCTTAAAGAGCATGTGGCCCCACCAAACTTTCATTTTTCTTACCCCTCTGTTCACTTTCTTTAAACTCACTCCCACATGTGTCTTACTCGGTAACAGCAAAAGAAGAAATGAGCCCTGTTTTGGGGCTGGGGTTTTTTTACCGGTGTGCGTTTTTGGGATACCCAGTGAGCTCATCCAATGCGCTCTGGGGGAAAATCCAGATTTTTTCACTGTCGGAAAGTCCTCCTTTCCAATGGAGGCCAAGAAGGAGGATGAAACCCCGCTGTGCGTTGTGTCCCCGCTCAGCAGGAGCGGTGGCCGTGCCCTCCGGCCGGTGGCCAAGCCCTGGCAGGCGGCATCCCCGGGCTGGGAGCGGGAGTCACCCCGTCCTGGCGGCAGACACCGTGAGAATCTGCATACAGCAGTGTGTGGGAGCTGACGGCTCGATCACACCGTCTGGTTTTACGTGGGGATATCCCTCGGAGTGAAATGTGCTGTTTTGCAAGATGAGTATTTACCATTACTTTGAAGCTGGTTGTTAAAATAGTTCTTTTAATCTAATCATTGCTCCGCAGCTGTATTATTAGTCACGGCGCTGAAGATAGGAATTTGATAACAGTTTTGCTGAGTGAATGTTTATTCTTTGCAAAGTATTTTTGTATAATGTAGTTAAGTGTGTTCTGATGGACGGTTTTGCATCCATTGTACGGTTTGATATCTACGTTGCTTTTGTACTTTCCCAACGTGGCCGTGCCCATATCCCTGGGGATCCATCCCTTTCTGTGCGGGAAGGAGGGGGCACAGAGACCCAGGGGGAGAAGCCGAGGGTCAAGAAATGCTGAATTTCTCCCTCTGACCCGGGCTCACTCTTTTGGCTCAAATACTTTCTCCCTCCCTGAATTTTAAGGTACGAAAAAGGAAATTATATTAATTTTTCCCAATAAGGGTACTTCTGAAGAAGGGTAAATTAGTCTGCGGAGTGGTTGTCTCCAGTGCTGTGGAAGTGCTTGCCCCTGCTGATCCTCGGGGGGAAGGAGAACTCTTTTGCCACCTTGTGTGATGGTTATAAAATAGATTTAAAGGCTTTTCCAGTAACCAGTTTCCCACTGTGAGGCACACACAGTCAGCGGGTGGATGTTGGCTCTTCCCGGACAACGACCCGCTGTCACAGCGTCACCAACGGTTCCACCAAGGGCTCAACCCGCTCGGCTGAGGATCTGCCTGGCCTTGGGGAGGCTTCAGCCAGTTCCCCAGCGTGAATCCTTCCATAACTCCGTCTCTCACACTGCCTTCTCCCGGGGGAAGCGCCCGAGTTCCACTCACGATCGTGGCAGATGAAAAGGCTCCTTGTGGTTCAACAGGAACGAATGAGGTGACGCAGAGTAAAACGTAACGTGTCGCCTGCACAGGAAGCTCCTCGGGTGGCCCAGCGCGTGTCACGCAGCACCCCCGGCGTCCTTCTCACGCCACCACCAGCTCCTTGAAAACACTCTCCAGATGACTGTCCCCCTCTGCAGCCCCTCAGCCACCTACCCTTCTGTCCCAGGTGAGGTGAGCAATCCACCGCTGCGCCTCCGAGCGGCTCCGCTCAGGTTGTTGGGAAGGAAAGAGGGAGGTTTTCGCGGTGTCTGGCCCAAACAGCACCGTTTTCCCCCCACGGCTCGGGCAGAGTCCGTGTTTTGAGATGGGCTCAACTAAAAGTAGTTCCCGGCTCCATCTGGAGCTGAGGAGCCATCACCCCGTTACAGCTCTGCTGTTGAACAGGCGCATGTGGAATTTCAACCCAGTCATTTATTAAAAAAAAATATATGTATTTTTTGATGAGTGCTGTTTATCTGCTGCGTGATGCTCGCCCAGAACCAGGGGACTTTGTCCTCAGAAGGGGCTGGAGACCTGGACTCACCAACCACATGTGGTGCCAGAATCAGCCCCCTCCGTGTGTTGGGGGCCCCCCCCGGTGCAGCACACCCCGTGTGTGTGTCCCCAAGGACCTTCCCTCCGGTGACGAGCCCCAGCTGGGCTAAGGAAGCCCCTTGGGCCGTGCCCATGGGTGGAAGGGCTCGGGCAGTTTGTTGAGCTCGGGGGAGCTTCACAAATCACCTCATCTGGGAAAAGAGGGGGAAAACCAGCGGTGTTTTGTTATGGCCTGATTTATTCTGCTCCTGGTTTGGTTTTTTCAGTACAAAACATATTCCTGTTTGGACCGTTCTCTCCAAGCGCGCTCCAGCTGCTCCCTCGGCCTCGCTCGGTGTCCGTCCTTACCCCTGAATTACACCGGAGTGAGGGGGCACAGGGCAGGCGCTCGGGAAAGCGGCTTCTAGCACTGAGAAACGAGCTTCTGGGGGCTTAAAAAGTGCATTGAAAATTTTTTGAAAAAGTCGTTAAACTCTGATGTATTGACGGGACCCGGGTGTGGAAGCTGAGCCCGGAGCGAGGGCAGCAGGGCCGGAGCCGCTCGCTCCTATCGCCCCGGGATCTGTCAGTCACCGCCACGGGAGGAAGCCGGTGCCCAGCCTGGTGCTGCGGGGCCGGTGGCCAGGGCTGTGGCCAGCGGAGCAGCCACCGGTTCCTCAGCGCTGATACCCCCCCCAGATGTAAAGATAACGGGGGCGGTTCCTCCCACCGCTCAAAAATGGTGTCGGGCTTTAGTTTGGGTCCAGAAATGAGCGATTCGGTCCAGGGAAACCTGCCCTTCCTTCACCTGGGGGTGCCACCGCTCTCCCGCTCGCCCCACGAGCTCCGGACACGCGTCCCGGGGGGAGAACGGTCCCAGTTTGCCCCGGTAGAGCGGAAGCGATCCCCGCGGGATGCCCCTGGGGTGATGTGTCACCACCAGGCACCGTCCTCCTGCCCCCGGTGTCCCCGAGCAGGGTCACAGTGAAGCTGGGCCCCGGTAGAAGCACTGAGGAGCCTGGGGGTGGTGGCCTCGGCCGGCTGCGGAGCCAGGGGGCTGGCAAACGCTTGTGTCCGGCTTCGTGCCAAGGATCCATCTGCAGGTGACACTGGGCGTGCGGGGGGGGAACACTGCCCTCCCCCCGGCACAAAGGTTGTCCCCGAGCAGCCAGCGGTGGAAGGGACACGCGCCCCTCAGATCCCTCCCCGCGCCCCCACGCTCTCACCGCTCCCCCCAACAATGCCTGTGGCCACCACTGCTGTGTCCCCCCCCATGATCTGCGTGGGGACAGGTCTGTGACCCCCCCCCCCAAAAAGTGTAGGGTGAAGAAGGTGATACTCAGCCCCACAGCGGCTCCAGTGGGGGGGGGCTGTTTTGTTTTCCGTGGGGCACCGGGGGCTGTGCCCACCGAACCGGGACACATCACTCAGACAGAAACATCCCGGGGGGTGCCGAGGGGGGAGGCTCATGCCGAACCCCCCTCATCCCATCGCACCTCCCCGCAGCACTTTTTTTAGCACCTGTTTGAACAGGTTGACGTTGTTCACGCTTATTTCATACTCTCCTGACACCTTCCACCGCAAGAGGCTGGACGGGCGTGAAACACCCAAAAGAAAAAAAAAGCAGAAAAAAAAAGAAAAGAAAAAAAAAAAGCAAGTCAGAGAAGTCAGAGGATCTTTTTTTTTTTTTTTTTTTTTTTTTTTTTTTATTTTACCTTCACTTCCTTCCCAGCCCAGGTGAAAAGCAGAGTTATTTTCCCCTCGCCGTGGTGCTGCCGGGCGGCTCTGAAGGATGGATGCCACCTCTGATGGGTGCCACCGGGAAGGGTGACAGCCCCCGCAGCCCCACGCCAGCCCGGGGCGGGGGGGGGACAGCCAGTCCCACGGCGTATCCCCAGCTTTGGCTTTTCCCTAAATAAGAGCAGTTTTGGTGCTAACCCACACCCCTTCTGCCTGGAACCAGAACCCCTCCGAAGCGCCGGGGTGCTCTTACGACAGAGCGATCCTTATCAGCCCGATAGGAGAGGCCGGAATTGCGATAGCGCGGGGAGGGACTCGTTCCCCCCACACACATCGTGTCCAAACACGCTTCCTAACGCCTGAAAAAATCCCTATAAACATCCTTCCGGGGCTGAACTGCATCCTCTGAGCATCCCGGCCGCCTCCTGCTGCCCCTCGGGGAGCGGTCAGGCCCCCCCAGGAGTGGGGGGCAGCGCCCGGAGGGGAGAGCGGGGTGAGGGAGGACTGAGTCACCGGGGCCACCTCCTCCGTGTCCCAATTCTCCAGCCTTTCACCGAGTCACGCTCCTCCGCGTGGGTTGGGGGGCTCTGCCAGCCTCCTGTGCCCCCCCAAAACCTGGGGGGGGGGCGAGGCATGAACCACCAGGGGCCACCTCTGTGCCCCCTTCCCTTGGTGGGGGGGGTGTGTGTCTTCCTCCAGCGCTGGCACTGCCGAGGAGCAGTTGGTAGCCCCGGGACACGTGGGCTGCGAAGTGGGGTCACCGTGGTGGGGGCAACGGGTTCATGTCACGCCTGATAGTGTGTGTCCCCCCCCCGCTCCCCCCCTCGTTTCGCCGGGAGGGAAGTGAAGCCCCCGGGGACCCGCGCGCTCCCGCGCCACCCAGCCAGTCCCTCGGCGGGGTTATATCTGGTGCCACATTTGCATCGCGGCAAGTCAGCGCACCTGGGGGGGCAACGAAACACACACACCCCCCCCGGGGGAGCGCGGGGACGGGGAGCGGCTGAGAATTGTCACACGCAGGGTCGCCGGGGCGAGGAAAGTCCCTGCAGAGGATTGTTTTTAGAAGAACCTGCCTCCCACCCCAGCGGCTTCAGCCCCTCGGGGAGAGCCCCCCTCGCCCCCC
>JAOXJK010000011.1:5032257-5050081 GCA_025774025.1 Xenus cinereus
TCTTGAAAAGTAGCTGAGGAGGAGGTGAGAGGAATCACCACCTACTTCTCCTCTGTTTCCCTTTTAAAAGAAAAGATGTGTGGAACTGGTCCCCATTCCGACCCAGGGAACATCAGCCTGGGCTGAAGGATGTGGGGCCAGTCCCCATCCCAACGCGGGCCAAGGGATGTGGGGCCACTCCCCATTGTGCCCTGAGGGGTGCCAACCCGGGCTGAGGGATGTGGGGCTGGTCCCCATCCCGACCCGGGGCCAACAGGGATGAGGGATGAAGGATGGGGGGGAGTGTCAGTCCCCATCCTGACCCAGGGGATGTGGGGCTGGCCCCCATGCCAACCTGGGGGTGTCAGGGCTGAGGGATGTGGGGCTGGCCCCCATCCCGACCCGGGGATGCCAGCGCCGAGGGCTGCACGAGCACCGCAGCGGGGAGCTGCCGCTTTCAAGGAGTTTTCTCCGGGGGAGGAACTGAAACGCGTTTTGATTTCTCTAAAAAAGCCCTGCACGACTCAACCCCAACCGCCTCAGCCTGCGCTCTATTATGTGAGATGCATTAAAAAAAAAAAATTTTTTTTTTTTAAAAAATATATATAATCCTTGGCTCTGCGGGGGAAGGGAGCTGAGGAAGGGCTGGGAGCAGCAGCGGGGGCTTGCGCAGGGTCCCGGGGCAGAGAGGGGGTCCTGGGCGCAGGCAGGGACAGCTGACTGACTATTTTGGGGGTTCTGGTAGGCACAGGAGGACCCCCCCCTTAGATTGGGGTGTTTCAGCAGGGCAGGAGGCACAGACTTTTCCCTGGAGCAGGAGATGGTGGGACCATTGGTCCAGGGGCCATTTCAGACACTTCCCTGAAACGAGCTCCGGGGTGAAGCTGCGTCAGGGACACAAAAACACACACACACGTGTGTGTAATTCTCACCCTTCGTGGCAGGAAGGGATGAGCCATGGGCTATAAATACTTCTCCAGGGCCAAAGGAAATCGCAAGGAGGAGAGAAAAGGGGTCTGGGCACGGGCAGGGACCTTCAGGAAGATGGTGGAAGCGGTTGACAAGTGGCTTATTAATAGCTCGGCCGCTCCGGCATTTCTCCCGGCAGCGGAGGCAGGCAGTGGGCGAGCGCTCTCCGGCCCGGGAAACACAAGGAACGTCTTTCCTTTCCAAGCCCCATCTTGCACAACCAAGTGGGGGTTTCGTTCTCCCCCCGAACCCACGCGTTTCGGAGGGGGCATCGGAGCCAGCTCCGTGAACGAAAAACATGGATCCAGAGCAAAAAAAAAAAAAAAAAAAAAGAGGGGGCAGGAGGCCACGCTCTGCTCTGCCCCTGCTCTCGCTGCCCGGGCAAACGCTTCTGCAAATCCTTTTCCAAAGCGTTTCCCAAGGCAGGAGCTGATCGACTTTGCGGGGAGGGAGGGAGGGACGTGGGAGGGGAGGGGGGCTTTGCAGCAGAGTGCTGATGAATGGAGCCTTTGTGCTCGCTGCTGCAGCGCCCCGTTACCACGTCAACCTTCAGCGGAGGAAGAAAACGGGCCAGCTCCGCTCCCCCCCATCCATCCGCCCGACCCCGGCTCCCTTCCTGCGCTGCCTTTTGTCTGGGCCACCAGCGAGGACTGGACGCAGCGAAACAGTTCCAGACCCGGGTCATCTCACCGGGGCAAAGCACCTTCCCCCGGGAGCGGGGTCAGCCCTGAGGGGGGGTCCAGGCTTGTAGCCGGGTCCCTGGGCACAGGGGTGAGTGAATCCCCCCTGCAGCGGGTCCCTGGGAGCAGCCAGACCACACATCCCCAACTATTTTTGGTCCCCAAAGAGGATAAAAATCTCCTCTCCCCACCCAATCCTGCACACAGAGATGTGAAACCCCCAAGCAAGATCTCAGCCAGGTAAGGGAGAGCTTCCCCACCTCGCGCTGGGGGGAAAAAGGGTGATTGTCAGGTAAGTGTTTAACCTCCACCAGCAAAACTCCAGTCCCTTCAGGGCAGCCTTCGATATTGAGCCGCTTTCGGAAGGGGCCAGCAGGATGGCAACCGCTGGGAGCAGAGAGCAGGCCCCCAGCAGGAGGCCGTGAGCTCTGCTGGGGACGGGATACGGCCGCAGCGCTCCCGCATCGGCGAAGAGCTGGTTTTACCTTCAGGTCCGTGTTGAGAATCCAAATGAAGGTGCAGACCCTGGGGTTGCTGGGACATTTCAGTACGATGAATCCTCCGGGCCCGTTCTCGCCCCTGCGGGGAACCCAGAGCACACAGTCAGCGCCGGGGCCGGCTGAAAAACCATTTCCTAACGCTCCGGGGTGCACGGCACCCATCCTGCGCCAGCTCCGGCAGCAGCTGCCCCCCCTCCTCTGCCTGGCAGCGAGGATTAGAGCCTGGGGGGGGGTAAGAGCAGATGCGTAGAGCGCCCGGGAAGGGTCTGCTTTGGCTGCGGGCGCAGCAGCGATACGGCAAGGCAGGTTTCCCACAGGTGCCTTGGCAGCGGTGGTGCCAGGGCGGCCGCAGGGCCACGGGCTGAGAAGCATCTTCTGCCTCTGGACCACGCCAGCCCGGTCCTTCATCACCGGGGGGGTTTTCCGAGGCACAACCCTGTGGAAACGGGTGCAAAGGAGCAGGTGCCAGGGAAGCCCTGTGCGGTCAGGACGGGCTCGGCGCGGGGAGCCTTGTCTCTACAGCCCCCAGATCCTTCCTCGCACCATCTGATCCGTCTCAGAGACAAGAGCTACGCTCACAACGCGCAGCCCAAATACAGATTTCGGTTCCCTGTTCAGAAACACGCTATTTTTTGCTGCATATATTTGTAAAAAAGATTTTTCTAGGGCCCTGAAATCCCCAGCTCTTAAATAGACTGAGGCAGCTGTAACGGCTCCGAGTTAAAATGTCAATTACTTTAACCAGATTATTAGGAAAAACAAAGTCAGTGCGCGAAGTGGCACAGCTGGGCCCCAGGCACCGGCGCAGACAGTAACAAGGAGTCCTTGTTTGATGAGACCAACCCCGCCGAGATCCATCAGCAGCCGGGAGAAGCTGTCCCTTCGGAGAGGGAGAGGCCAAAGACCTGCCACCGCTTCGGGAGCCGGTCCATCCTGACGCAGCCCCTTTCACCCACGGGACCATCTCCCTACCTTGCAGCCTTTAAAGTCAGCAAGTGACGGGCTTACGAGGAGCAAAAGGCATTTGAGAGGCTCAAAGCGAGCCACGGTCAGCTGTTTACTGCCCCTCAGGAATGGCAGCCGGCCCTGTTTGGGAATTAACTGTTACACAAACAGGATGCGGACTGGGTTGGGGTTTGTGCTGTTCCTGGTCGGCACCTCCACTCCCCCCTGAGCCCGGGAGCTGGGAAACGCCCGAGCAACACCGAGCGAGAGGCACAGAGAGTTTCTTCAACAAAGGAAGAAGAACAAGGGAAGCAAGGTTTAGTTCCACAAATAGATCAGCTTCCTGCAAAGGCTGCCAGAAAGACAGCAGGGTTTTCATTTAAAAATGAAATGAAGCTTCAGCTTCGCCCTGAGCTGGAGCAAAGCGCGTGTGTCAGATCCCAGCTAAAAAAAAAAATAATACTAATAGAACCTGCCTCTTACCTGACATATTTGGAGAGCGGAGGCTTCAGGTTGTGCGTGGTCGACATCCCTGAGGAAATGTACCTGTCTCTTCTCCTCTCGATCCGCCGCACGTTCACGAAATCCCTAAGCAAAAAAAAAGCAAAAAAAAAAAAAACCAAACCCATAAAAAAAGGGCGCTGAGTGCTTTAAAAATGTGCAACAGGACATCGAAGGAGCAGGTTCCGCTCTCTGGGAAAGGCTGTGGCAGCGATATGTCAACACAGGGACAAAGCACAGCGCAGCGCTGTTATCAGGGAGACCGACTGACTGACTGAGACAGATTTTTGAGCTCCGAGACTCCTGCCAGGAACGTCTGGAGGAGAATTCAGGGGCTCTTCGCCTTTGGGAGCGTTACCCGCAGCCCCAGCCAGCCCTGCCTCGTTGGCACCGGGAGCTCCCGGCCAGCGAGGAGCGGGCAGAGCCGGGGCAGAGCGTTCTCACCACGGTCAGATGCTTCTCTCCCTGTTTTTGGAGGGTGTGTAGGGGCTCAGAACGGAACAGACAGTGGAATAAACTGACCTTGGGGAAACGACACCGCCCGCGGCCCCAGCTGCCACGTCGTACGAGACGATCGTGTTGTCTTCAACCCGCTGCAAGATCTGGGGAGGGATGGGGTGGGAGAGAAAATTAAAAAAAAGAAGAGATATATTCCCTCAGCCTGTGCCTGCAGGAGCCAACAGCTGGGCGATACCGACCCTCCCCTACAACAGCAGCAGGATTCACAGCAACCGGAGTGTCTTTAGCAGCTGATCTGAGGCCGAGGGGAACCAGCTCGTTGGCAGCGTGGGCACAGGTTTGTCTCCTGCCCTGGCACTGGTCCCTCTGCCTTTCTGGGGGGGCACAGGCGTTGCCTCCGGATCCCCCCCCACACCAAGGGCGTGCGAAACACCCAAACTCTCCCAAGGAAAAAAAAAAAAAATCAGGCTGGGCTGAGCCCGCTGGCCCATCTCGCTGCCCACCTCGTGGGCTTTTGGCCGGGCACACGCAGGCAGCTGGCTACCGCAGAGCATTCGGATCGTACGGATGAGCGGCGGAGATTTAACGCCTCAGCGACTCGGATCCAGCTAAGCTCCAGTAGGGCCCGGGCTCCGCCGACAGCCGGCGTTGGACTGGGAAGCTCCAACTCTCCCCGCTCCAAGGAGCTCCTGTGATTAAGCCATCTTTGTCCGGCGCGCTCACCTGGCAAGCTGCCACCGTTCTGTTCCACAGGATCATCTTCTCGGGCTGGAGAATAACCTCCTGGTAAACCGTTTCGGCAGAGCACTGTAGGAAAGCCTGAGGACAGAGCCAGAGCCAGTTAGACAGTCCCCCGGCACCGCTTCGGGAAGGTTATTTTTAAGGAAGGCCAAGGCAGAGCCCAAAGAACAACTGGGATAACAGAGGAGGGCACTGGGGAGGTCGGCCTGGCTCAAGGTTGTCACCCCTCTGCCACAGCGCTCTGGTCCCCAGGGGCCTGAAGGGACACATGGAGGCAGAGAGGACAGAGCAGACCATGGGTCCCAGCAGCTGTCGAACTGCCGAGGTCCTGCTGAGGTCAGAGAGTCTGTCTGTAACACGGTGAGACGGACAGACCTCAGGGCTGGCTCCTCTCCCCACCCTCACCCCACTTCCTCAGCAGTTCTGCTTTTGGGAAGTTGCTGAAAAGCTTTTCTGAGCTCCAGAGCAGACAACATTCATTTCTCCACATCCCCGTGGGATGGGGGATCTGTGGAGGCAAATGGTTAATGCAGTAAAGTGGGACCATCCAGCTTTTTTTTTTTTGCTTTTTTTTTTTTCTTCTCTCCTCGGGAATACAGAGCTGCTCCATCGGCAGCTCCTGCCAGCGAGGCAACATATGCACTGGAACAAAGAAAAGCCACCGCAGCACCAATGCTTCATTAAAGCGTGGTTTCCAGCCAAACCACTCCAGCGAGAGGGCACAGAGCAAGGCACTTCCGAGCAGCTCTTCTCAATGCCAGGCGGCAGCAGACGCACGCTCAGCCCTGGTCTTGCTGGCAATTAGTTGCAATTAGCCTCCTTGGTCAGATTAGTCCTAGACGCTGGGGTTGGAAGCGAGTCTTGCAGTCACCTGCTCCCACTTCTACCAGCAGAGACTGGGGCCCGAGCATATTTGCTGGGGAGTTTGTCTGCCAGCCAAGGGGCTTTCCTGGAGAGATTCCCTAGAGCGAGGAGCGCGGTTCATCTGTCTCAAGCAAAGAGAGTGTGTTTGCAGCCTGCCCTGCCCTGCCAGGGCCAGGGGAGAGCCTGAAAGCTGAGCCACGGCTCTGAGGAGAGCAGTCGCCCTTTGCCCATACCCCACAGCACTGAGGAAGTGACCCGGGAAGGTTCTTACCTTTAAAATAAAGGTCTTGCCGTGGAAAGGTATTTCAAAAGTGTAAACAACATCACCAAAGTCCTGTGCAGGAAATAAGAAAGTTACATTTACAATAGCAAAAAGAAATTGCCTCTATCTGGGGTAAAGTCTGCACAGGCTGGGGCTGCAGGAGCCATCCCGCCTCGTGCGACATCCCTCGAGTGTCCCCTTGTGTCCCCCCCCGGGCACCAGGCAGTGACCCCCAGCACGGGAACTGCACCGAGTGTGTTTTAGATGCACAGGCATAAATTTCCATAAACAAAACAACATCCTGAGTAGCGGCAGCGATGAGACAGAAAAAGAATCTGCCCCACGCCAGGCTGCGAACCCCACGTCAAGGTCAAATTCTCTCCGTAACGAGCAACCGACGCCGGGACAAGAGAAAAGGGGTCGCTTTGCCAACGCCGCTGTTGTTACCTACATCCCAGGAGAGACTCCCCGGAGGGGTCACGGATGGACAGATGATAACCTTTCATCGTTAGCCCCGTGTTAAACTCTGATTAGTCTATTTAAATCCATCCCCCCCCCCCCGCCTCGGATAAAGAAAACAATCTGCCCAGCTAGTTTGGCATCAGACAATGGATCACTTGACAGGGGAATTTTAAACACCAGATGAGACTGCAGTTTGCAGGACTCTCACCCCACTCATGTTGCGGACCCACAAGCAGAAAGCAAGGTTGGGTTTAGGGGGCAGAGACACCGCCCCGTTTCTCCCCACCCTTTGGGGAGAGAAAGGAGCTCTAATACTCCAGAAAACTCTACTGTGGCTCAGGGAATGAACCAGGGAGGTGAGGAAAGAGGCAGATGGGGGGCCCGCTTTGCTTCGGGGGCCTCTGTGCTGCCCAAAACAAGGGGTGGGACTTGCAGATCCCTTTGGCAAAGCCACAGCAGAAAGATGACACGTCCCCGATTTATGCTCCAGCACCCACAAGGTCCCTGTCCTGGGGAAGGGGGGACACAAAGAGCTTTGGGGGTGGGAGGAGCAGTTTGTCCCACGCTCTCCTGGGCAGAAAGGCCAGATCCCAGTTTGGCTCCGTCTCCCCAGGATGCTCAAAGGCACCTTGCCATGGAGCGAGGGCAGACAGGGCCCTCCAGTAGCCCAACGGCTACCAAAGGTGAGCTGCCCACCCCTGCCATCTAGAGGGAGGGGTGATGGGCTCTCTCCTGTCAAACGGGAAGGCAATTAAACGTCTAATTAAATAAGAGGGGATTTTACATTTAACTGAACTGGAATAGATTCCTAATTCAATCAGGTAATTGTAACGCTTGTTAATTTTTCATGTCGCAAAGAGGTTTCAAAAGCCTCATTTCTCCTCCCGTTTTTGCTAAGCCATCCGTGCTTTCTGTCGGCAGGTGGGGTCGGGACACACACACACACGCACACACTCACACACACGACACTTGCATTGTTTTTCTCGAACTTCCAGTTCTCCTCCTGGGCAAGGATTTGGTCCACAACCTCCATCGCATCTTTGCCTTGTCGGATATACTCTCTTTCCTAGGAGAGAAGGGAGCAGCCCATCAGCTGGGTTTGCAGGAAGCCCGAAGTGTGGGTGCAAGGCTGGCTACACCCCTCACCCCCCCCGCGGCTGGCAGAGGGGATCTCTCCCATCACCGCACCGCAGAAATCCCTCAATTTGGGTCACAGAGGCCTCATTTTGGAGCTCAAAGTCACGCTCCCCGCCCTGGCTGGTATCCACACACCAGCTGCGTCCACCAGCGAGCCTCCCGCCTTAACGGAAAGGTTTCCAGCAGGCAAAGGGCTGTGAGATGCCCAGGGCTTCCTTCTGCGGAGGTGCCAGAACCGGGGCTGACCGACCGGCAGCGGAACCGCTTGGAAAGGAGCAGGAAGGAGCCTGTGCCCAGTCCCAGGATTCGGGGAGGCGAAGGGCCACCCCGGGAGCCACAGCTCAGCGGGGACGGTTTGAGGTGATGCCCCTCTTGGTATGTCACCACGTAATCAGGGACCGAAGAGGGACGGGCAGGAGGCAGAGCCCAGCCCCGGGGAAGGGGGTTCATGTCGGGTGTTACCCCAAGGAGCCCCTCCTGCTGTGGCCACAATGCCACCGGTCCCAGGGCATATCCTGGTGCCGAGGGGCAGGCAGAGCTCCAACTGTCCCCAGAACAGAGGGCTGTGACAGGAGGGACAGCAGCCTCTGGGTGCTCTGATGGGGCTGCAGGATTGTTGGAGCCTCCCACGGCCCTGGATGAGCCCGACAGGGCAGGGATGGCCGACCTCAGGCCACGCTGCCTCTATTTACCTGAGCCGTCAGCGCCTTCCTCCCCGCACCTTCCTCATCCGACTCATTGTCCGACCCTGGGGGGGAAGCACACAATTAAAACAGAGTTGATGAAGACCTCGCTTGTACAATCTCCCCGGGACAGACACTATCCGATCCCCATGTCCGCCGGGAAGGGCTGTCGGTGGGGACAACCCCGGCTCTGCAGCCGGCTGACAGGCGCTGCCCGGCTCTCTGGAAGGCTGAGCACGGACCGGGTGTCAGCTACACCGCGACAACAACTGCTCCGGTTGACATCTCCTCGCTCCCGAGCAGGGGAGGTCTCCGGAGCCGTCACGAAGCGGTGTCACAGTCTGGTGGCGTGATGCCAGCTCTTATCCTCACCTGCTTGTGGCGACTCAACCCCCCCATGTCCTCATCCTCAGGGCAGCATTTTTGGAGTACTTTAGCCACCGCATTTAATCCCCAGACCACAAAAGGCTCCCGTTTCCCACAGAGCCGAAGCCAGGCACGTGGGGCAGAGCCTGACGCTGCTTCGCAGATGGCACGGGGACAGCGTGGCCATGTCCCCCCCCTTGCCCAGGCGCAGGGCGAGGAGAGGGGAGCCTGTTTTTGCAGCGTCAGTTCTTGGAGGCTCCGCCACCCACCGCTGCCAGGGGCCGGGATAACGAGACAAGAGCTCGGGGAGGAGGCGATTATAGAGGTGAGGAGATCTGGGAGGAATGCTGCGAAGGGAACAAGGTGGGAAAACGAGGCGTCGAGGTGACGGCAGAAGGGGAGGAGGAGGAGGAGCACGTCTTACCTGCGAAGGACTCTGGTGGGGAGTAGAACTGCCCCTCGGAAAGGGCTCTGGGGTACAGCAGGGGCCCACGGGAGGCTGCAGCCTGGGCTGCCAGGTACCCTGCCAACCAAAGCACCAGGTTTTACACACACGGAGTCCAACGCTTCGATACCGAGAGGTCCCGGAACTCCCACCACATTCATCCCTAACTCAACCACCCTCCCAGCCACTTTCTTCCAGACACAGCCGGTCTTTTCGTGCTGACACCAGCCAGCCCACAAGCTTTTCAGCTCCTATTGCCTCATCTTTTGTTTGAGACATTTTATCTGCATGGAGATCAATGGGCTCTTTTGCCTGTCAAATCCAAAGGCGATTAAGCATCTAATTAAATAAGAGCTTCCCCTGGAAGCAATTTGGAACCTGAGCCTAATCCAATAGAGGCATTAAACACTTGATCATTTTTCATCTTAAAGCCTCCTTGCAAGACCCAAACATCCTCTGGTGTTTTCCAGTCACTCAGTGCATTTCGGATTGAGCCCCTCTTGACAAATCCTCCTTCATTTACGTGCCATTTCCCAAGTCCTCTTACGTCAGCAAAGCTCAGGAGAGCGACAAACTCCTTTTGCTGCCTTAGGAAGGGGCAGACGTGCCAGTCCAGGCCGAGCACCCGCTCCCTGGAAGGGACCCCGGGAAGTTACAGGCGCCCAGCACCGCGGGGTAATTTGTGAAGCATTAGGTCAGACCCGATCTCCGTTTAGTCTGACCTCAGCGAGCAGGGGCTGGAAAATTTCACACCCCATAACTCACGCCGCGCCCCTGCAACGCGTTTGGGAGTGAAGCAATCCTCTCTGAAAGGTCCCCAGCCCCGATCCAGCGACAGATACCCAGGGACGGAGAGTCCAAGAGTCCGCCTGGCATCCGTCCCACTGTTTCAAAACATTTTCTGCGACGCGGAGGTGAGCTCCCTTTCCAACGTGTCTGGCTTCAGGATCCAGACATTGGGGAATCTGGCACGTTTTTCTCCACCCAATTAAAAGATGCTTTTTATAATCTGGTATTTTCTTCCCCTGAAGGGACTTATATACCATAACAGAATTGAGTCAGGCACGCACCGTCACAGCCAGCCTGGAGATCACTTCTCCATAAATGTCATATCTGTCAAGGTGCTGCCAAAGCAGCAGAAACCCCAGGCCTGGTGCTCTCAGCTGCCAGCTCCTCCCAGAGGGGAGCAAAATACTCACAGCGTTCCTCTTTTGCTTCCTGAGTTAGGACTTTAAAATCAAGGAACCAAGTCTCCAGCCAAGCAATGACAAACGAGACGATGGGAAGCAAATAGCCGAAAGCCCCTTTGGTCAGAAGCTGCAGGGAGGGAAGAAAGCAGAAACCATGGGGAGTTACACAAAGGGGAAAACATCAGCATCGAGTTATCACAAAGCAATCCCCTGCGAGCCCAAGGAAACCAACCTCAGATAGGATGACCTTCACAATCAGGAAGGCGCTGGATACCAATGTAGTGACCTGAAATATAAATTTACGTAGCTCAGATCCCTGCGAACTCCAGGAGGAGAGAGGAAAAACTAAAAACAGGAAAGCAGAAATGGCCTTCTTACCGCTATCACCCACCAGTGGCGCAGCTTTACGATGGCATAGGCCAGCAGCAACACAAAAAACCGAAAGAAAGCCAAGACCTTTAAAAACAAAAAGCCATCGACACTAATCACTGCCCTTGTCCCTCTGCCAGGTGCTGGGAGGACACAGACACGGGGCCAGCTCCCGAGGACATCGCCACCCAGACAGATGGGGTCAAGGCTGCGACAGGACGGGCTGTGACCTGCCCGATTTCCCTCAGCCAGGCGAGGGGCAAGGCTGCGGGGAGCCCCCAGGACACCCCCCTGGCACACAGACCCTCCCTGCCCATCCTTCGGCCTCGTCACCCCAAGCTCCGAAGCCGTTTCCTCACCCGCAGCGCTCTGGGATACTCACAAATATATCGAAGAAAGAGGACTTAAATTTGTACTCGATGATTTCATTCTTCAGGTTCTTCTGAATGCCATCCTTGGTCTGAAGGGGAGAGAGGAAAGCAGAAAGCTATTGAGTGCACTGATAAGAAACTAATGGTAGAAATCACCCGGCCGAGCGGTGACCGGGGGTTACCGCCGGGTCAGGTTATGCATCGGGCATACAAATGCCTGCTGCGGGCTCCTCTGCCAAGGCAGGACCACGGGAGGATGCGACAGCCCATTTCACCCTCGGTTTCACAGCAAGGGGCGCGAGTCGGGCAGCCGGAGCCGGCGTAGCACGTGGTCACATTAAACACTCCTAGGTGGGGTTTTTCTAACGCTGAAAACCCGCTCTTTTGGCTCAGCACAAAGCCGTAAAGCTTGGCCGGACGCCCCCTCCCACTCGTGTTCACCGCCGCCACGTGTGGCTTCAGGCGACAGACTTCAGCTGTATGGGAGGAGATGCAGGAAAAAAAAAAAAAAAACACCACCAAAAAGTGAAAAACCACAGGAAACTGCTTCTCTAGCACCTTCAGTAACGGCCCAGCAAAGCGTCTCCCACAGCTGGACAATCCAAACATCTCCCTGTGAGGGCTCTCAGGGGTCACGCAGGGAAGCGGTGGAATTTAAGCTGCCATCGTCCTCGGTGTGCAAAGCACCCAGGGGTCCCCTCTCCTTCCTTCCCTGCAGGCCAGCTGGCTCCCCACGGCTCGCAGCGGTGCCGAGCTGCCCTCCAGGACGTCTGAGCGAGGAAGGCAACCGGCAGGTTCAAACACACTGGGGAAGAGGGAGAGGAAGGAGAGGAGGAGGAGGGACGCGCACAGAGAGGCTGCGAGGAAATCTGAAAGAAGCAAAACCGCTTTCTGGGATATCGCGTGGAAAAAAAGCTCACGGAAAGACCTCTCTTGCCTCACCCCGAGAAAATCTGGGGCCCGACAGGCCCTGGTACTTTTGACACCATAAATCCTTGTTTCTCGGGAGCCCCGAATGGCTGTTTATGAGAAAGCGGATGGCTCAGGTAACTGGAACAAATGCTTCACCTTTAGGCTATTGGTTTGAACGCAGCCCAGCTGGCCTGGACGCGGGTGCAGGCTGACAGCTGTTTGATGATCTGTGAGAAACAAGTTGGTGGATCTCAGGCCAGTTCTTGGCAGCCTGATGTCCTGGCACCCTCTTGTCAGGCAGTCCAAGGACAGAAGAGGCAGCCATCGGGAAGCGGTCCCTCTAGGTCAGGGCCGGTGCTTAATATTCAGGGAAGGGGGAGGCAAAGCAGTTCTGCACTATTGCTTTATCCGATCTGCGGCTGCGGGACTCCTGCCAGCCGGCTCTGCTGAGCCGCCTCCGAAAGCCTCTTCCCCGCTACGAGATGCTGCAGGAGGAAGGAGACACCAGAAAAGCTTTGGATTCCTATTTCCGGGAGGTGTTTTCAGTATAAATACAGGCCAGGGCCACGAAGAAGGAAGAAGAACCGTCTCCGAGGCATCTCTCGGAGAGCAGCGAGCTGGGAGGATTACAGTTTGCAGGCAAGAGACATTTAACGAGGGGCCAATTTGCTGGGCTTATCTCGCAGCGAAGGAAACCGTTTGATAAAAAAAGCATTAGTCATGATATGAAAATCGCTGCTCTTCATAACTAGGAAAATAAGCTGTCCTAATAGCTTTAAATATGCAGCATCTCGGCTCGGGGCCCAAATATCAGCAGTTAGTCACTCATTAATGGCTACCTGCGAGACCTGTGCTCAGCATCACCCTGGTGACCGCGCTGGCAGATTAATTCCCTGAGGCTGGGTATATTTATTTGTTTTTTGATTTGTAGACAGCACTTCTCCCAAGAGCCCAGAGAACGGGGACAAGAGCAGGAGGCCGGGGTCCAAGCCGGGGCGTGCAGGACACCGTCGGCATCGCCGGAATGCTGGCTGAGAGACGGTTTTTCCTACTCGGGGGTGGGGACACACACAGAGAGGGGTCTCTTCAGGCTCTGGACACCGCACAGGCAGGGGGAGGGAGCTGCTGGCAGAGACAATCTGTTAAGTGCAGACACCCAGGAGATAAAGAGGGCAGAGATAAGAGCCCGTTAAGTGAGCGCAGGATCCAGTGCTGATAAATAAAGGCCAGACACCGGCCGCAGAAGCGCTGGGGTCTATCTGTTCATCTCCCCTCCCCGCTCAGGTTGTTCCAGGGGAGGACACGTCGTACCCGAAACCCACCCCCAGCACGGCCGAAACCAGTTGGGACCAGTTCAGGAAAGATAAACAAAATGCAGCTCGGGGAGTAACTTTGACCTGACGGGATTGAAGGAAATAAACTGGATTTTCCCTGGGCATTGCAACAGTCGTCTCGCTGAGTAAACACACAGCAGCCTGTGACAGCCGCTTCGGAGGGGACCGAAACCCTCGTGTTCCCCTTCGTGGGTTCCCCCGTGCCACGGAGCAGCACCTCCTGCTTTCAGAAGCTGAGATTAGTAGCAGAACGTTGGGACCAAAGCTCAAAGCCCCTTTTGTCTCTGCCCAACAGCTGGGAGGGCGAGAGGAGGGTCTGCACATCCTCCTCTAAGAACAACAGGGCAGTGAAGCTGGTGGCTGCCTGGCAAACCCAGTGAGGAGCTTCATGCGAGGCGAGGGGAGCAGGAGAGACGTTCCACGGGCCCCAGGTCTCGTTACTCCACAACGGGGAGCGTTACAGGCTACTGTGTTAACGACCCTGGGCGGCCACAACAGAGCCCAGCAGCAGGAAACGAGCTGGACTTTAGCTCACAGCGACTGCACAGCGGCTCCTCGGCCAGCGCAGATCAGCAGAAGCGCTGGGAAGAGCAAACAAAGACTTGGCCCAAGACTTCTGAAGCAGCGCAATTAACGGCGGAGGGAACAGAGTTTAAAAAACCCACAACTTACAAGGGTAAAGACCCCACGGATTTGCTGCCCCCGACTTACATTCAATTCGATGATCCACAGCAAAGAGATGAAGAGCAGGTCGAAGGTGACGAAGAGGCAGAAGGTCCTCCTCACATCTGAGATGGCTTTTCTCTTCTCTGGAGAGATGTAGTAGTACGGGGAGAAGCCCTGGCTCTGGGAGAAGGAGGTGCTGATGGAGGCAATGGCTGGGAGGCTCCGTTCCAGGTCGTGCTGCAGGTCTGTGGGTTTGCTCATCCTCGGCCCAAGCGACTTGGGTCCTACGTCAATCGGGGCAACATCTGCCAAGCCAGTGCGTCACCTGCGGGGAGACACGATGGGGACCGTCAGGTCTCTGGACACCCCTTCTCTTCCCTCTCTAAGGGCAAATATTCCTATGACCAAACCAGATCCTGTCTGTTTTATACAGTTCCTGAGGGAAAAAGGCTAATACCGGCTTTTTGGGCTGCCAAAGAGCCTCCCTCTCCCAAGTGAAGACATCCAGGGCTGCCCCATCCCACCCTGGCATCCCCAATCTCCAGCGCAGGCAGGGACCCTCCTTCCCTCTTTCTCAGGGCAGGGAAGGAGGAACCGATTGCGAAAGGCTCAAGGGGGTCCACAGAGTCACCAGCAAGTGTCACTGGGACCCGGAGGCAGCCACCCAGAACAGGCTGGCAGCAGGGCGAGCCAAGCTGGCGGCTGCGGCCAGAGCAGCAGATGGCAAAACCCCGTGGAGATGCCGCGGCAGCAGGAAGAGGGGCCGCAGGGTGTTTCCGTGGTGGCCCGTGATCCGAAAGGGACCGGTCCCCGGGATCCCGGAGCCACCCCGAGCTACAGCAGCCTCCTCCTCCGCAGGGATGGAGGCGAAGCTCCCAGGGGCTCAACGTTTTGCTGGAGGCAAACAGCAAAGCCTCGGGAGCTGGTTATCCCCTTGGATCCCATCCCGCCCAGCCCAGAGAGGACCCTGCTCCCTTCAGGGCTGAGATGCTGGGTTTTTACACCCAACCCCGGCCCAGCGGAGCCGCAGGGGAAAGCGCTGGTCTCTGTGCCAGCCCGGTGGCTGGCAGTGCCGGGCACACAACCCCGGCGGGAGCGAGGTGTCGAGGTCTGAAGGCTGTTTCCACGCAGCCCGTGCCAACCATTGTATTAAAATTTTTTCCTCTCCGTCAGCACAGCACAAGGAGGCCACTGTGTTAATGGCCCGTGCGACTGAGCACACGCCGGAGACAAACAAGGAAAGAGGATGCCAAAACAGGTCAGGCCGGGGATCTGTCAGTCCCCGGCTCTGCCACCTCCCAGTCACCCACGGCAAAGCACAGCTACAAACTCCTCCTCTGCAGAACACTCCCGCTCAAGGACGTTTTGCCTCCAAAAAACCACCCAGATTCTTTGCAGCGTTAGCTGCTGCCCCAGCGGTCCTGCACCCCCCAGGAGCCGAGCGGGGTTTGGTTCATTTAGAACAGATCTCACCCCCAACAACCAGGCAGCTGCAGCCACGCCATGGCTGAGGGAAAAAAAGCCCCAAGACTGTGCCCAGACCCGTGGGAAGGGGCAAATCCATGGGGCACGCAAAGCCAGGGTGCTGCCGAGCCCCACCTCATGATGGGGCAATGCCAGGAGCTGAGCACAGCCCGATTTGGGGCAGTTTTGGGTCCCAGCCCCTGGGGAGCGGCAGGGCTGGGAAGGGAACAAAGCTGGACTCCTGTCAAGTCCCCGTTAGTCTCTCTCGGAGACACTTCGGAAGGAGCTGGAAGCCTTGTCACTTTGGATCAGCCGCAACGACCGCGGCCCTTCGCTGCTCCGAGCGAGGGGCCCGTCCTCAAACTGAGAAAAAAAAGTTCAAGACATCTGTGAGCGCTAAATAATACATCGGCTCAGGCAGGGGCTGCCTCCTCCTCTCCGGCAGGGTGTCGCCGCCTCCCTCCCTCAAACACCACTTTGCACTTAGGCAGCCCCCCGCAACTTTCACAGCGCTTTAAAATCACCCGGCGAGATTCCCCGGCCCCGCTCCCCCGACGCCGAGGCACAGCCGGGGCCGCGCTGTGGTGCTGGGGACATGGCAGAGCAGGGGGGGTACACGGGCAGAGCAGGGGGGGACACACGGGAGGAGCCCTCGTGTGGCTCAGCCAGCCTAAACCCACCGCTCGTTAAATCCCTTCCTCTCCCGGTGAGGTTTAACACCGCTTCGGAAGCACGTGCATCCCAAACCAACTGCCAGTAACAAACTTTTGGGGAAGAACCGGCGATAAAGGCTTTACCTTCAGAGCACCCTGGGAGCAAATATTTTTTGGCAAAAATATTTGAAGCCCAGATGAGTGTCCCCCCCTACCCTGGGAGCACTCCCTCAGGCAGGAGAAAGCTCTGAGTAGAAAGAGCAGGGGCTGGAGCTGAGCGTGTAGAAATGTGCCTTTTTTTTTTTTTTTTTCTTTCTGGGGGACAGATAAATTATTGAGCGCCCCGGTGTTGTATTATGCATTCAGCCATCCTCCGCAGCCCGCGCCGCACCGGCTGCCGAGCGGCTTTCGGGGGCTCTGGAGCAGCGCGGAGCTCCGAGAGCCGACACGACAGGCCGGGGAAGCGCCAGCGGCACAGGCTGCCCCAGAGGGACACCCCGGGTGACAGTAACGCAGTGCGAAGGGGCACCCGCACCGGGCACCCCCCAGGGCTTTTCTGGTTCAAAAAATAAAATAAAAAAAAAAGTGGGGGGATGTCTGGAGGCTCTGAGGAAAGATTTAGTGTCTTTTTGCTGGTGAGACCTCCTGTTTTGAGGACGGAGCGGGAGGCGAGAGGGGCTGCAGGGACAAGAGGTGACACCACCAGCAGCGAGCCCCATAAATCCCAGCGGGAAGCAAACGTGCAAGGCAGGCAACCGGTGAAATCCTGAGAGCAGCCCAGTGCCAACGGGACACTGGGCACCAAAACAGAGCCAGGACCCGCAGTGAGGGACGTGTCCCACCACCGGCATCGGCCACAGCAGCCCCCGTGAAGCCCCAGCGTCACCCCTCCTCACTGTCACCCCCTCCCCAGTTGTCACTCTTTTCCACCTTTTCAGTTTTCAGTCTCTTCGACTCAAATCACAAGCTCCTCATTAGCACACGTTTGCATGTTAATGACATGTCTTACAGTTAAGAAGCCTTTCCATCTTGTGACATCGCTTCTCCTTTCCTCCCGCGCCCCCGACTTCCTATTAATGTGTCTTCTCAGCTTCACATGACGACTTCAACAGCTAATTCCCATGTCACCTCTGCCGAGAGCTCCAGCCTTTGCACCAAACGCTGCGCCAGGAGAGAAAACTCCCAGAGAGCGAGAGGGACGGGGCCTTTTAGAGACACTGACTGCAGGTGTTTTACCAGAGGCTAACACACACCCAAGCCTCCTAGCAGGGAGAGATGCTTTTAGAACAAAAAGGTCAATATTAAAGTAAACCAGATGCTAAAAAACTCACTCCAAAAAAATAAAACCATGGAGTGATCCAATGTCTTCAGCAAACTGCCGGATAGTTTGCTGAACCCTGTTTGCAGAAACCCTGTTGTGTTCATAGCCAGGATGCTGCGGGGCCAAGGCCATTTGGTTTTCGAGCAGCCCCGGATGCTGCTGAGATCCCTCAGCAAGGGCACAGCACGGAGCTCGCAGCGAGCTGTCCCCACGATCGTTTGTAGCTTCCCCTAAAGCTACGAGCCCACGTGGATGAGAAGCTCAACACAATACGGCAACTCGCGCTGGCAGCCCAGAAAGCCAACCCCATCCTGGGCTGCATCAAAAGAAGTGTGGCCAGCAGGTGTGGGGGGGGATTCTGCCCCTCTACTCTGGGCTCGTGAGACCCCTCCTGGAGTACAGTGTCCAGCTTTGGGGTCCTCAACACGGGAAGGACATGGACCTGTTGGAACGGGTCCAGCGGAGAGGCACGAAGATGCTCAGAGGGCTGGAGCCCCTCTGCTGTGAGGACAGGCTGAGAGAGCTGGGGGTGTTCAGCCTGGAGAAGAGAA